>JAQFVV010000016.1:3472784-3823694 GCA_028023455.1 Epiperipatus broadwayi
AAAGATACAAAGTTTATTTTTAAATTAACTTCTAACAAGTCAAAAAAAGAGAAGAATTTATTGCACCGCGAAGGAAGAGGGAAAGTGTTTCATTTTTATTTTTTCGTTTTCAGTCATTGTTTTTTACGAACTTTTTACACTAATCTAGATTTTAGGTAGAAAATTACATTCAATCTTAAATTTATCGATTAATTGTCTAATATTTGGTGATGTAGACGCATTATTTTAAATAAATGATTAAAGAGAAAATGAAATGTAGATAGCCGAGTAGATCATTAAACATAATATTATATATATATAAACAATACAATAATTACCGCACGGTCGTCACATCGATCAAACAGTATTCGATTTCCCCGACAAGCTGCTAAATAATCAACACCCCTATCAATATATATGAAACACAATAATATATAATAAAACTAACACATGCATTCTTTTTTATAACGTTCAATAAATTAATATATTTATATAATAAATTATTAATAACAATGTGATGTGATGCATTGTGACTTCTTAAATGGAGTCAGGAATCTGTCAGCAACTATGCCCAGAGAAACCTGTTAGCCACTTTACCTTCCATTCCTCACTTTAAGTTTTTCCATATTCTGCTCCATCCCATTTCCACAACATAATCTTTGTCAACTCTCTGGGCTTTATATCTAAATCCCCTTTAACTTTTCCCAAACCCAGCATAAAAACCAATAACCCACTTTCTGTATAATCACTTTTTTTATATTTATTCTTCCATAACTTCATTATTTGTACCCTTTCTGTTTTCAAATATTTACATTCAATTAACAGATGCCTAATATTTTCTATTTCTTCCTTCCACAATTTACATACAAAATCATCCATATTTTTCCATTTACATGTATATTCTCTTGCTGTTAAAGATCCCACTCGAGCCTAAAACAATAAATTACTTTCCTTACTATTATCATACATTAACTCGCACCTAATGTTCTGTTTACTTCTATATATATATATAAATAAACTCTTTTTACTCTAGATACTAGTTCTCCACTCTCTAACTCCCTATTTTTTTATTAATGAATGCATTCGTTTATTCCATTCCTTACCACTATAACATTCAACAATCCTCCTAACACAACCATCCCACCTTTTGTACAAATATACTGATATAAATTCTTTATCCAAATCTTCTGCATACCGCATTACCCTTTTCACCCATCTTGTTGTTTGCCCTTTACTCTTAACTCATTAAATATTATTTTAGCTATTCTTTTATTATGCATAAACTGCAATCTACCAAATATTGTCATTTTACAATAGCTGGTTTATGGCATGAATGTCATCTTAGCCATCATTAATTTTAAAATTTAATTTTGCAATGAAATATAATAATTCAGTGTACTATTATTATGATTACTTAACTGTCATTAATTCTAAAAATCAATTTGGCCATCAATTAAATATATATATATATATATATATTTATAATTGATGGCTATATGTTTTATATATATATATATATATAATCAAAACTACCCCAAATCTAAAATTAAACCAGACCAGCATAAAAATAATATTAAAACACAACCTAAGGTTTCACTGCTACAAGCAGACTTCTCAAGTGTAAAGAACTACAAAAAACTACACAATATATATACTATTAAAAACTACCCACAAATCTATTCACTTCCCATCCACCCTTAATATTAAAAGAACTCTTAAATAAGTTAATTGCTTCAGAATAATAAATTTTCTATAATAAAGACTCTTTAATTCTTCTTTTGATTTCATTTCTCTCAAAGAAGACAACCTTAGCTTCATCAAAATCAATAGTGTGGCCTGTATCTTTTTCATGGACATACAAAGCAGAACTAAGATATCTATTTTAAACTCTACTTTTATGAACCTTTATTTTTTCATTTAAATTCAAACTACTCTGACCTATGTAAACCTTCTTACAAAATAAACAAGGAATAAAATATACTACACCAGGAATAGTCTTTCTATCAAAAACTTCTTTTGTATTATTTAATAAATTATTATAGTAATAAAAATGAAAGAACTGCCAAAGCTTTGTTCTAGGATATTTTAATTCTGGGCAAGACTTTTAAATAATACTATTTACAAAATGTAATATTTTAGTTTGAATTGTTATTTTACTTTATGTGTATTATAAATCATACAAAATAATGCACAACAACACAAAACACTGAAATTAAGAACAATATTTAATATACCAATAAACAAATAAATAATTACTATAGCTAACTTAGGACACGATTTTTATCTGAAATACAGCTTATAGCTAGTATAGAAATTAAAATCAATATATTATTAAATTCACAGAATATTAAAATTCTAACATGAATGCCAACTTTCTGCAATTTATATAAATTTATAGAATTATATTATTAGCCATTCATGTTGGAAACTTAGTGTCACATGATATTAATGAGGTTTTTAGTTTTAAAAGCTGAATTGTAAATGTAAATCACGATACCAGTTATGCAACAAGCTAGATATAGCAGTTATTTATTTATACATAGGTATATTCAAAATAGTAGAGTTAATTTTAGTGTATTGTTATCATAATGAAATAAAAATAAAGAATAAAATAGGACAGAATTTCTTCTATTTTTACCAAGGGCTAATACAGTCTCTTTCGTAAGTAACAATTCCAGTTCCTCCTTGTAAGCAAGATGAAGAACATCCAATCAATTCATAATATTCTCCCCAGTTTCCAGCATTTGGTATAGGAGCATGTCTTGCTCTTGCTACGCAATGTTGCTTTGAACACCACTAAAATATTATATATTTATAATAAAACTAGAATTTTTATGGGTAACAAAAGTTAATATATATTTAAATAATTTAATATATATTTAGACAATATACCGCAATTAAATTTTTTTATTAAACTTAAATTTTGGCTAGATTTTGTCTGTCATTGTTTGATAAAAGATGCCATATTATAAAGATGCTGAAAAAGATACTATATTCCTGGTTGTTGACCAGTAAAATTCTGTTAAATTTTGATATAATAATATTAAAATTAACAATAGCAAATGTATATATAGATAAATCCGAATTACATAAACACATATACATTTATATATTAAACTAATAACATCAAATCACAATTAAATCAATAGATAAAATTAAATTACAAATCTACTGATAATAGATTTGAAATTTAATTTCAGCTAGTGACTTAATTTTGAATTGGTATATTTAGTATATAATATTGACTAGTTAAGCTTTTGGAATTTGATATGATTAATTTAGCAAATACTATTAATATCCTTTAACACCCCTATATTATTAGATTGTTATGATATCATTTAAACCTTTATTAAACATTGAAACTTGATAAAATATCTAGGAAGTTTTGAATAAGATTGTAAGATACTGTTCTATTATCTCATGTGAGCCACTTATGGCATTATTTATATGCAAAAACATAAATATGCTGTTTACATGGCCATCACCCTTATTTCTATGCAAAAGTACAGAAAGAGGCCATTTTTCATGCCATTCTGGCAGCCAGTCTGCTGCTTTATGTTACACACTTTATCCCAATGATCACAGTTCAAAATTCACTACAGTTTTGTGTGAGGGTGTCTGGACTTCAGCCTGCACAACTCTTCAAATATGCATGTCAAAGTAATCAACTTACAAGTCATCAGACCTACTATTAACTCCTAATAATTGTAAATCCATTGTCAAGCTTTCCTACTCAACATGGAAGTTTCTAAAAATTTGGAAAGGGTACATTCAAGCAAGATTTTGACCAGTTCACATTTCTGTGAGAACATATCCATGACAAATAAATGGCTGACTGCAAAACCAAGCTGATCAAATTGTGCAAAGTGCCATCCACAGCACAGTGGTGTTTTTACAGGACAACAACATACTTTTACATACCAAGAGATGTGGGTGCAGCACAATGGTGAGACTGGAGATGTCTAAAACCATCTTACAGTTCAGATGCAAGTCCCATTCCTATCAGCAAAAATGTTCTCTTTGAAAGGAGACCTGCTTTGACAGCTTCAGAATCCCATACATTTTGAAAGCCTTAGTGTGAGCCAGATTCAGGAATGAAGCATGTTTCAGGAGCTTATGTCCATTTTTTGTTTTTCCCATTTAGGAGGAGTTCACTCTGGGCATCTCCAGTATTTAAGCATTGGCAGATGAAGTATTATGGAAAGCAAAAGAACATAGACACAGGATACCAAGTAGTACAGTATTTCAAATACAGTCAAACAACTTTATTAACATTAGATTTGGGTATTATATCATAATTTTATTCTTAGCATAAGGAATTATTAATAGCTATTGTCATTGAACTATTTATGAGCATAGATCTGATTTTTATTGAATCTATAAATATATGAAAAAGTCACACAATACATCTTTATCCCAAATATTAAATTAGCAAACATGTATATAATCATTGGCTTTCTAATGCCTTAATTAATTAATACATATCTGGTTTGATTAAGTATACATATATAATAAATATAACTTGTGTAGCTTATTTACAAACGAGTTCTGCCTTACATAGCAGGTGAGAGTAAAATTTGAAGAAAAAAATGTTTAGAACTTATTTTGATTTCTATCATCCAACTTCTCATTTATATATATATATGTTCAAATTATCTTTTAAATATAATTCCACACAAACACCCCATCGATAAACACCCTTACATTCAACATAGTTTATCGTTCACAATAAATCTCGAATACCTATACATATAAACACTTCTTTACACTTCAATATAATTATTTTTTTTAAAATCAGAATATTAATTCACATATATAATCAAAATATATATAATGGGATCGAATAAATGAAAACTTAATACAATGTATAGTTAAAATTATTTATAATTTTTAAAAAAAAAACCATTATTAATTTATAATCATATTTTATATCATTTAATAACTAATAATTTATTATATATAAAATACATTTATATATAAGAATATTTATAATATCATTTAATTATAAATCATATATTTATAAAAATATAATAACAAAATTATAGAAAAATAACAAATTAAAATAATAAATAAAAATTAAAAAAAAATCACATAAATCATTAATAATTTATAATTTTCCCAAGAAAACAAAAAATATAAAATAACATTATATTATTTGATGTTAATTAACCTATAGAATCCATATTCATAATGAATCGCTTCAAAACATAACACATTATAAATCTAAAAATTATAATATTTAATAATTTCAAACTCCCCCCATTCAAATTATAAAAAAAATTATCTCAAAAAATAAATTTCTAATATTCATTAAAAATAATAATAAAAAAATACTAAACAAATATACACATATAATACAATAACCATACAATAACATTCTAATTTATAAAAATTTAATATTTATAACAAATATAATACAATTCACCCATTCAATTTCAACATAATATTTAAAATAAAAATTAAAATAATATTTCAAATAATATAAATAAAAATAAAATACACCCTAAAAAATAGAGGAGGTAATAATACAAAATTTACAATAATAATTCTCAAATTTTATTTCAAAAATTAAATTTTAAATTTAATAGACAAATATAAAATAAAATAAATTATAATTTAAACACACAACCTTTTATAAATTCATTTTTTAATATAATTTATAACATTTTTCTTTCTTATTTTATATTAACACACTTTATTCACACAATTTATTACACAAGAATAATTTTCCAATAGAATAATCTTTATCCATATTAATACAATTTATTTTAAATATTTAACCCCACAACAATAAAATAATGAAAGTCTCACAACAAATCTCTTTTTTTATCTTGATCTTTTAATTTTTCTGTTGAGATATTTTAGGTTTTCTTTATCTTGCCCTCAGGATAATCAAGCTTTTACTGATTTTAATTGAAAGAAACTCTGTTCTATTGTTTTTTTCCGTTAATTACATTTTTTTGAATTTTTCTTTATTAATTTATTATCTATCCTGCCGAGCTTTAATTTTCAAAGACAAAAGGGAAAAAATTATTTTACTTAATTAATTATTGCATCAGATTTTGTTAGAATTATTATTAACGAAATCAAACAACAAAAAACAACTTTAAAATTCAATATAAAGATAATATTACACAGATTATTTAGCTAAAGAAACAAATAATACTTTATCCGTATTTATTGCCTTTATTTGGATCGAAAGGGGGTTTATGTTAATCTACATATATTTATACATTTTTATTGTTACCCACACGAACCAAAAGAAATTGGGGGGGAGCGGGGCACGAAAAGGGAAGACAAAATATATATACACATATATATTACAAATCGATGTCTGTATTTCTTCAAAATAATGTATGTACTTTTATAAATAAATATTTGAAAATACAGTAAACTTTTGAGTACTGTATTTTCAAATATTTATTTATAAATTTATATATATATATATTCATTCCACATTATCAACTAAATAAAAAATTAACAAACTTGTTGATTTTGTAGATACGCTAACATACATTAATATATAAAGATATTAAACACTAATTTTTATGCTCGCGGCCCTGTAAAGTTATATTTTCTGTGTTTTTCATAGCATCAACGCCATCATGATAGCAGCTGACATGACCCAATAGAACAATACCTTGAGAGTAATTTTATACATTCCAAATGGAAACCCTATCAATTTTAAATTCTACTTGGTTTCTAAATATGTTAAAGTTCATTTCTCACTCAATGATATTCATATAAGTGAAGAATTGTAAACAAATATTTGCAATATAATCAATACATTTTAATAACATTATATGTAATTTTTAGTTTGATTAATTAACCAAGCTCTTACTATGCTAACGCATTAGCTATCTTAGGTGCATTTCAGAATATCATATCTAGCAATATTCTAAATGACTAAAATTTAATACATTTCAGATGTAAATATCTTCAGTGTTTGATTTCATTCCAACCCACATAAAAACGTTTATTTCTTATTCATTTTAATGTTCATAAGAGTGAACAATTATAAATTAAGTATTTGTAATGTAATTAAATGCAAGATTTTTGTAATATTTATATAACTTTCAATATAATAATTAATAAAGTAATAATGTGAAAACTATTACTAAACTGGAGAATTATGTATATAATGTTGAAAATGTCTGGATTTAACTATATTACAAACATTTGCCTAATAATTCTTCACTGATATATACACAAATTGTCACTAAAATCAGTGAGAAATAAACATTCCTTGCTATTAAACTAAACCGTAGTTAAAATTGACAGTGTTCCCATTAGAAATGCATTGTTTCAATCTTTTTAATAAAAGTTTTAGGTATGTTACCCTTTTGCCCATCAGGAGCTGTTAATGCAAGTGATAATTTTGCATTGACCTAGACATTTAATATGTAAGCATCCTAAAAGTGTAAAAACAACATTATGTTAATTAGTGAATAAATCACAATTACTTATAATGTTGGAAAAAATGTATTAATTATATTATATAGTACAATAAGGTAAAAATTTTCCTAGGTAAAAAAGTAAACATATGTATATATATTTAGATATATATTTAGTTATTTTTGTGTGTTTTATTATATCTATATTTCAGTTTACTTCTATTCTGCCATCAACTGATTATTGAATGTCATTCAAAAATGTTGAAGAGATTTTTGAAATGATCTCTCCTATTTGGATATTGGTTCGCAAAATTTTTTCTAAATGCTATTATAATAATGCTAAACTTCATCACAGACAAATGTATACACATAAATCTATCATTCTAAATCAGTGATTTTTAATCATTTCAAAGTCACGGAATACATTGGATGATTGAAAAATTCGACAAACATCAAACTCAGTAACATTCATGTTAATCAAAAAGTGTTACTAAAATATTAATAAACATTCCTTTTATTATCGATATATAAATATTAGTTATTCCATAAAAACACTGATTTTAAAATACTATTTTTAAAATAAACTTTAATGGGAACATTGTGTTTGATGCTTTGAACAGACAGAATCAATATCGATCGAGCACAAGATATGACAATCCTGATTTGTTCTTTTAAATTTGTAGCCTTTTTTATATTTTTTATTTTTATATCAGTACTAAGAAATTGAATTCATGTAACTAAGATAATGAAAATTGTACGAAAATTTTAAGTTTCGTGAGAAATAGTGGAGGAGGGTATTCTTCCTTAGTCAAAATCCAAAATTATTTTCGATTTCATTTATAGAGTGCGATCTGATGCCAATAGCAACTAGTTCTTGTTTTAAAGAAAAATCGGGCTTGTATTTTTAATACAAAATGGATTTTATATTTATAGTGTTCAATATTTAACGTTGGAAGGTAATAGGTAATCTTTTACTTCAGTAACATTGAATATTTTTTAAATAAATTTCATTGATATTTTTATTTTGAAGTAAGGGAAACATACCTACCACATTTTTTTTTTATGAAACGAGATTTTTCTAAAAGACATTTATTTTCGAAGCTAGATAATTTATTTGTTCATATCACAATAGTTTCATTTTTACTTTGCATACTAATAATAATTTTATTTAAAACGCTACAAATATCAGCTATTTTGCTGCAGTAAATATTGTCAAAATATCGATTTATAAAAGTGTTTATTCATTGATTTTGGAAAAACATCAGTAAATTCATCTTTGAGTTCCAAAAAACAAAGGATTACTTTATCTCTGGATAACCATAATTATAGAGATATATAAAAATAAAGGATGTTGTTCGGTTTCCATAAACAAAGTATTTTTACCAGACAACTTTTTAAAGGTCTGGTCTTAATATAGTTTATCATATCTATAACTTGATTGAATATAGATTGTAGTGTTATAAACGTGTTTTAAAAACAAAAGTTTCTTCTGTACTTTGATATTTGAATTTCGGTTCTTTGCAAGAATAACAAATTAGTACTTCATGTCCAAATTCCAACACATATTTTTCAAGATATTTTTAATTTTTTTAAACATAACATAATTAATTCAAATATAGCACGTCTCTTGTAATTCCTTGGTTAAGTTTTAACCAGTACAAAAATTGGCTATTTCGATTTGTTTAATAAAATTAACGAATTCTAAAACATGGATTTTATCATATATGTCAGTTGACTTATCAATTTGCAAAGCAAACTACTAATTAGAAAGATTTTCAGCGACCGTTCACTCACTATTATCTGACATATCTTTAATTCTTTTTTGATATCGTAATCTGAAAAATGAATTTTTAAAATTTCGTTTTTGCATTTTTTCCAATATAATTTTTACAACTACACGACATACTGGAAAAAATAGTGATTCAGCTGTAGCAAAGGGCTTAATTTTAATACATTTAATTCTGCTACTTTATATGAAGCAAAATCTGCTTTCTTAGATATAACCAATTTAATTTTGAATTGTTTTTTATTTATTTGATATTTTTGAAAATAATATTTATCTTTGGACTCAAGATTGGAGTGTTTTGTTGTAAATGCCATTTCAATTTAGCTGTTACCATTGAACTATTATTCAATTTTTCTCACATACAATGCAGATAAAACTTAGCATTCTTTCTCTTCACTTCATGTTTTTCTCTTTATTGTTAGAATCATTGTATATGTTCCGTTTTGGCCTGATCAACAGTTATTTTTAATTAATTAAGGAGTGATGAAAGTAGAACCATTCCTAACAGGTGTGGTTGTTATAAATTAACTTCTACAAAACAATATTTTTGTTATAAAGTATTAAATACACAAATATGTTATAATATTGACAATCAGTATTGGAATTACTTAAATGCAATAAAATTCAAATACTCTAGGAAAACAAAAGATAATTGGTCTAACAATTTTAGGATGAAATGTCATTATCACATAACTGTTTTAAAGTTGGAGATTTTCGTTTCAAATTCTTAGCACAATTTATTGGTAGTCGCGGAACCGTCAAATTCAGCAATCATAGTTTCCATTCAAAACTCAGGTGATTTTTTTTATTATTTTGACCATAAACAATATTATTTATTAATGCTTATTGATTTTAATATAAGCTTTGAGAATATATTCTGCACTTAAAAATAATAGCAAATTGTTTGTATTATAAATAAATCTACACATAAGATTCTGTTTTTTTTATATCTTTATATACTGAAAACAAATCCCTCTAATTTTTTATTTCAACTCTGTGACGTCCTTAGGTAGACCCGTCAAGAGCAAATCCTGGCCAGATAAATTTTTTTTTACCGGATTTCTAAATACAAATATGGCTTTAAAAACATTTTATTCACAATGCTGTTCTCTAGATTTTATTTATGATTTACAGATGTAATAATAATAATAATTCTAATATGTTAACAAATATAGTAAGTTTTATTTTAAACTAGATTGTTGAATAATTACCCCAAATTTTGAACAGATAATGCAATGAGCTCCAGTAATTTATTTTAAGAACGTACCCCCTCCTTTTGACAATCCTGTTAGGTACGTTTTACAATTGTGTTATTTTTTTTGAAAATGTTCAAAATTTGACAGAATTCTTTAACTAAGTTTATGGAGCAGCAGTATTCCAGGAACACTGGTCAAGAACGACTGATCTGGATAGATATAAAAATAAAGATTCTTTTAATCTAAACAGTATAAAAATGATAATAACAATTGATAATCACTACAATTATTGTTCTAATGATAAGAACATTAAAACCCATGTTTTAAAGATAAGGTACGCTTTCTGATTATCTTCCTGAATTAAAGAAAAAAAATATAATGAAAGTTATTTGAATGAGAAAGTTCAATATATTTTTACATTTCTCCTATTTTAGAGAATTTTTTTTCTAAATATATCTAGAATTAAATTGTCTTAAGGTTTTTTTTTGTTTGTTTGTAATATGGATATAATTTTTTGACACTTTTAAAGTGAAAACTATAATTTTATGACTTATAATCTTTAGCACACACACATATATAAAATATACTATAATTAGATACAATAAATATTCTAACAGGATATTTTGGAATATATTGTTATAACAGTATCTTAATCTTATATATATATAAAAGACGTATTTTGCAGGTTCATCCGTGTTAAAAAATTTAAATATTAATATACCGTGATTTGGTCACACAAGTCATCTACTGGGTGATAAAAGGTAGAAAGAGGGTTGTAGAGGCACTACAACCTCTGATTTGAAAAAAAAACCTTAAAGTTCCACCAATAGCAAAAATGTTAAATTAAGAAGAGTTTTTTTAAAAAAATCTTTCCAAATAGCAAAAAGTTTGCATGTATCATCTCACTTATTAATACAATCTGGCCTTTTAAGTATCTCAATGGCTTCTCTGATTTTTCACTGGTAGACATTATCACATCTGGATATGATCCTGGTACTAGAAAATTCAATTTTATGACCTGAATCTATAGTATGGAGAGAGAGTGCTGATGATGTTGAGTGTTGTTTAAGTGCATTAATGGATGTTTTTGATGGAAATCTTGGTTGTGTGGAGTTATCCATTTAAATCAACTAAATTAAAAAGTACTTAACCTCGGAAAAATGTCCCAGGCCAATAGTCAAAATAAACAGACAAACCTGATGCATCCAAAAGGAGAATCTTATTTTAAATGCAGCTCTAGATCTAATATAGAGATCAAACTATTGGAGTTTATATTTATAGGTGTAAGAAATCAAAGTATAACAAACCATTTAATTTTCTTACTATATAATAAACTCCTCCACTGGGTGGTTATATATTGTAATACAATATTTTTAGTGGATGTTTTTTCTTGAATGTGTAGATGTATCCATTTAAATTAATTTAATTAGAGAGTACTTAACTTAGAACAAGTTTCCCAAATGAAGAGTCAAGGTAAACAAATAGACTGATGCATCCAAAACACGGAACCTCTTTTAAATGTCATTCTAGATCTAATATAGAGATCAAAGTACTATAGTTTACACTTACAGATGTAAAAAGTCAAAGTGTCAAACAATTTTCAATTTTTTTACCATATAATAAACTTCACCATTAAATGTAAACTGCAGTACTTTGATCTCCATATTAGATCTAAAGCAACATTTAACAGAGGATCTGCCTTTTGGAGTCAGCAGTTTGCCAATTTACTTTGTCTCTTGGCATGGGGCAGTTGTCCTGAGTTAAGTGTTTTCTAATTAAGTTGATTTAAATAGATAACTCCACATATTCAAAATTTCCATATATATATATATACTGTACCAAAGTACATTGATATGTAATTAATTTATTATGAATTCCATGTTTAAAAATATAAAAGTTTAATATTAAGAGAATAAAATGTAAAAACTAAAGAGTAGGGGGGGAGGGGGATTTTGTATTTAATAAAATAAACTGTAAACACTATTTAAAATAATAAGCTGTTTAAAATAAGATTTTTTTTTGTTTAAAAAAAGAAAAAATCTTGTAATAAATAAATGATTTAATATTTTTTTAAATGAATTTTTAATAAAATAATAAAGAGATTTCATTTTATCTTATAATAAATAAATAAATATATGTGCGTGTGTGTATGCAATTTTTAATAAAAAATAGATGCTAGAAGCTGATTTTATTTTCACAAGACAACACTGCTGCTAAAAATAAAGTTTTCCATTCTTTGAAACAGTATAAATAGCTCAATTTTTGTTAATTCTTGGTTCTGATTTTTCCATTTTAATAAAATATTTTGAAGTAATATTTCCAGAAATGATGCATTGTTAAAAATCCAACGTATTTGCAGTTGACCGAAAAGCCACTCTCTAAGCATCTAAGATCTGCAATTAATTCGGAAGGTAATCATGTTAAAATAGACTACATGGACAGCGGAGTGCGGGGATGTTAAACCAGCCACAGAAATATTAGGACACAGGATCTACAAAAGAATTTTACCAGTGCTCGATGAGTTAAGAGATAATCCCATTATACTGTTTCTGTCATATTTAAAAACCTAGGTAATTATTTGACTTTGATATCTAAACATTCCGATTTCCTTTAAAAATAAAGATAGACTTTATTGAAAGAACTTTTGAACTTTTTGAATTAAACTTAAAAAAAAAAAGAATAAACTTTAAACTTCAAAAAATTAATATTTGCAATAATAAAATAAGTAAAAGCAGCTTCTATTAAATAATATTTTTGGCATGCACGTATGTGTGATTTGATTTTTAAACTTAAACTTAAAAAATAATAATAATAAAATATGACCTAACGTGTATATTTTATTTGCTCAAGTAATATATTAAAATGCTTATTTTAATCTTTAAAAAAAGAAGTGTATGTGTGTTTCATTATAAGATAAAACAATGCATTTATTTTAAAATAAAGTAAAACATTTAAATTATTTTTCTTAAAATATTTATGTTTATTCTGATGCATGTGGGTAAGTATAAATATTTATTTTTTTAATAACAGTAGGAGGGAAAAAAAATCCAATCATTAATAATAGTATTTAGAAAAGATTCACCATGTTAAATTTATAAATGTTTAGTATTCAGTATAATGTTGTTATTATTAGTTTTAAAGGAGCAAAGTATTATTTTGAATGGTTCGGGGAAAATTATTTTAGTTTTAAATAAAAATAGTAGTAGCTCAGAACAGGCGGGCGTCTAAGATACCTTTTGTTTGTTTATTAGTGGGTGGTTGGAACCGACTGAGCTAGCGGACGTTTCAGGCACCGAATTCTACTGATCAGATGGACATGCTAATTCTAAAGTAATTAGCTGGTGCCTAAGAAATTTTCTTTCTTCTTTTAAAAATAATAATAAAGTGTTTATTTGATCGGTATATATTTGGTAATCGAGTGTTGAATGTTATTAATGGTTCGCTATTGATAATAGTTGACACTTTGCCTGAAAACCAACCATTTTCTGAAAGGGAAATTTAGGAGGGCAAAAACATAAAAAATATTAGTTAATATTTTATTTGTCGATGCTTAGTGTTTGTAATTTTCCGTAAGTTTAAGTAATAATTTTTAAATAGTAAGTTTTATATTCTAAGAGTTTTAAAGGTAGTAAATAGGAGAAACGGTAAATAATAGTAGTAAGTTTGTTTTTATTATTAGTGATTATTCGGAGCAGGTTGGGTAATTTTATCGGTTGGTTCAATATATATATATAAACAAAATTAAATTTTTGTTGTATGGATGAATTTAAAAAATAAAGTTGAGATATGCCTGGTAATTATAAATAAAAAAAAATCTAGTAAAGACATAGGTTAAAAATCATATTTCAATTATGACCTAGTATCTAAAGCATTTAGAGATATAATATATATTCAAAATATGGAAAGTTAGAATTATGAACAAATACTAGAGATAGAAAATGTAAAATAGGATAACATAAAATTTCATTAGGGAAAATGGGTTACCTGTAGAGAAACATTCAAAAATGTGTAACAGTTTTGGTAGGCATAATGCTGAAGGTATAATTTAGTTCCAAGAATAAAAAAGTTTATTACTAGTGCTGATAGTGCTAAGACTATATTTCCAAATGTTCTGGATTTTAGTTTGTCATATATGATAATTAGCAAGTAAAATGAAAGAAATAATAAAAAGTATGGCAAAATTGAAAATGTCACTGAAAATCTATAACAACATATTATTAATATAAAATTATTATTGGGAACTGTAATTTTATTACGGCACAGACAAAATATTATAAAACTGCTAAAGATCATCAATGGAAGTAAGAAATGAGAGAGGTGAAATAATGAAAAGTTTTTAGAAAAAAATATAGTATTGTTGGAAATATAGTTTAAAATCAGAAAGAGAAAAGTTTAAGGTTGTAAGGATAAGTAATAAATTTTAATTATATTATATTTTGATTCAGGTTATTCTTAGAAATAATATTAAATACTCATGTACAATTCTTTGAAACGTATAGATTCGATTCTGAATATAATAGTAACAGAATTAAGATTATTATTTATAAAAAAAAACGGAGAAAAAAACTAAGTGATTCATAAATAAATTAAAATCTTTTTTATTTTATTTTGCTTGGGATAGAAAATATTCTAAATGATAGTAAACTATTTGATAAAATAACTTTAAACAAAATTCGATGAATTATTACAGGGATATTTAAAAGACTCTTCTTTAGAAGCAATAAATATAAAAGAAATAGAAGAACAAAAAAACTTTGAATTAGTAATGAGATGATGGTAAAAAAATAATGAAAACTAGATAAACTGAATTTTAGAATAGCATAAATACTTATAGATAATTTATTAGTGAATTAAATGTAAAACAGATAATTTTATCTGGTTTACAGTTCAATTCAAAAGAAAAAGAGAATTAAAAAAAAGGAAGAGGAGAGAAAGAGTAACTATTATTTTATAGAAAAATGTGAAAAGATGTTGCACCGATCAGAAAAATAAATGAGATGTAACAATTGTCAAAGTGAAAATGATTAATTAATATACACAAGGGGGGGGGGGCATGTTAGTATGCTATTGAAAAAAAACCTTATACTGTTGAATGTACACAAATAAAAATGATGTAAATAATATTGATACTAAGAAATAATCAAAATAAACGGTCATGTAATTGTCTTTTAGATCAACCACGTTCTACATTATCAACACTCTGGGTAAAAGTAGACTCTTAGATATTCAAACAATTTTCCATGGCTATTCTACAACAAAAGTGAAATATTCCAAACATCACAAAGTATTTCTATATAATAATTTAATTCATCATATTTCTAAATGCTTGGATAATTAATTTATAAGTTATCCAGAAATTGTCAGTAAACAGGTATATGCATATGGTCTACAGATAAAAAGAAGGCATGTAGAACTATAGTAAGAATTAATATCAGTATCAATAAAATACATGATAAACACACAAAGAGCTTAATGTAAATACTTTTCTTACACCATGGTGTGTTCCAAGAGACAAGATAACCCAACAAGAAAGTAATAAGAAAAACAAATATATCTAATATTGAAACAAAAATTATTGCTGCCTTGCATAAGAAAATTGACTTCCATAGAGTAAGAAAAAGGTTCTTGGTAAAAATGTTAAGGGGTAGATAATTGATATTGCATACATTATTCATTTTACCAGAAACCAGTCAATATTTTACTGAGATTAGCATTAAGTGATAATGTTCAATGACATAAAACATTAAGGGTCATATAGATTAAAAAATATGTCAGTTTTTTAAAATAAACTGACTGCAGAGATTTCTATTAATAAAGATGTACAAATAAATCTCAGAATAGGGAGAAATATAGTAGTGTATCTATAGTAACAAATAATGTAAATATTAGTAATAATAATCTGAACAGAAAATAAATAAACATTTAAATAAAATTTACTGTATAATGTCATTCCTATAAAAGAAATGTCTGATCTAGGACAGATTGTTGAATGAACTTCTCATAAATTCATAGGATTGTAAAAAACAAATAAGGTTTTCTCAGTATTAATTCTTAATTTAGTGAAAGAAAATCAACTTTTTTATGTTTATTATCATTAAATACATACATAAATATAATCCCAACTTTCGGTTTCAAACCATAAATATTGTATAAAAATGCAAAGAAAGTAAATCCACAAAAGTACAATAAATCTAGAAAGAATGAGATGTAAATTGATATAAAGTAAAAGAAGTTTCTGAAACTGTGCCTAGTTTATTTTTTTTCCAAAGTAAAAAAATAACCTCAAGTATATTACAGGTCCTATGTAAATCTCCATGGTATCTTGCGATTATATAATTATTTTAATGCTAGAAAATAGATTTATTTATTTATTTGGTTGCTTTATTAACATTGTTGGAGGTCAGTGTTATATCTTTGAATAATTTTTATATTAAATAAGTATGATTAATAAATTTAAAGATGTTTATTTACTTCATTTAATTTCTTAGTACATATCAAATGAAAAATAGTTCATAGATTATTGAATTAGATTATTTTGTTAGATAGAATATTTTTTCCAACCTTAAACATACTTTAAGAATTAAGATTTTATTGTAAGAATCTCTGGAGGAGAATTCCCATGCTCAGATAAATCTCTCCACTTAAAATTTTTATCAGAAATAAAACCAGGTTCTGGTTGTGAAAAAAAGAATCAACCATCTTGAATATCTGATATTTCAATTTGACTAATTTTATACTTGCATGTATAGAAAAGTGTTTCCACGGAAAAAATATCTTGAAATTTCTTTAAAAATATTTGATGAGTTTTATCTAATTTCTAATATAGTTACTGCTTTCATTGGATTAGTTTGAATAGAAATTTTTCTGGAAACAAATATGATGCTGACATGTGCTGATTATATCAATTCTTTTCTTTCCTGTATTGAAATATATTTCATATTGACAAATATTTTGTTTTCTCGGTTGCCTGTTTCGATCTATTTGTTTCAAATTTTGTGTGTAAAATTAGGAGTTTTTAAAAAATTGTATTTTCTTTTTCACATTTTTTGAAATTTTACTTAGTTTTAATATTTTTTATAGCATTTTTTATTGTTGTTGTGATAATATTGTTAATTTTTATTTTATTGTTCATTAGTTGTTGATTTCTAAGAAATTTATTCTTGATGTTAAAGCTTATGTACTTGATTACAAAGCAATATAAGAATTGAATCACACATCAAATCTCACATTTGAAATAATGTCTATCAAAAGGCACATACGCACATAGATATATAATTAACAATAATAAACTTACTTGCCCTTGACCACAAGAAGTACCTTCAAATGCAGAGGGTGCATATTTTACTTCAATATTGTTGACGCAAGAAATAAATTCACATATTTGCTGAAACAAAAGTTTAATACGTATATATATATATATGCATAAAAGTCAATTTTATATATGTTTATTGCATTTCTTAATATGTCTCTCACATTTAAGGTTTACATAAAATAAATGTAGATATTATTATAAGAAATTCATTCATTCCTGAAAAAATACAAATTTCTGCACAATTGGTTTTACCCTAAAAGATCACCGAATCTTCAATAACGCAAAGATTTGTGTATATTCATAAAAATGAAAAAGAAATATTAAATAGTTAATAAGATTATCATATGTAATTGAGGCATCATTTCGTTGACGTCATTAATTCAGACATAGAAAATAGTAATTTAAAGTGATTGATTTAGTCTCAAGCTTTCATATCCAGTCTTTAAGATTTGCCCATATATAAGCATTTGGGTTGAATGAATAAGTGGATTCATTTATTCGTTTGCAAAGACTTTATCTTGTGTTGGAAATGAAAGTATTCATTTATTATTATTAACATTCGTAAAAAGCGCATGTATGTTTCCTTGAAAGGCTAATATTTAGTTTATTATAAGATTACCATAGTATTTTTAGGCAACATTTAAATATGGAGAGAATATGTAATTTCTGTTAATCCATTTTAAAGAATAAATTAATTATATTATTAAGAAAAAATAGCTATTCTTTATATAAAATGATGTTCAACTTTTTAATTTTTTATCATAACTTGGAATATTTATATATATACTTTTGAGTTAGTATTTTAGATCTAGTTTCTAGAATCCCAGGGCTCCACTGAGGTGAGCCATAAGCTTGAAACCAATTGGTCTGGAGGTAGGGACTTAACGATAGAGATTTTGAATTCTTTCTCTTTCTGCACTTATAAAAATAAAGCTTGTTTAGATCTATTGATAAGCTCCATCTAGTGATCATTTAAATGCAAGCTTAAAAGCAAGTTACAAAATTTATGACTTGTTTTATTAATTATTGTAAGTGTACCTTTGAAAGTTTTTGCAATGCTATATTGCAGAGGCTTTTATTTTATGGTGAAACTGAGCTGAATTCAAATCCATATAGCTATCTGGTTTGAAAAGCTGGATTTGCAGACATTTACGTGTCTGAAAAGTTCAGACTTTCAAATTGATAGAAACGTATTTTATAAGTGCTGACTATTGAGTTAGTATTTTAGATCTAGTTACTAGAGTCCCAGCCCTCTACTGAGGTGAGCCATAAGCTTGAAAACAATTGGTCTGGAGGTAGGGACTTAACGATAGAGATTTTGAGTTCTTTCTCTTTCTGCACTTATAAAAATAAAGCTTGTTTAGAGAGTTTTGGTAAGCTTTGTCTAGTGATCATATATATATATATATATATTGTAACCGTGCCAATATATATATATATATATATATATATATATTAGATAAAGATAGGATTCAATTACATACTATAGCACAACTATCTTTACTTGTGATTTGAAGCATTAAAATGGTGACTATAATATAGATGGTAGTGTCTAAACTGAAGCATGGCTCAAAATTTGTTTTATAGAGAAATGGAATAATGTAAAGCAGAAAGTAGTGATGGGTTAAAAAGGAATGCCATTCTTATAATCATTTGAGCCATTTTTGTTTTTCATTCTTTAATAATTATAAGTGAAATTTTAAATTTTAGAACATAATTTCATTGATTTATGTGTTCTTGACTAAAATTCATTTTGTGTTCACAAATGGAACTCAAATAAATATTATTTCATAAGAAATGCATTTTTATTGAGACAAAATAAAAAAAAACAATCGTTCTGATTACCATTTTAATTTATTACTTTTTATCTATATTTGTAAAGATTAAATATTATTTCAAAAAATGGTTTTCATTTGTAACTTGTATATCTAACGAATAAAGTAAAAATTACGGGAGTACAATTCAAAATAAATGTTTAATGATTAAAATATATAGTCAGAATTATAGCCCAAATGATAACTAGGGGCTATTAAAAATCAGCACTGTTAGAGGTATACCACTACAAAAAAATCAGCTTTATTTGCTAGGTAATGTAAAAAAAAATGCACTAAAAGTTCCTTTAAAATACACTTTATGTAAATGAAAACCGATGATTTTTTTTCTCTTTTCTGGATAATTATAATATTCAACAGAATGTTTTGGCCATTCGTACCGAAAAGTTCATCTTTATTTTGCATATCAAAAGCATGCTAAGGTTTAATAAAAGCTAAGTTTAAATTATAAAGATTACTTTTTCTATATAAATGCCCTGAACATTTAGTTGATTGTACTTTAGGTTAACTTATTATTTTATGTACATATTTTATTTTAAGAAGTTATGGTTCAATAGAATGTGAATATCATGCATGTAGAAAACTCGAAAGTGTGTCACACAATGTAATATTATAATTAAACAAAAAGAAGTCAGAGCAACCAAAATGTATCCTATACTTATTGATATGCTACTACTTTTTATAAAATTATGCTTAATAAAATATTTTCGTTTATTAATTATTACTAAGGTTTTTAATGTAGGAGATATTTTGAATAACGATTTTTCTCATTGAGCAAGATAAAGTACGATTATAAAATTTAATTAAATAAATAATGTTGGTAAAATTAATAATACTTAATTTTAATATTAAAAAATAAAATAAATTACCTTTTCATTTTGTGATCGATCCTTTAAAAAGTGGTTACCAAATTCTACTTGACATTGTGCATCTGCATCATATCTTTGGCCCATCCATACATTGTTGTCTTTTTCATGATTAAATATAGGATCACTCTGTCTTTCATCCAAAAGACAAACAGTTACAGGGTTTCTATATATATATATATATATATAGTAATAGTCAAAATATACGTGCTTTCTATATATATATATATATATATATAGTAATAGTCAAAATATACGTGCTAAATTATCTACATTTATTTAATTGATTAGAAAGCCATCTGACATTAAACAATTAGAAAACAAATAAAACATATGTATAAATAAGTCTTGAAAACATTTTTAATACAGTGGTGATGACCATTACACAGCCACTATTTGCAAAATCAGGCAAAGATCCTAGAGAACATAAGATACTCCTGATGACATGGACATGGAATAAATATGCAGACCAAACAATATTACATATAAAGAAATTAACATACTATTTAAATCAATAGCAAAACAATAGTTTATTATAAAATATTATAATTGTCAGAGAATATATTTTTTTTTTCCTAAGTAAGCCATTTCTACAATATTTTATTATTATGATTATTATTATTATCACCATCATCATCATCATCATCATCATCATCATTATTATTATTATTATTATTATTATTATTATTATTATTATTATTATTATTATTATTATTATTATTATTATTATTATTATTATTATTATATTATTATTATTATTTAGTTCACATACAACCAAGGTTTATTTTGACTAATTTTAAAAATCATTCAATTAAATCTTATAATATAATTTATTTTTCTATGACAGAGCACATTTATGGCAGAATAAATCCTTGACTGTTAATATATCCTAAAGACAATTCTAAGTTAGGATGACCCTCACAAATATAATACAATTATTTATATCATAAGTTTCATAGCACAGGCACATACATATATCAGATATGGTATAATATTAATAGGTACACCTTTCTTATAATAATAACTATCAGGAACAAATTTAGATCTGAATCCCAAATTACAATTGATGAATAACACATATTAATTATGTGAGATGGTTCTTTGACTTCAATCCCAATTTCCTTGTAAACTTCTTGATTAACTGATATTGTTCTTTGGATCTGATCCAAAATTTACAAAAGAAAACTATGAAAAATCTAACCAATAGATATTAGGTATAATAAACCATCTAAAAATCATCTAACATTTGCATATACTTAAGTTCTAAAAAATGTCAAATTTAACTAAAAGACATTAAATGAAGAGCTAATTCATGTACAAATAGACTCAATGAAATTTCAAAATAGATGTTTAACATAAAATATCAATAATTAATTATATTACATTAATCATTTTTTAGACTTGGATGATTTACATATTTTATAAATGTGCATATTTCTTTTAATATTACAACTTTTATTGTTTATCTGACAGTTTCATATTAAAGAAAACTTATTAAAAAATATCAACAAATCAGGAATAATAGAGATATTTTTTTATACAATTTTTTTAAAAAAAATACAGTTGCTTTAAACACACAATTAACTTTTTTTTTGAAAACAAATGCATTTGTTTCCTGCTTTAATCAATCACTAACATAATATATAGTTTATAAAAACTAAATATATACTGAAATAGATATTGAAATCATCAATACAATTAGGATAACAAGCTAAAAGATTTTTTTAATTTACAAAGAAAAAATTGTAATTAATAATTTGTAACGTGCTGGGATTCTCTCTACTTCATTGACAGTTTTCTTTTATGGTCTAATATTTTTCTTATGATGGCATGTATTAATTGATTTTATTTATAAGTTGGGCTAATACTTATTATCATTTTAATAATTTATTCGAAACTAATTGTGTAAAGTGATGCTTGATAGAAATGCACATTATATAATGTAAATAGAAGTATTGTATATCAATATATAGTAGTCCTTTCTTAATTGCAATATTTGATTCAAAGCAAATAGATATTGACTTAATAAATTCCTGAACCCCCCATGCTTTTATTTCAAGTTAAGTCTAAAATTCCAATTCTGGTTGAAATAACAATTATTTTATTTTATTTTAGTGCATAGTCAATAAAAGTATTTAATATAAATTTTTTTTATCTCTATCATTTATAAGTTTTTACTATTGATACAGTAAATAAAAATGTAAAACTACATTGTACTTTAAATTGACTGGACATTTATAGTTGATATATTTGTGATATAAGTTAAATTAAATATATATCACTTATGTATATATCATATTTAGTATGTGCACAAAATAATGCAGTGCATATATTGAAAATGTATGTTTTAATTACTATAAATTTTATTGCTTTATTTTTAATATTTTTTTTCAAATATATGTGTTTTTTTGTACTCTACTATGATTTTTTTATAATGTTGACAGGCTTTCTATTTCTCATATTTCTGCATTTTTTCGGTCTTTTATTTTAATAAGTTTTATTAGTTATTTATTACATTAGCCATTATCCAATATTAAAAAATATTTGAGTATTGCAACTTTTATTACACCACTCTCATGCATAATAGAAACTGTTTCTATCTGCTTTTAACACCTTGTGGAGGTATATAATCATAAACATATGACCTAAATACATGTGAAAAAGAACTATCATCTCCAAGATAAACATTTTATGTTGAATCAGCACTCATAAATTGGTTCAGCCCACAATCTTTTACACATGACTTTATCATTGTTCAATATATATATATATATATATATATATATATATATATATATACATATATATATATATATATATATATATATTGTACTGGATGAAAGCTTTAGGTCTCGCATATACTGACCACAAATGCACAACTAGTCTGAAAATTGGAACTAGCATTTATTTTAAGGGTGGACAGGATATACGAATCCGAATGCACTGGACTAGCTCAATCAAGCAAATGTGGTCTTAGGTTTTGTTCAGAAAGTTGGAAAGGTAGCAACAGAAAACAAAATCAACTAAGTAAAAAAAAAGAATAATTATTTTATTAGTAATGCTTAAATAAACATAAATCTAAATAATAAGCTTTTAAAATACACTTAAAATGTACTGCTCGTACATTCGTCAAAATTAAACTAAAATATTTTATATGGCTTAGAGAACGATTTACTGTGCATGAAAGAATGCAAAAAAAAATGATAGTAAAAGAAGTACTAGTAAGAATACAGTGATCTCATGCAAGATAAGGGAGGTTAGCTTCTTGCTTATAATCCATAATTAGAAAAAGGCTGAATCTCCATATTGGAGATTTATGCAAGCTTATGTCAAAACAGAAAGAATGTGAAGGTAACTTGCAAAAGATTAATAAAAAAAGAGTGTTGAAAGTTATTACTTTCAATTGATTGACCTCCCTCAAAGTGAGACAGGCTAGGAGCTCATGATCTACCTATTAAAAGGGTTATAACGATCATACGTGCCCCTAATAAATGAATTGGAAGTTCAAAATAATAAAACTTATGACCATTATATTTCATAATAGTCTATTATAAATAATTATAGTTTCTTGACATAAGTAGAATAATAAAATGGGTCATGAGCCAGAATTCAATTAAAATAATCTGTAATATCCAGACTGCTTTCTATAATAAAAAGGAATGTGAAATTATAAATAAAACTATACTATCTTACTTACTAAGACTTAAATGGGACATACAGTATAGATTTGAAACTAACACTCGTAAAAAAAATCAAAAGCACAGAAACGAATTACATAAGATAAAATTTGAAACACATTTACATTTAAACCACTAAACATCACATGATCACCATCTCATACTAGCACAATAATTGTTATTAAACAATTCAAAACAAAGCAAAACTCTCCATATAGTAGTGCCATCTTGTGCTGACAAGAACAATCAATGGATGCCAGAAGGCTTGTGCATAAAATCCCTATCTAGTGCCTACTTATCCAATATTCCCAGACTAGTTTCTGGCTTGTGGCCTTCATCAGTGAGGAGCCTTGGATATGAGAGGACTGCACCTAGGCACTAAATAGGGATTTTATGCACAAGCCTTCTGGTATCCATTGATTGCTCTTGTTAGCACAAGATGACACTACTATATGGAGAGTTTTGCTTTGTTTTGAATTGTTTAATAACATTTACATTTAATAAAAAAATCAAATTTGAGACAAAATTATTTAAACTGTAAACCATAAAGTACCTTAATAACTTACTTAAATACTAGTGCACTAGATTTCTTAAGTATAGTCCATTGCTCTGGATTTGCTGATGGTAGGCTTGGGTGAGTGGGTTAGTGGTTCCTTTGTAATTGATCTTTATAGCATTATAGGCAGTTAATGGAGACACAAGGAGTCTGAACCTGTCCTGGCAAAAAGCTTAGCACATCATGGTAGAAGAAAATATTTTTGCTATAGGTTTAGCATTCATTGTAAACAGAATTTCCGGATCGGCTTTGCCTTCACAATATGCAGGAATTGTTCTCCACTAGTTTTGCAGGAACAGTTTGTCTAAGTATCTCTCAGAATTTGTGCCTGTAGTAAGAGTTTGTGCAATTCTCTTTCAGAGTTGGTATCTGTATCCCTTAGAGTTGGTGCAAGTATCTTAGAGTTAATGAAAGATAATACAATTGCCTGATTAAGCCTTTTATAGCTGAATCATATCTCATATCTGAACAAATTACAAAACTTTTTCTTTTTAATTAAAATTTATAAAATTCTCTATCTAGCTAACAATAGTTATCTAATTAATAAAATAATATTTAAACAGCATCAAACTGTTGCACATGCGCTTTGGATTTTAAATATAAAATGAATGAATACTAACACTTCAACCACATGATAAAGTCTTTGGAAAAGACACTATATAAAATAATTGACTAATTAATGAAAATAAATTGCCTTTTACAGATCTAGGAATTAACTAATGAAAATTTTTTTCTTTTTGTTTTCTTTCTTATTAATTATTCTTATCAATTTAAATCCCAAATATGAAAAGCAATTTATTTCTACAATTTACTTTTACATAAATTTTAAAAAAAGTACCTTCACATCTTTGACACAAGTCACTTAATGAAGTATATTGGTTTTTTAGTCACATATTGTGTGGTAGTTTCCTTTTGCATTTCACTGAATATATATAGATAGTATTAAAGTAGAAAAAAAATCAATGAAGTAGCATATCTCAAATCTGTAAATTCTTCTTGAAATTTTAAAAATTTATTTTTTATTTGCTGTTGAAGCTATTACAAGAAATATTTATACAAATGCATTATTTGTACTATATAGCAATTTGTTGTAACTGAATAATTTTTTCAATGTAAATGATGTCTTTATTACTTACTGATCATTTCAACAGCTTTTTTACCTCTGTAAAGTGAAAGTTTTTATTCATCTGTTTTCAGTCTAAAGTTCAAAATAATCTTTTGATAAAGTTACAGAATGGAGTGGAATTCGTGAGCCCTCCAAATTGTTTTTAAAATTTATATATTTAAAAAGGCAACATTGTAGAATTTTTCTTTACTTAAAATATTGCAGAAAACGTATTTTAAATAACAGGTTTATTTACTTACTGACTATTGCAAATGCCTTTTTGCCTTTGTAGAGTGAAATTTTTTTTGGATAAATTTGACATCAAAATGGGTGAAATTACATCTGCCCACCACTCTTTATTTCTGAAAGTAACAAATTGCATGTCTGTCTGCTAACTAATGAAAACTGCACTTGTAAATTACGCTTTTATTAAATATAATAAATATTTATTTTAAATTTTAATTTGAGTTTTAATCAAATTGTTAAATTGAAACAAACTACCAAATGTTATATATATTTCTTGCATGGGTATTGCTTAAAACTGCTCTTTACTTCACTAAGTAATGATATTTTTCATATTTTTCCACTTTCTTTTTTATATTTATCAAATTAGTTGGCATACTGCAAATAATAAGTGTTTCAAATGATTTTGGTTGGTATAACCTAGTTATATGTCAATTTCTAATAATTCTGTTGAATTTAAATATGTTAAACCTCAATTTTAAAATTACATTCTAATTTGAAAAAGATCAAAAGTTAACAAAAAAAAAAAACAATTTTCCAAAATTAATAAAGGGATCTGATTAATAAAAAGATTGCTTAATGGTCTAATAAATAATAGTTTAATTATAAACATAAATATATTATAGTATTAGAACCATATATTACTAAATGCAATATATTACTAAATGCAATATTTTATTTAATGTTAGTAAAAATAATTATATATATATATAAATAATAATGAAACAATTAATTATTAAAGTAATTAAATTTAATTATTATTACATGATTTTGTATCAACTTGTCTATGTTTTTCTCTGTATGTTTACATTTTTGAAGTTTGCTCTGGCTGAGTTAATTAACAAAATAATATATATATATATATATATATATATATATATATATATATATATTGGTTCAATATATATATATATATATATATATATATATTATTGAACCAATGCTTTTATGCAAACAGTACTAGCCAACTAAAAAGTAGAAAAAACTGAATCTTGTTTAATTTGATATTTTCAAAAAATATCAGAGATCATAAAAATCTAGACTTGTTATAAGACAATTAGAAATTACATGAATATTGTTGTTTCATAAAAGCATTTGAGACATTTTTGATTGTTATAATTTACTTCAGCCTCAAATCTCAAATGTGTTTTTGAAATTACTATATTCCCGCATTTTCAAATTGTTTTATAGCAAGTCTAGTTTCTTAATATCTCTGATAATTTTTTTAATAGTAAATTATTTTTTCCAAATTTACTCCTTCCAAAGATTAATTCTGTGATTAATTCCATTTATTATGTTTTACTCTACTTCAATAATCCAATCAAGCTATTTAATAATTGATTACTTTTACTTTATGGTTACCTATTATTATCTTTTTGAAAGAAAATTCACTGAATAATACTTGTGTCTTTTTAGCATTTATTTTAGTTTTACGTTTTTACTTTCATTAAAAAAAATAAAATTATTTTTCCAGTTCTGAATCATAATTTTCAAAAAAAAAAATATACGTTTCATAATTTACAAAACCCAGATTACTTAAATTATCTTCATTTACTTTAATTTCATTAGCCTATAATTTTAATCCACAACATACTTTTTGTAAAATTGCTGTAATAATTTTGAAGATATAATATCATTCTGTGTAAAATTTTATAATTAATAGTTAATCTGTCTAATACCATTATATGAACAAATTATTACTGTTGTATATTGATAAGTATTGCTCATGATATGGCTACATCCTGGGTCTATATCTTGGTGATCAAATACTTTAATCTCTATAGAAATGCTTATAGAATCATATGCCTTCTCATATTCTACAAATTCAAGGCATAATGACAACTCATATTCATTATTTCTTTCTATAATTTATCTCAATAATTTAACAGAATCCACCATGCTAAAATCACTTTTAAATTCAGTTTGTTCTTCTGGTTAATTAAAACCCAAAGTTCTGTATATGACGAATTATTCTTAGTAAAGATTTTTTTTATAAAACTGGCAGAAGACTGTTATGTTTGTAATTTGTAATATCTTTTTTATTGTATTTAAAAAAACATTTTAACTACTAATGCATTTTTCCAATTATCTGATATATTTTTATCATTTAAATATGTGGAATATAAAATTTCTATTTCTTCACCTGGTTCTTGTAATATTTCAATAATAATTCCATTACTTCATGAATATTTCTCCCTCTTTATAGATTTAATTTTATACCTCAATTCATGGGTAATTTCCTTGTAATAACTGTTGGGAATACTGTATTGTTCTTTATTATTGTTTATTTTCTTATAGAACTCTTACATAATTTTATGACGTCATCATTCTTTTTTAGACTTTTCTTCTTATTGCCCAAATGAGTTTTTTTCCAATACCAATGTATTGTTTTACTTTTTTGAGACTTTTATTCTTTACTATAATTTTTTTTCCAATTCCCAATTATATTTCTTATATCGTTATCAGTTCTTTTTCTTAGTAGCCTATATAAATCTAGATGTTTATTATAATTATATATAAATTTATTAATTTTTGTAGATATTGATGTTCAAGAGAAGATTGAAAGATGTTGCATAGATATAGAGATTATACTTATATTAGTATAAAATCATACCAAACATAAATTATTAAAAAAGTATATATATATATATTGTATTGTTTATTTATATGGTACAAATATATTGGCATTCGGTAAGATATTTAAAAGCTAAGAAAAAAAAAAAGTAAATTTAGCGATCTTATTAAAAAAGACGAAATTACATTTTTTTAGTTTGTATAATCTATTTTTTTAGTACAATGAAAGTAAAATTTTCGTCCATATTTTTTTTTTTTTGTATCTAATTAAAAATAAATGTAAAAATTGGAAAAAACAAAAGACACACAAATTACTAATCCAGATAAGCTAAAAAGATATTTTAGCTTATTAAAAATGGCAGAAAGACTTTATGAAAAGGAGGACTTTGTAACTTACATTTAAGAGAGAGGGTACAAGATTAGCATCTTATATGCTGACAAAAGGACAAAAGGATGCGCAGAAGTTTCAAAAACTGGATCGAGGTATAAAAAGAAGAGGACAACTTCGATCTAGGTCTTCTCTTTATCTTCTGATTACTTGTCTGAGAGTTGGAGGTTGAGCATAACCTGTGGCAGTAATATATTTCTACACAGGTACGCCACTTGCTGTACCTAGCTGTCACGCAAGCATGGAAACGGAGCCTTGTGGAAACCGCTTTTTGCAATGAAAAGGTCACCACAACCATGCTTTTTCTCCAGCTATAGAATGGAACAATAATTGAAGATGCCGGCAGGAGATACCAATGGCAATTCCTATGAGCTTGGGAATCAATATGTTAAGAGTAACTTTTACCGATTGTGACATAAAGTTTGCAAACAATTCTAAAAAATAAACTTAAAACAATCCCGATAAAGACTTTAAATTTTATTTTTCAAGAGACTCTTGTTTACCTAAGAACTATAATTGTTGAACTGTTTTTTTTTTAATTAATGAATTCATGTCTGATTGGTGAGCGTGTAATCTTTCCAATTAATTAATTAATAATGTGTTTTTTTATATATTTTAATTTGTTAGAATAAAAATATTTATTCTAATACCAACTATTCATTGTGCGTTATTAATGATTATTAATACATTTTTTAATGTTAATTATTAAGATTTGAAAATATAATTTATCTTTGCCAACGCTGTATTGAAACACAAACCTCCAGAGATTCCAGATAATTTCGCCGTAACTAAATAAATAAAAGGGGTTTGGCCAGTGGATTCCGATACAGAATTATGGTGCATTTCAAATAAATTAAAAGCTGGCTTACTTGATCCCATTATTTTAGTAGTTACATTAGTTGAAAGAGTGTCGTGTGGCCAGGAAAGATAATTGCGTCCATTGAATCTTACTGAATTTTCTGACGAAAAAAATTTAATAGATAGGAGGTAATTTGGTCACCGAGTACGGGTAGTTAATTCGTAAAAAACACTAATAGAGCAGTGGACATTACAATATGTACATATAATACTATGGGATGATTAGTGCATATATGTGTTAAAGCATAAAAATAAAGAATAAAATAATACGTTTTGATAATTATTTAATAGAAGAAGCTGTAAAAATGCATCTATAAAAAGAACCTAAATTATTAATGCAGAGATAGAGATTTATCACAAGTAAAAAGATATAAATAATTTCTTACTTCAAATAATTGGCAAAATAATTACTGCTACACTGTGACCAAGGATGTACAAAAACATGTGCTGCGGGAGACATCATAAAGTTGGAGGGATCACATTGATTTTTATTACCTTCGCCATCATGTTCCATTCCAAAACTATAATATTAAAATAACACAACACTACTAGCTGATATAAATATATGAATTTAAGAATGTATGTATACTTAAAAGTACATATACTATACTTGTATTTAAATATCAAGTTTATTTCTAAATTAGGTTAAATAAATATGCAGTACTTGGCCATAAACTCAATTTTTGATTTGTATGATAAAGTTTTTCAATTTTTTTACAATCGTTAAAAGTTTTTAAATTATTACATTGATAAGACAAATGTATCTAGTTTTCAAACATATAAATGAAAACAAAAATTTTAAATCAATGACTATTTAGCAAGACAAATACTTATATTTAATAATCTGTTTAACTATCATGTAAATATAAATATAATATTAATATTTGCAGTGATTATTCATTGCGTTGACTTTTTGAGAATGTCCCTTCTTAAAACAAGCACAATTTTGTAAAGTTTAAAAAATATTTTTCTTAAAATCATCATAATTACTTTCTTATATATATACAATTTTTCATTAATTTTTGCGATAAAAAGAATTTCGAATTTTAGTCCATTGTATTCAACCATAAAGCCTATTCAATCCAAGCAAAAAACACCTTTAAACATACATTTTTTGTTTGTTAATCTTTCTTATAACGAGTTTGACGTTCTTCATCATCATATAAATCTACAATACATACTATTTATATATTTTAATAAATCTTGTTTGTTTTTTTTTGTTTTTTTTTTAAATCAATTTGACTACATTTACAATAAAAAATTTTTTTTTAGTGTAAAATTTATTTAATTGTTATTCTTAATCCTTCTTCATGAAATTTAACCCGTTTTTTTTTTTGTTTTGTTTTTAATTTTAAAATTATCATACAAAAATTTTCTCAAATTGAAACATTTAATTTATTATTTGTGATCACTTATTGTATAATTTTATTCTCTTCCTCACCATGCTATTATAAAAGTTTATTTTTTCCCCATTAAACTATTTTTTTTTTTAAAAATAAAATTTTATTATATACATATACTCAAAACATAACTAATACAAAATGTTCGTATTTATTATTAGCAAAAATCATGCCAACCTAAATTTACAATTAAGCAATAATACCATTAGAGTATTATAATTTTAATTTATCTGCATATAAAAAATGACTAATTTCTTTCTTCCTATCGAAACTTATACATAGACCATATATAAAAAAAAAGCATTCTGTTTTATAATGACTGATTTTCAGTCAATTTACAAACTCGGAAAATGTACTAATTGGATTAACAACTCAGTGCTGGTTTATTGAACAAATGAAATACTCTCAATCCAAAGCACAAGATAGAGTCTTTCAAAATACGAGAGCTGTCAGATTTTGCATGGAGAAATAATTATTTTATTTTTCCCTAATTTTAAATTTATTTTTGTAAATAGTACTTGGTTTTAAATCCTAATCTCAATTATATTTTATTATATTAAATGGTTTAAACACATGGTTGTTTTTAAAAGTTAATAAAATATGTTTTTAAAATAATAAGCAAAATAATTTACTGTTTTCATAAATAATTTTGAAAGGGTATAAAAATATTGTCAGATATGTTAAGTAGAGTTATTGTTCTGCCCAAATATTAATTTACATAAATAAATAAAGTCAAATAAAACATTTACATTAAAGTAGAGGTAATAAAAGTTAACCCCAAATCGAAAAGAAGTAAAGAAAAATAAATAATTATCTGTATATCATTAGTAATTATATATCAATCTATTTTTAACACAGAGTTGAATTCTTTAACTTTTTTGGTAAAAATTCAAAGTTTAGTTTTTCTTCTAAATACATTCTTCCATCAATAATAAAACATAAGTTAGTGTTGCACAGAACATTCTGTCTAATATTACTTTTATCTTTTTTTCAGGTGTTGATTACCTAACTGATGATAAAACTAGGATGACAATAGAATTAATGATTGTAAATAATTTTACGAAAGTCTGAGACTTTTTTAATGTATAAAAAATGTTGTATTTTTGAATAATGATAAAAAGTCTTACCATAAAAGCACCAGAAATTTAGTGTTATAAAGAAAATTTATAAAAAAAAACTCTTGAAGAGGATATAAAAACCTACTTTTTGTTGGGTAGAATTATAGATTTACACTGCTAACAAGATTATTTAATAATGGTTGGATTACTGTCTAATTTAAGAATCACTCGATAAAACAAATCCCTAAAAGAAAAATTAGATTCTTTTTTTTTTTTTTTAATTAATGTTAACATTCAAAACAAATAAATTTCAAAATAAAATATCTGTAAATGAACCACGTAGCTTTTTTTAATGAACAAATACTGTATTTTGGTGTTCCTATGTATAGCTAAATCCTGCACGATTTCTACTTTTTTTAAAGAAAAAATTGCAAAAAAAAAAAAAAAAATACAGAAAACAAAACAAAATATTTTCTAAAGCTATAAAGAAATTTTAAATAGCATTAATTTTTTTTGCTATTTTATATCTTCAGATTTACATTTTATTGCATTTCAAATTTTAGTTTGTGATAAAAAAAAATAACAGAAAAATATGGCAAGTAAAATAATTAAATTAATATATTTTCTAAATTACTGTGAGGAGAGTATCATTAGTATTGCAAATTTATTTACTTATTTTTATTTTGATGTATAAATTGATTAAAGTCACAGATTTTGCTTGATAGTAACATTATTAATTAATTTTATTTTTTAAATGTTTTCTTAATAATCTATTTTATAGGATTATAAAATTTAAAAAAAATATGCTTAGTAATTTGCTTTGCAAAAAGTCTTGAATTGGACAGTTTTAATTATGATCATTCTAAGTCCACGGAATAAAATGCTTACAAAAGTGTTTTAAGCAGATTAAAAAAATAATCAGAAAATAATTCAACAGTGATAATAATTAATTATATAGATATAGTTGACGTAAAAGTAATATTATGTCTTAAAATTTTATAAAATAAATTCTATATTAAAAATAGAACATGTTAAAAAAATTATTGGTTCAAAACTATAAATCCATAAAAAAAGTGACCAACGTACAAATTTGTGCATTATAAGAAATATTTGTCATAAGGAAGACAGAATCCGCAGTAAAAAGATTAAAAAAACATATAATAAAAGAGACATGGGTTATTAATTGTGCAGAATACAAAAACTCTAAAATGTTTACTTGCAGTTTAAAACATGTTCAAGGAAATAGGAATTTGAATACATGTAGCGATAGCAGTTTGAAGCAAATTCTGGACATCAAAATTGCATTAAAGGTTTTAAATGAAAGTATTATTAAAGTTTTATTTCATATGGGAAACATTTTTATTAATATTCATATTTATATTCTACAATGTAACTTAAAAATAATATGACAAAATAAAATACTTACTTATGTCCACATTCATGTGTAACAACAAATACTCCCAAAAATCCTTTACCTTCACTAAGTGTACATGTGAATTGACTTAAACACATTCCAGAAACAGGTGCAAGACCTTTGAATATGTATATATAAAATTGGTTGCAATTATTCACATTACAGAATAAAGAAGTTTAAATTGAAACATTAAAAATTTCTAGCCTACTAAATATGAGAAAATTTTCTATATCAATTCATTATAGCAATCATAATCAATTTGTGACTACTATAATGATTTTAAAAAATAAGATTTATTAAAAATATCCACTTTTTAAAAAAATAGCAGTCACTTTGTACCTTTTGTCATCTTAGTATACTTAAGTCATAAAAAGCAAGCAGTCAGATAAAACAAAATGGCAATATTAACTTCTTCATCCCCCCATACAAATGCACTGAATAAGATATTCATTACATAATTTAAACAGACACAGAAAATACACAATAATAAAATGTAATTACAATAAGAAAAAATACACCTTATATTATATTTACTCAGTATGCTTATATTGCAGTCTATAACTGGATATCTAGCATTAAAGAAAAATATTTTTGTTATGAACATAAGCAACCTTTATAAATAACAATAACAACAACAACAACAACAATAATAATAATAATAATAATAAGAAGAAAAGAAGAAGAACAAAAAGAATAATAATAATAATAATAAGAAGAAGAAGAAGAAGAAGAAAAAGAACAAAAATAATAATAATAATAATAATAATAATAATAATAATAATAATAATAATAATAATAATAATAATAATAATAATAATAATAATAATAATAATAATAATAATAATAATAATAATAATAATAATAATAATAATAATAATAATAATAATATAGTCATGTAGTAAGTAGTTTACTTTTTCATAGTCAAGGCAACAAGATCCAATGTTTTACTTCAGAAAGTATTAAAAACCTAAAACTGACAGATGCAATTCATGCATGACTAGTATTTTTCTATTTTACTGAGATGCTATTCATGCTAATGACTATTTTTCTATTTTTCCAAAATACAATTTGTGCAGAACCAGGGATTTGTCCATCCTCCCAAGATTTAATTTATACTGAGCAATATTTTTCCATTGTCCCAAGTTGCAATTCATGCTGAAGTAGTTTTTTCATTTCCCCAAGAAGAAATTCATCCTGACTGGTATTTTTATATTTTTCCAAGATTCATTTGCTGCTGAATAGCATTTATCCATTTCCCCAAGATTCACTTGATACTGATTAGTATTTTTACATTTACCCAGGATGCAATTTATGAGAACTACTATTTTTATATTTTCTCAAGAAACAATTCATGTTAACTACCATTTTTACATTTTACCAAAATATAATCCATGCAGAATTAATATTTTTCCATTCTTCTTAGATGCAATTCATGCTGATTAGTATTTTTTTATTTTCCCTAGATGCAATTCTTGCTGATTAGTATTTTTCTATTTTTTCCCAGTTGCAATTCATGCCGAACTAGTATTTTTTTAATTTTCCAAGTTCCAATTCATGCTGACTAGTACTTCAATTCATACTGAGCAATATTTTTTCATTTACCAAGATAAAATACATGCTGAACTAATATTTTTCCATTTTACCAAGATGCACTTCTTGCTGACTAGTATTTTTCCTTTTTTTCACATGAAACTTATGCACAAATGAATAATAAAACTTAGCTATGAAAACTATAGTAATCTCATCAAATAAGCCAATTTTTATGGGACCCTATGTCAATATAATACCAACTTTAGCTCTTCCTCCATATGTTTTCACACATACTATCATGTGTTTCTATGTATTTTTCTCAATAGCACATTTAAAAGTAACATGTAAACCTAATTTGACATATGGAACTTGTTATATAATAATTATTTTTCTTTAAATTATTGTAAATTATGTTTTCTTTACTATCACAACAAGATTGTAAACCTTAATTACATATGTAACATGACGAATCAATTTTTATCGAAGCTCTCATTTTTTCAAATATAACATATGTAACCGATTTTGAGTCTCAATAAAGTTTATCCTTTCAACAATACTATTAATAGTACTACTATTAATAATGATGATGATAATAATAATATTAATAATAATAATAACAACAACAGCAGCAGCAGCAACAACAACAGCAGCAGCAGCAGAAACAACAACAACAACATCAACAACAATAACAACAACAACAACAACGACGACGACGACGACGACAACAACAACAACAACAACAAAATTTAAGATTGAAATCATTTGAAATAGAAATTATTTTCTTGGAAAAAACAACTCTCTGGTAAACTTAAATTCACTGTCAAAAAAAAAACGATTTATTTTCTTACATTATTAAAACTAAATTAATCAACTGATTTAATTTTTATTTAATTAGGTTGCATTTTTTATTGAAAAAATATGACCGTTTATTTTTTAAATGTTATTACAAATCAATGCAGCAAAAAATATCAGTTTAATTTACTAAGTAATTATATATTAAAAAAAAGCATAACATAAAAGGAGATCCTTTGATTCCTCTTGGAGGTCTTAAAGGAATCGAGCAGGATAAAATGCTAATGTCCATTCAATACATTCTTGTCGTTGCAGCTGTTATAACTGTGATTATTCATATAGTATACGACATGGATGGGCTGCTCTCCAACACACATTACCCACCATTGTGAGTTTATTGGCTTTTACCTCTGAGGTTAAGATCAAGAAATACCATGTCTTTCTTCTCAGTTGCCTGATAGGGCAAAATGAATGTATGTGTAAATGATATTCCTTTTCCTTATATATATATATATATATATATATATATATATATATATATATATATATATATATATATATATATATATATATATATATATATATATATATATATATATATATATATATATATATATAATCATGACAGACAAAAATAAATCATGGCCTTTATTTCCAGGAGGCTGTAAAGTCACCAACTACGGCAGCAATTAGTGGCAGAAGGTGAAGGGTGCTAAGAATCCCCTGATTGTAAACCCAGGGTGCCATTCGATGACAACTTTTTATTTAGGTACTTACAACTGCAGATCACTTTCAAGTGAAGGAAGATTGCAAGAATTAGAAGAAAAACTGTCTTATATTAAATGGGACATTATTGGACTTTATGAAGTTAGTAGAAAAGATGAAGAGACAATTGATTTAAAAAGTGAACATGTACTCCACTATAAATGCACAAATATTGGAAATACAAGTGGAGTAGGATTCATTATAAATAAAAAGTAAAAGAAAAACATTGTGACGATTGATGGTGTATTGGATAGAGTGGTCAAGATTAGTTATACAATGTAATACCAGATACCAAATGCAGATAATTAAGGTTTATGTCTTAACAAATTCTCATAGTGATGAAATAGTAGAATAACTTTATATGGATGTACAAAAGGCTTTTGATCAGAGTAAACAATATTTTAAAATTTTTATGAGACACTTTAATGCTAGAATTGGTAAGAAAATGAAATCTGGAAGTGCTGTAGGTAATTTTGGTTATGGTAATAGAAATGAGAGAGGACATAGACTTGTGAAGTTTGCAAAAAAAAAAAAAAAAAAAAACAACTTTATATTATGAATTCTTTTTTATGAAAAAAATGTTAAAAGAAAATGGACATGGAAGCATGCAAATGAAGGTACAGCAGAATTGGATTATATTTTGACTAACAAAAAATACATATTTCAAGATTGTAATGTTCTTAATAAATTTAACACAGGAAGTGCTCAATGATTAGTAAGACATAAGCAAAAGTCAAAAATTATTAAGAAAAAACAATATTTACTCTTGATATTCCTAATCTTCAGCAACATTCTAATGGATTCAAATTAGAACTTACAAATCGGTTTGAAGTATTATTAGATTTTGCACATGGTTAAGATTTGAATGAAATTAATATGAAAATAACTGATACACTTTTAAAAAACTCAACAAAGATAGCTGGTAGAAAAAAGCAGCAATTGACCAATAAAATTTCTACTGAAACTAGAGAATTTATGAAGAAAAGAAGAAATATAAAGATATACAAAAATGATGCATTAAAAAAGATTGAATATTTCGAATTTTGTAAAATGGTGTGGAAAAGAGTTTAAAATGATATAAGAAAGTATAACTGGGAACTAGCAAGGAAAGCTGGAGAAGAGAATAAAAGTCTCAAGAGTGTAAAATAACATTTTGGTATTGGTAGAAAATTTATATCTGCAATAAAAAAAGATGGAATTATTATTAAAAAGAGAGATGACATCATGAAATGGGTAGAAGGCTTTTATCAAGAATTATATAGTAATAAAGAACAAGTACCTCTTATATCTATTACATCTGCCAAATTTCCCAGAATTTTAAATGAAGAAGTGAGAAATGCAATTAAATGTAAGAAGAAAGGAAAGTTTGCTGGTAATGATGGAATTATAATTGATATATTTAAAAGTAGCAGGTGAAGAAATAGAACTTTTTTTTAGCAAAGTTATATACCAATGTCTAAATGATACAGATGTACCAGATGATTAGAAGAATACAGCATTAATATTTAAAAAAGGTGATATAGAAAATATTAGAAATTACAGAGCTATCAGTCTTTTATCAGTTTTATACAAAAGTTTTACTAAGATAATTACAACTCGTCTACAGAAAACACTGGATTTTCACCAACCAAGAGAACAAGCTGGATTTAAAAGTGGTTTTAGTACAGTAGATTATATCCAGGTATTGAGAGAAGTTATAGAAAGAACAAATGAATATGAGTTGCCATTATGCTCAGGATTTGTAGATTATGAAAAGGCATTTGATTCTATAAACATTTCTTCAGTAATTAAACCATTAGATCATCAAGGTGTAGATCCAGGATATTGTCATATTTTAAAAAATATTTATAAAAATGCAACAGCAACAATTAGATTACATAATGATAGTAGAGAAAATCAACATTAAAAAGGGGGTAATACAGAGTGACTCCATATCTCCAAAACTTTTTACAGCAGTCCTGCAAAAAGTATTTTGTGGATTAAAATGGGAAGCTAAAGGAGTGAAAGTAAATGGACATTATTTATGTCATTTAGATTTTGCAGATGATGTAGTTGTTTTTGCAAATACTGCTTTAGAGCTACAGAAAATGTTGCAGCAGTTATCAGATGAAAGTAGAAAAGTAGGACTAAAAATAAATGTTAACAAGACTAAAGTAATGTTTAATAGATTTTCTCAAAATATTAAAATAAAGATTGATTATGATGAGTTAAAAGAAATTAACAGTTACAAATACCTTGGTCAGATTATTAATACAGATGGAAACATAATGGATGAAATTAATCATAAAATTAAACTTGGTTGAAATGCTTTTGGTAGAAATAACTTGATACTAAAAGGAAATATGTCTATGTGTTTGAAAAGGAAGGTTTTTAATAAATGTGTTTTGCCAGTTCTTACTTATGGATCTGAGACTTGGACACTTAATAGAAGAGCAATACAGAGACTTCAGACCACTCAAAGAAGACGGAAAGATGCATGTTAGGAGTAACAAGAAGAGATCGAAAACACAATGTATGGGTAAGATAACAAACAGGTGTTACTGACCTCATTAAAAAAATTAAAAGATTGAAATGGAGTTGGGCTAGACATATTGCTAGAAGAGATGATAATAGACAGACAATTGAAATTTTAAACTGAATTCCAAGAGATTGTAAAAGACTCAGAAAGAGACCACATGTTAGATAGATGGATGAAATAAGAAAGTTTTCAGGGGTGATGTGGAAAAGAGAAGCTAAAGATAGAAAAAGATGGATTGAACTTGGAGAGACCTTCATTCTGCAGTGGAATAATAATGGTTGATGATGATGCTGATAAAATATTTTTTCTAAAATTAATAGTGTTAAATGCAATACAGTCTAGTTTGTCATTTGATAATTTAAATATTTAAAAACATAATGATCAAGTAAAAAGGTAATACTTCAATAAAAACTTAAAAATATTTGTATAATTCAATTTAAAATTATGAATACTTTTATAAAAACAGTACTTGGTTATTATATATTTTTAATAATAATATTAACATTTATCTGTATATTTTATTTTATTTCTTGCATGAAAGGAATTTATAGTTAACCATTTTTTTGATTATACATATTGATAATTTCTATTATAAAAGTACATGTTACATTAAATTATAGTAGAATGAGGATAAACTATAAATGATTTATAAATGCATATTATAGGATGTTAATTGCTATTATAAATTATTCTTTGGTCTAACCACTACATATAAATGGATGTTTATTTTAATAAATTTATATTGTCATTAATAATAGGTGTTTTAATTTGCATCTACATGAATTATTATATAAATATTTTATCTTACTCTATAGTGTATTCCAGATAATATTTCAATATCAACTAAAACAATAAATTTTATTTTGTTTGTCAGTCAAGGGCATACACACGGATTTATTTGGAATCTTTATAAATTTATGAATCCATTGTACATGTAGATATAAACTACTACTATAAAACAATTTGTGATCAATTTATTTATTTACTCATTACATTTTGAATTGCCTGAACATGATATTTTGTCAATATACTTAGATTGTACAAATATGTAACACATGAGTGGAGAAATGCACTTGGTTCATAATTATATTTATTAAAGGTAGTTGTCCAAATATGTGATGCATTTATTTTGCAGGCTAACTAGCCATATTCAGTTGGGATATTTTCAGTATATTTTTAGGTTACCTAATCTTAGGGTTGTTAATGATAGTCAAGTCCATTTTATGATATTAATTATCTAGCATGATCAGCAGTATATTATTTTAGACTATTATTTATAAATTTTATTCATTATTAGGATATTTTCCTTAACATTTGACTCATCCAACAAGAGATTGTTACTATTCATGAAACACCGTTGTTGAATTAGCATTGTTTATAGGTTTTATTGTTCTTATTTATCATTAGAGATTTTATATTCATTTACACTAAAGAGTACAAAATACTTAAATATAGTGAGATATACTGTTATAACAGAAACAAACAATTAATTTATCAATAATTTGAAAACATGTTGCCATTTCCATGAATTCATTGGGATAATTAGTGTTGAGGTGTTTAACCATTTTCTCTATTGACATGAATACATGGCAAAGATCAATTTATTTTAAAATGTTTTTAAAACCAAATATTTGACTAAACTATAATTATTAATAAAAATCAAAAAAATAATAAATTGTTTACAACAGCTACATAAATATCACTTTTTTATACATTAAAAGCCTTTTTCAATATCTGATTTGGTACCCTTTTCAAATGTTAATAGTCTATTACATTAATGAACTATTTCATACATAAAAGCATCTAATGTTGAATAATGAAATTAAAACCAACAATAACAATATAAATCATTAAAAAAAACAATGCCTGCATATATAAATGCGATATTTACAAAATAATTGAATATATCTAACAATACAATACATAAAATAAATTACATGCATTTTTTACAATTATATATTTGTCAATTTATATAATTTTCCATTCATTTTTAATTAACCAATTATTAACTAAATTTATAGAAGTCTTGTAAAATATTCATACAATTATTTAAATTATTTTAAATATAGTATGTTTCATATATTTGTCTTTTTTTCAATACTTGATATAATTTAAACATTTAATACTTTTTGTAGCATCTATTCTATGCCCATATTTCAAGTAAATGACTGTATAATGCAGATTTATCAACTCTTCTATTAACTGCATCATGTTCTTTGCCTCTTACTTATAATTGTTTGCCAGTATGCCAAAAGTAAATACATTTTACAAATTTCACATGTAATTTTATGTACAATTCGTTTTTTGTCCCATATATCATTTTTCAACCTATAATTATCTATTAATAGATTGAGATTTTTACAATTTGACCAGCCAATATTTATATTCTTCTCAATATACTTTTTGTTATATTTTGGTGTATTATATATCTTAGGATAATATGAAAGTCTAATACATTTCTTATTTGATTCATTACTACCATTATCAATACCATTATTTTTATCAGAAATTTTATTTATATATAAGTTATAGTCTATCCATATGCATTTATTATATATGCATACTCTATCCTGTATAAATTTTAACATAAAAATATAAAAATACTTACCAGCACAACTGCTTCCTAAATTTTGAAATTCAATGTCTAGTCTGTAATATATATATATATATATATATATATATATATATATATACAGATATATATATATATATATATATATATATATATATATATATATATATAGGAAGGCAATACAAAAATAGATAGAAGCATGTTCAAAAAGATTGTATAATGTAACATTATTTAGTCATAATCCCTGAAAGTGTACAGGTGTATAATATGATGTAATACACGTAGAAGTTGTTTAAATAAAATAAATATATATTTTTTTCTGATGCTGTTTGAAAGTAAAGCCAGTTTTGTGATACATGATAGGTGCTAAATGTGGTTTCTCAGATAAATGTTGTATTTATTTCCTATTTAAATAATGTTGAGTTTAAATATAATGCTATAATGTAAATCTCTATAGTAAAAAGACATTTTAAAATATAAAAATGTGATATGTATACATTTCTACATCTCTCTAAAGAAATTAGATGTTATATATATATATATATATATATATATATATATATATATCTAACATCTAATTTCTTTATATATATATATATAGAGAGAGAGAGAGAGAGAGAGAGAGAGAGAGAGAGAGAGAATAAGAGACAATTTGCCTATCTCAATTTATAATTATATTTAAAAAAAAATAAATAAAAGTAATATCGTATTATAAATTAAAATTCAGGTTTCATGAATTTGTTGTTTCTTGTTTTGCAAATGTTTTAAAATGTAAATTCAACATACTTTGGAGGGATTAAGATAACTAGTTATTTCTTAATATGTTATTTACTTATCTAACAAATTTTGTGAATGTGGGTAATAAAAAGAATTACTTGCTTAGTTAATTATATATAAAAAAAATACTATTTTGCAAAAGTAGGTAGCAGAATAAACAAGCCAATACAAAAAATAATTTTGTTCTATGGTCTTTTATTGCTGTCTCAGTGCACGATCCACTATAACTAATTGCTGCCAACATGAGTTACTAAAACCCTCACCAAGTAGTAGAACTAATCAGCATGTGCAGCTAAAATCTAATAAAAACTGCATTCCTGGTTATTATGTCCATAACCATTAGAATTTCAAACTCTGATTACTGAATTAAATCCAATACTGTGCCGAAAAATTTCACATATATTGCAGCTAAAATAGTTGCACATATCAGGAAAGAAATTTTTAGACCAAATCTACATTTAAAACTTCATACCAAGTCTACATTGAAACATAAATTCTAATTGTGACTAAGATTTGACATAACTCACTGGAAAAGATTTGACTAGTGAACTACCAAAGAATTAATTTTAATCATATCTATAAAAAAACATATGTACATAAATGCAATTTTATGTATGTAAACAAATAATCTTTTCTCAGTCATATTTTGGGCTTGAAGTAACTAGTTTATATACTTTATTAATAATTTAATAAAGTTTTAAAATTCTAATTAATTCCAGACAGTAATATTTAAAGATATGTCAATTTATAATTTGATTTATGTTATTTTATGTAGTTATTTTATCTATCTTTCATGTTAACTTAATTTTAATTCTTAGATTTGTAACACTTTATTTTATTTAGTGCGTTTAATATATGGGAGCATACCTTAGAGTATTTATTTAAAGGTGTAGATGTTATGGAAAAGTTTTCATTAGCTTTAACAATGTTTTTTTAACCATTGTATTTTTAATTATGAAATTTTCTGGGGCCTGAAATCAAGAAATTATATTTGCATTTTTCACCCTTTGTTGGAAATTTTGTGAAGTTTTTCCTTTTACAGCTTTAAAATTCATGTGTACATTTTTTAATATTTTAATTTCAAAAAATTAAAAAGATTGCTGGAAAATTGAATATGTGTATCTTCAAAGTTTTTTAAGCTCCATGATGATGGGTATCTTTTATATATTTTGTGATATCAAACTTTTGTGAGATTACTTTGAGAAAATATTATGATGATCTAAAAACTTGATTTTTTGAAAAGTTTATGATTAATTTTTCTATCGTAATTGTGTTATAATTATTAGAAATCATACATATATTATTACATATTTATTATTTACAGAAATGTTTTATTTTTAAATATAAAAAAAATATATTCTTCTGAATATTGTTATTATAAAAATTATGGTTGTGAGAAATACAATTGTCTAGAAATAATGCCACTCAACAGACTGTTATAATATTTAGTGATATCATAAAAATTATAAAAAAATTAAACCTTTAAAGCATAAAATAATAGATTTACTAGGTATTAGAAATAATTTATTAATATTTTTAAAACAAATATATAAAAAAAGATTTCATTCAGTTTGCAAATTGAATCTGTTTCCACCTAAAATTTGGTGGCATGACAATGCTTAGTTTTGATTAAAATCTAATTTTTAAAGTAATTCCAAAAATAAAATGTGATTTTTTAAAATTTATTTAATTTCTAAACAAAAATATCTATCAACTGAAGTCAAATTTATTATATTCTGATAAATAATAATGGTTTAATATTAAAGTGAAAGTTGAAAGTTTAAATCTAGTGAGAACAAAGAAATCTATCAGAATGTTAGTGGAGAGCAGGAGGGTTAAATTTAGTTGTTTGTAATAGTCTACATCTTTAAATATTCAAGATAAAAGAAAAGGCAGTTTTGTTTTTTTAATTTTTTTTTTGCTTTCCTCCTAATGAGTTTTTAAAAATAAAAAGAGTTGAATACCCAATATTTAGTTTAAATAATATATGTGCTTTGTATTGAATAATGAGTTTCTTAATTTGAGGCATTTTTTGTATTTAAAGAATTCTATAATATGATATAGTAATAGCTTTTATTTATATTTTACTCATTTCAATATATGTAGATACAAAGGTAAAAGCATTCTATTTTCATTACAATATCTTTATACAAATATTATAATCTCTGAAACAACAGCCCTTATAGGTGATTCTCTGACATTTTATATTTTACAGTAATTTGAATGTTTGATTTAGCAGAAAAATTTCTTGGCCGAATTGTTTAACTTTATTTTGAGAAATAATTATGGCTAATTAAGTTTAGTTTAGTGATATATATATATATATATATATATATATATATATATCACTAAACTAAACTTAATTAGCCATAATCTATATATATATATATATATATATATATATATAAACTTAGATTGAAGCTGGGATGATGGAAAATCAACATCATCGAAAACAGGTCAATGACAACTTTTAAATATAAAATTAACTACAAATGAATATTATAAGCAATGAGGCATGAAAGATCATTACAGAATTAGCCAATTATATATTCATCAGAATTACACAAAAGTAATAGTTATTCATCATCACAAATGATCAACAATAAAAATAAATCAACAGTCACTTTTGAATCTGAAAAGAGTCTACTATAGAACAGGCTAATTATTTAGCACTTGCCAGTTTGGGAAAGATCATTTAAACAATAATTTGGATGCACAAACTTAAATTCCAATCTATATTAATATAACAATTAAAAATAATGCTGAAATACTTAAACATGCAAATCATTATCAATTCTCTGGCTACTTAGTACCATTGATGTACTGGCCAACTACAAAATTAATTTCTAAATGAATAATTAAAATGAAAAGCAGTGCATGGACTTTAAAGAATATTCCCTTTGTGCTATACAGCATCATCATCATTTGGATATCCATATATTAAACATAAACCCTTTTATATAAATGACCATTATGCATGAAACCAGCTCATGAGCAAAATCTCTATCACTGTTACTGTGTCCAAGATATATAATACAACATATAATAATTTATAATATTTTAGGATTAAATAAATTCACTGGAATATTTTAAACAATATAATATCAATTTATTAATTACAATTAAAATGAAATTAAGGTCAATTGTTTATAATATAAATATAAATTCAGCATTATGATTTTTATTAATACAATAAGCTATCACATTGTGATTTACAAGTACCTCATAATAGGTTTATATAAAAAACACCTAAATATAAGCACACAGATGTGCACTATAATATTTTATGAACATATTTGAATTGTCATAAACTTATAAGTAAAATTCATTTTTGTAATACATAATTAATGACTGATATAACATATATGTATGTGTACACATGAAAATGAATGCACATACTGACATTTATAAAAAATAAGCCCAATAAACCATAGTATATTTTCATATCTTTTTCAAAATACAGCCTAATGCTCCTTACTTTTCAGCATTTTCTGATGTTTTCTTTGTCTCACACATCAACATAAAATATATGAGAAAATGTTTATTACTGATCAGAAAATAATAAATTTTACTTCATTTGATAGATATTTTTGTTTATTACTGAAATATATTTTAGACGTTCACATTTTGTTTCTGCAAATATTAAAAAAATGTGATCACAATCAAAACATCATTTCTAGAAAGATTATTTTCAGTTTATAAAATCAACAAAATATTTTTTATTTCAGATTATTTTTAAAAATGTGAACAAATATTTACTTATTTCTCTTATATCTAACAAATTATGCTTTAAAAGTTTAAAATGTTTGAATATTTATTGCAAAATTGCAATATTTTCTTTACTCATAAATATAAAGTAGATTGTTTATGTCATAGCTTGTCTTCTAATTTGCTTCAAGCCATATTTACATTAGCTGCTAATATAATGTTAAATTTTTGAAAATAAAGTATTTCAAGTCAAAATATGTTATTAATACTTTATATTTTTTGATATCTAATAAATATAGTATAAATTATTTTAAAAAAATCAAAAACTGTAATAAATTCACAAATAAACATGTTTTTGTGTCATTGGACACATCAATGTCATAAAACAGAACAATTTACAGCCTTGTCGACAAACAATGGCTGAAAATGTCAGGGAGGGGTTTATGTCTATTGTTAAAGTGGGAATTTTGAATTTTGCACAATTTTCTGCAAAAAAAATTATTATAGTAAAATATACTGTTTTATATGCATTTTAGCATATAATACTTATGAAAAAATCACCAGGGGTAAATATATATATATATATATTCTTTGATAGTTATACATAAAATATATATATATATATATTCTTTGATAGTTATACATAAAATATTATTTCTAGTTTACTATTAATTAATTGTACACCTTTAAAAATATTTTAGCAAGTTCTTTTATTCAATAATAGAAAGATTTTGGAGTTGTTTTTTGTATTTCAAAATAAAATTGTCATTTTCAATAAAGAAAGTTTCATTTATAACTGAGATTCTTATCGTGTTATTTAAATAAAGTGACCTCAGAGTTTCCTCTCTTTTTTTTCTTTTCAAGAAATTATTTAAAATAATACCTTCAATATATATAACACACTCTACTCACATATGCTTCTCTGCATATAGATAAAACAATATATGTATAAACTACTTCCACAAGTTGATGGACTCTTTAGGTTAGTTGATCTCTTCTAAAACAGTAGACTGGCTTATTGTCAGCTTTGGGAAAAGTACAATCTGATAACCATTGGATTCATTCAGCTTCATTTAGTCTAGAATTTGATTATTCTTCTGACCTACTGGTTAGTACACAGTATATATTGGATAATAAACCACAGAAAATCTAGGCCTTGCTTCCATGTGAATCCAAACTCTATCATTGTGGCATTAGAAGCAAGTGAATCCACTGTCCCTTGGTTTTAGTTATAACTTCATAGTAGTTGTAATCTGTAAAACCTCTAATTTTTTCCAATCTTTTTAATTAAATGCATGTTTTTTTATTTTGACTGAAATAAGTTAATGACACTTCAATTCACTTTAACCTTTTCAAAAACAACTTTATAATGTTTTATCAAAGTATGTTATACAAGCTTAAGTTAAACAAATTTGCTAATCAAAATAGATAGTGGAATTTTATAATTACCATATATCTATTGTAACATAAAACCATGCTTATTTTAATTTCAAAATCAGAATTAATAAAATATTAATTAGTTTTTTGTAAAATGTTTAATTTAGAATATGTTTTTAAATTCAAAATTATTTAATCCTTAACTGTTATTCCAGTGTAATATAGAAAATATTTACAAAAAACTTTTGTCTGTGTTTATTTTTACTTTTCCTTTCAACTATATATATATATATATATATATATATAGTTATATAGTTATCTATCAACATATATATATATATATATATATATATATATATGTTGATACAAAGATTTTCACAGGTTGCATATATAAAAGACTTATTTTGTGGTTCATTTATATTAAAAAAAATAAATATTAAAGTTACTGACATTTTGATTTAATCACACAAGTCATCTACTGGGTGATAAAAGGTAGAAAAATGGTTATAGAGGCACTACAATCACTGATTTAAAAAAAACGTTAAAGTTCCACCAATAAAAAAATGTTAAATTAAGAATGTTTTTTAAAAAATCTCATTATGTTTTTGTATGCCATGAGACACATATCTCAATATATATATATATATATATATATATATGATATATATATATGAGATATGTATATATATATATATATATATATATATATATATATATTGTAAGGTTTTTCATGTCTTGCTAGGTCTCTGTAAACTGTGTGAGTTGATCAAGTTATAGAAAATAAAAAAAAATATTTAATTTTTTTATTTCAAAAAATATAACTATATTTCATGATTAACTCTACCTAGAAATTGTTACAAGTACAATTGTGAGCCGAATCAGTTTTTAATTTATAAATGAAGGCACCAGAGTCATTAGACTCACTGATTCTGCATCAAACATTTAGTAACTTGTAAAGTAGTAATTATATGATCAGGATTAAATTTCTGTTAAGTAGTAGAAGATATTCCCTTTTGACTTAATTAAGAAAGTAAATCTACTTGGCAAAGGTAATTTATACACTAATTTAAATCTAAATAATCAAATGTAAAACTTAAATATAATAACATTATTAATTTTATACACGTACAATGAAAGTTATATTAGTAATAAAGGTTTATTATAGCTATCAAACATCTAATATTTATGATAACAAAAAAATATAATATTGGAAAGGATTATGCATATCTAATTTAATAATTTGATTCAAATATTTCTTCTTAAAGTAGTAGTTAGTTTGTGTCTCCTTTATTTTTTTGTGGTAACAGTTTCATTCAACACTCAGTTAGTAAATCTTTAGATAAAAAATTATGAGATAAACATGTCATTTAAATTTCAGTTATAAATGGTCTTTATTTAATATCCATGATTTTACTTTCAAACATTATGTGGACATTTAGAATAATTAAAAAAAATGATAAATCTAAAAAATTAAAAATAATAGATGTAAAAAATATTTATAATGAATGCATTTTTAATGGTTTCTGCACACTAAAAAATCCAGAAAGAAATAGTTTCTTCAATTACAACTAGAGTTTTTGCATTTAACTTGAAATAAAGATGTAAGTGGTCCAGAAATTAATTAAGTCAATCCCTACTTTTTATATCATGGGAGTGACATAATTAACTTCTGGATCACACACACTTTTATTTCAAGATAAATATATAAACTCTATTGCAGTTGAAGAAGCAATTATTTTCTGGCTTTTTAGCCCACAGTAACCATAAATAAGCACATTCATTATAAATATTTGTAATGTTTATTATGGTACACTGTATTTTTAAAGCAACACCAATTTGGAAAAATTTTAAAAATAAATATTTGTAATTTTTCAATAATAACTTAACCTCTTTTCAAATCTTCTTATCTGTAATTTATAGATTAACTGAGATTCTCATTTTTTCAGTACTATATAATTATTAAACAATTATTATTTTACAATTGTATTAACTAATTTTAGCATATGAGATGTTTTTAAAATGCTTGTTGTGGGTATTGAATCTTACAAATATGAGAATTCAAAATATTTTAGGAGTTATAATAATTTATAAATAATATTACAACAGAGTGAATTGAAACGAATTCATAAAGTAGCTGTTAGTAAATTATGTGTATCATAGTTAAAGTCTGGAGGTTAAATCAAGAATAGGATTATGACTTTTTTAGGTATCTAAGTAATATTTACTAAGGCAATAAATCTAAAAGCTTGTGCGGTTGAAAACGCGAAGGTAGGGACCTTTACAGGTCTTTACCATAAGCTTACGCATTGGAAGAAAAGAGGGGAATCCTTCTTTACTTCAACCTACTTTCTATATAAATAGGTGAAGCTGAAGCGGTTAGATCTGAGAGCGTGAAGGTATTCAGTACTTCACTGATTAGGTCCGCAATTCATATTATACATTAATACTCGCGAAATCTTTCGATTTACAACGAGTCAATGAAAAGATCTTATAGTTAGAAATATATTACGATAATTTAAAATTGTAATTATAAATTTATTTAACGCACATTGATTACGTAAGTAATATTTACTAAGGCAATAAACCTAAAGCTTGTGCGTTTGAAAATGCGAAGGTAGGGACCTCTACAGCTCTTAACCACAAGCTTACGCATTAGAAGAAAAGAGGGGAACCCTTCTTTACTTCAACCTACTTTCTATATCTAAGATATACATCGGAAATGAAAAGATTTGTATCCTTAGAGTTTTAGTATTATATAGAACATAAATATACTTAAAATAATATCTATGGCTACCGATAATGTTTATGCACTGAATCCATCTTTAAAGATATCAGTTAACAATAAGTTATTTAATATAAATGCAATTATCCTTATTTATAAAAAGGGCACATTATGATAAAGGTCAAATTGTCCAACAATTACGATTTAATCGTCTACTTTATTATTTAATACATTTTTATTCAATTACATATTTACAAAAAAATAGGAAAAAGACTCATGAATTTTCATATTTTACTATGGTCATACTTATTCCATAAAAACGGTGAGAGAAATTATATTACCCATCTTGATATTTGTGTACCAGATATAAGAGTTTTATTGATATTCTTTCTTGTTTACTCCTATAGCTAAAAAAGGCTAGACATTCAAATATATTTTTTTATTTCTAAGTTAGATGGTTACATAAAAATAACATAAGTTATCTTTAGATTTATAATTTTTTGAAAAATTTAAAATTTTATTATGATGCAAACCACAGACTATGGAACCCAGGCCAATACGTGAAAAATTACTATATAAGATCCATCTCAAATTATATAGACGTGTCAGTCGTGAACAATATAATTTTATAATTAAAAAAACATCAAAATTTAAAAAAATTAAAATTAATTTAAATCAAAATAAAGTATATATTAATATATAACAGACTTTTATTTCAAATTAGTTAATGATCATTTATTGCTGATATCAAGTGCTTTAAAATGCACTTCTGATTGGGATTTGAAATAATTGAGTTAATTTAATTATGTTTAGAAATCTTTTTGGTTCTTTATACTGAATTCAAATTAAGTAATGACTAATAGTGCAAATAGTGTCCTCTATCCAGTTTGACCTTGCTCGTATGAATAATAGTTTAAAATATATTTGGTGGCCTTTATATCTAAAATATACCATGATTCAAACAACAGAATATTCAAAATCATTTTATGTAACAGTGATGTATTACTCAGCGGTTGTAAGTACATCACAACAACAATGTTCCAAAATACATGAAAATATAAAAGGAAATTGCCTAATGAACGACCTAAAAATTGTTGGTTATCGTTTTGGTGCAATGGTCTTCCTTCAATCTAGTAATCATTTAAGTTGTACTATTATGTGTACAAGATCATCTTCCACCTCAAATAAATATGCGTTATACAAATAAGAACTACACAAATGCTTAAGAATCTAAATTATTTTAATATTCTGAAACAATTATAACTATTAATCAATTATAAATAAAATAAGTTCATATTCTATTCATACCATCTGGAATAAACTTTTTAAATGAATAATTACATAACTCACATTGCTGTTTTAGCAGCGTACATTTTTTTTATGATCTCTATACCACCTACTGTAAGTTTTAATAAGTAATAGATGCCAGATAATAGTACTTAAAATTTTTTAGTCTGTACTGTTCTATCAAAAATCCTTAGACTAATTCCAAGCATATGCCTTCAATTAGTATAGAGCTTTGGATCTTGGGTCAATATCCCTTTAACTTTAGGATGTAATGCCCCTTCCTCTAGTAATTATCATTTATCTCTCTGATATATTATCAAGCTATTACACTAAACTGAAAAACACATAAATGTTTCAATTTTCTTGTATAGTTAGGTAAATCTGAAACCAGTTTTGTTTTTCTATATAATAGTGTCCTTAGTTTTTTAACAACTATATATCTCTACCTTGTAGCCAGGATCTGTTATAAACCCATTAAATGTCAGACAACTCTATTGCATGATTTCAGCTTAACGATTGCTGTTTTAGTATCACATATTTTTTTTCTACTTCTATATCACTTATTATAATCACTGGAAACTATTAGATGCCAAAAATCTGTATCCTGCACTGTTTTATTTAATATTTACAGACTTATTAAAAATTTTGTCAGTGAGAAATTTTAAATTTTGGAGCTGTGCACCTGGACTTTTAGGATTTGTTACATTATATGGAATATGCAAATGAAATCATGTAATAAATTTATGTGACATTTTATTAGTCTATAACAAATACTGGCTATAGAGTAAAGTATATAGTTGTTAAAAACCTAAGGATTCCATAATATATAGAAACTGAATTAATTTCAGATCTATATGACTATACAAACGAGTTGGCTAAGATTCAAAAACATTATATGCTTTTAAGTTTGGATTGATTGCATGGCAGTATAACAGAAAGATAAATTATGGTTGCTAGAAGAATGGTGCATTCGATTCTAAAAGGTCCAGTGTATTGTTTCTAGATTTAAAGATTTTTGTCATGAAAGCTATAAAGTTGAAACTAGTCTGGGGATATTGGATAGAACAACACAGGATATGGATTTATTAAACATTATCATATGGCATATATTAGTTAAGAAAACTTATCTTAGGTGTCTTAGAGATGAGAAAAAGATTTCAATTCAGTTATTTGAATATAAAATAGTGGCATTAATTTATGGATACATGTACCATTTGTATATAATTTAAGTTTAAATTTACATCCTTGTTCTAAAATGTATTCTTCTAAACATTGAATCTATTTATTAATTTTCTTATGTACCATTTTTTATTTAAGTCATTAAATAGTTCTCACTAAAATAACCAGATTCCCTGATCATATCACATACAAAATTGGTGTGATCTTATTTAGTGTTTGTAAAGAAAGCTGGTACTTCTATCGTCATAGTTATATTCTGAGATTTTGACAGTTAAACTGAATAATAGACAGGAAGACAAATTTAATACTATACAGAGAGAATTTACTGAAGATGGGGTTCAAACATAGGCTGATCGACAGAAAGATTATGCAGTTCAATAAAAAAGTGACCAATAATACACTTAATGGGAATATACACAGGCTGCTGCTGCTGCCATACATTCCTAATTTACATAGTAAATTTTATGAAATTTTTAATAGTCTGTTTCAATTAACTTTTCGCACCCCTCCCAGTTCTAACAGATTGCTTAACAACACTAAAGATAAATGAGCACTGTCTCAAACACCTCAAGTCGTTTATAATATTGCATGCACTCATGCAAATTGTAGATCCTCATATTATGGGGAGACCAAGGCAGCAATAGACACCAGATTACAGCAACATAAATACGCATATATTAAAGCTCAATCAGATCCATCACGTTATTCAATTTTTGTTATTCATCAAAAAATAACTGGACACCAGTGTGAACCTCAAGATGTCAGCCTTGTCTGCAGAGAGAGGCACGATTTGAAAAGAAAAGTGAAGGAGGCCTGCTACATAGCGATAGATTGCAACGCCATCAACCGCAAGGACACATGCTTCACGATTTCAAGAAAATGGAGCAATTAATCTTAAACTTTGCATAATTTGCATATCATTAATTCACTTGGAGCTTTGATAATAAGAGCACGTCTCTTGAAAGCGCTGGCAGAATAGTTTAATTTTTATTTTGTTTTAAATATAAAATAGCTTGGCGTTCAGGTGCAATAGCGCCTATATTATTTTTATTAATAGATTTTTCTCGCAAAGTTTTTGAATTATTTTTGAATGACAACGTTATATGGGAATGTATAGCTTGATGGGAGAAGAATTTCTGTACCATCTTATCTCTGGAACTCTCTTTTATATTCAACGCTATATTTTTAAAATTGTATACAACATTGCTTATAAAATAAAGAAGAAAAACAACTTTGGACATGTTGGAACTGGAATTCATGTACTGTAAGTCAAACATTTTATTTATTTGACTTAAAGGTAAACTTTCTAATTTCCTTCTGAAATTTCTTTACAAAACTTTTAAACATCAGCAACCTTTATTGAAAAATATATTTTTTGTTTAAATTAAATGATTGATTTTAAAAGCGAATCAATGGAAAATAAATATAATAAAACTTTTCAATTGGACAAAATTCCTCCAAGAGCTTTAATATCTTATTAATTTTTGAAAATAATCGACAGTGTATTTCACTTAATGTTTTTTTTTTTTTTAATAAAATTTTATAAATCTTTTAAAAGTTTGCCATTTAATTATTAAAATTTGATTTGATTGACTTTGCTATATATTCGCATTTATTTCAATAATTTATCATAATAATGGCCACTATCAGGTTTGATAGATTAATGAAGTAGTTCTGGATAGTAATACCTTTGTACGGAGAATTATTCATAATTAAAATGCTTGATCTCAACATTAAACCTCTACAAACTCGTTCAATAAATTCCATTCACAATCACTATAAATTTTATTAAAAATATTTTCTTTTGGTCTTGCCGTCATCTCCATAATTTTATGTAAAAATATAAAGCCATATATATATTTAAAAAAATAAAGAAAAATATACTAGAGAAACAAAAACATATCCAAAGAAAGTATTATTAATATTTTATCTAGAGTATAGACAATCAATTTGTTAATTTTAGGAAAAAAATATAAACTAAAAAAAATCTCAAGTATGTATGTATTTTGCTTGCTAAATGAATGTTTAGGTTGTAGGGAACTTTGTAGCTAAAGTGAAAAAAAAAATTTTCAAATACTCTTATTATCGAATTGTTAGTTTTAGTTAAACATGAGATTTAATTTAAGTTATAACTCTGGAGATATTATCTCATCTTATTTGAATAGTTATATAATAAACTTTTATCTTCGTTTGCCTTTATTAGAATAATTTTGACTTAATAAAACTTTGTATTCAGTATTTTAAGGTAAGTAATCTCTTGTTTGGTGTAATAGTATTTACATTTATGGTAGGTTATAGTACTTTTACTGATGAAGAACCATCTCCTCAGGGTTAAAATTAATCTTGTAATGACTTATCAATTACTTAGTGAAATGTTTTAAAAATTAAATGATATATTTATTGATTTACCCTTCTATGTTTTTTTAAAATAATTTTTCCTGAATTGCTCAATCTTTCAAATATTTGTACTTACTGTATCTTAAATTTTTTGATACTAAAGCAAAAAAATCTTTAAAATTCTATGTACTGTTTGTGAGAAATGATTCGTTTTCAATAAGATTGGCAATCATACAATTCGAGTTCATGTTTTAACACGATATTCTTTATTAAATATATGCTCAATTTAAGCTTTAAAATATTTGTCAAACACAAATGAGTACATTCACATATTTTCATGTAATAAATAATTATTAAAACCATTGAAATAATATCTCCTTTGTTCTTTAAAAATAAATTTCAGGGTGAATATTAAAAACGGTATTATATTAACCTTATATAATAACAAGTATATAAAAAGTATTTATAAAATATTTTAAAGATATCTATTATAATGAAACTTTAATGAATTGTCATTTTTAATATTTATATTTTGTTGAACAAGATAATTGGGAGAATTCGGAAAAAAAAAAGATCAAGAGATTGTAAATTTTTTTAAGAGATTTGAAGCATATGTATTCGGTTCTTCTTGATGATTCGCATTCAATTTTTATTTGTTATGAGCTTACATTTAAATTTTATTCACCTACTTTTTTGATAATAAATAATTTGACTTTATGTTTGAGTATTTGTTTTTCTAAGTTTACTTGTTGAATTCAATTATTTTAATGTATAATTTTTTTATGACATAGTGATTAATTATAGCTCTGATGTTTAAATTATCGCTATGAAAAATATGTACATAGCATTTCATAGGTATGCATAGAGAATACTTAGTTAAAGTGTAAAAAGATTGTGGCAAATTACAAATTAAACAACTCGTGAAAATGTCTTTCTTACGGAAAACATTTTTTTTTAAATTTAAGATTTATTCAATAAGTGATTGGTAATTTATACATTTTGTCACTAGATTTATACTTGTCATAACTTATGATTCCTGTATGAGAATGGCTGAAGATGAGATAAATTTTCTTCAGCATTTCAATCAAGACTGCACTTTCCTTAATATATCTTAAAATGAATAAATTTATTTCTCTTTATACATTTCAAATTAAAGAAATCTTTATTATTTTGCCTACCAAAATAAATAGTCACACTATAATAAATTAAGATAATCGAAGCTGATGTCGAGCTGGTTCTCTTAAGGTCAAATTATAATTAATTTGAGCATACCCACACTTGACATGCCAGATATCAAAATGATTTCTTACCGTCACATTAAATTTGCTCGATCGACAGTAAAATGTATCATTTTATTTTGCATTTTCTATATCAATATGGGGTTTAGTATAGTATATTATATATATGAACATGTTAATATGTGTGTATTTTGTTATAATATTACCCTGTAAACATTAGCGCATGATCCCAATGCCTTGGATCTCTATCATCTGCAATGTTTACTTTAGATTGCCAACTACAAAAGTTATTCAAAAATGCCTCAGCATCTTTTGTTATGTGAAATCCAACCTATAACATAAATGTTAATAATATTATTACTAAAGAAAGCGAGGAAAAAAAGATTATATTAACATATAAATGTAAATAAAAATGGAATGTGTTAATAAAAATATTGATAAAGAAGAAAAAACACAAATAGATTATTAAAAAGATTAAATTACACAAAAAAATAAAGTACAAAAATATATATATATTCAAGAGACGTTTGAAAACTTATTTTTAAAAAAAATTTAAGGATTTTGGAATTAAAAATATCTGCAATAGAACACAAAGTCGTTTTAATAGATAATTTTTCGCAAACATTATAAATATATAAATCAATTAAGTAGCAATAAATAATAAAGGTACAGAAGTACGATATATTAATTTATTTACTAATTTATAAAATTATGCCTTTTTCATATTGTTTGCATATTATTTCGCTGCCATGGAAATAACACGTGATATATTATTATATGCCAACAAGGAGATGTGTTTGTTCATTCAACAGTTGATTTAATTAACACAACGATGGCTAATTAATATTGAGGTGAATCAAATTTGATTGTCAACTATACTGTACACATCTGAGACAAATAAAAGATATACCAGCATTATGGGCACGGTATTGGCATTTTTGTTAAATAAAAAATAATAAATTTCCTATTGGTAGTCCATAAGATTATCAACATATGAATTACAATTATGGTTTTTAAACTAAATCTTAGCAATTAGAAAACTTATTTAATCAACATCTAAAATTTCAGAAATAAGATATAAATTATATAAAATAAGAATATATTGCAAATTAATAAAGTATATTTTATATGTTTGATCAAATAATTTACCTATTATATTAAAATTAGACATGGAATGCTCTTTGACAGAAATGATTTATGAATTAAATTGAATATTTGATGTGTAAGACATGTATAAAGAGATGACTACTTATATAAAAATAGTTAACACATAAAATATATGTGCCATTATTAAATCCTTTAGCTGCTTTCTTCAACTTATTTAATCTTTGTCTAATTTTTGTATTGGTCCACTACTTATATCTGACAACAATATAATTCTTCAGTTTTATTTCCAGTCAGTTTATATTGTTAAAATATTAATCTAAAATTCACATATTTTTTTAAATTCAGCTTCTAAAAATTGAATAATTTTAGATTCAAATTGGTTAAAATCTTTCGACCGATCGACTCATTTAAGAATGAGGTGATTTGACGTAATGTCATTGAAGAGAAAAAAAAAAGTTCTGTAAGATGCTGCCATCTCTTGAATTATTTTACAAGTAAAAAAATCAATAAAAATGACCAAATATGTCAAACAATACCAAAGCACCGCCTTCTCTTAAATCTTATTGGCTTTTTAAATTTTGACAACAAAGAAAATGGCTGCCAAAAAGTAAAGAGTTACGATCATTTTTTTATTTTATTTTGAAAATGATAAACGAATGTTTAGATCATTTTAACAGTATTTTTTGATGAATTATAAACAATTTTGATAAAACAGTGCTAAAAATAAAATTATTTCAGAAAAATAGTTAAGATTTTAGCAAGAATTATTTATTTATTGCAAAGTGGGAAGTAGAAATCATAACGTGAAATTGGTGATTGACATTTCTTTTCATTTCAGCCGTAATTGAATATTTTTAAATTATAAATCAAAATTTATTTTTGAACAAACTTTCGTTCACTTTCATAATCTGACAAATTATTAATATACTTTTTACAAATGAAACTAAAGTGAAAATATTAATAAAAGGTGAATATATTTTGACAATTGACTTTGTTAATTAACACTTCAGTTTGTGAATTGGCCAATTAAAAGCTTTGATTTTTACCTCCTGCTGCCAATGATATAATCGGTAGTGGAAGGGTTAATAATCCATTTTCAGGGGCACTCACTTGGCTTGGTAGGTGTAGAAGCATACCAATATGACTGTTTTCTTTTTTAACATTATTATCTTATAATTATTACATCAAAATATTTTTAAGACAAATGAAATTCTAAACAGTAATTAAAAGTAAATTTTAATATAAATGTAATAAGCAGACTGTTAAATTTTAATATAATTGTAATAAAATAAAAGTATAACAAACGTATATGATGAAAGTATAACAATGTGGGTGAATATTCATGTCGGAGGGCAGTAATTTCTAATATCTTCTAATATTGACACAAATGTATCTTGTTGCTTGGCCAGTTGCCATTTTACTAAATACAAATCCATGTATTGTACATACAAATCCATGTATTGTTGCACAGTCCTCCTGGTGCTTTTTGTTTTACCATTTAGCCAGGGCCCATAATCTTTCTATATTTTGTCTAAGCAGCTTGTACTTGCATCCACAAAGTTGTTTTAGAGACAATTTTTTATTCTCCATAAAAGATATACTGACAATTTTTTTACTCCACTTTTTGCCAAGATATGGTGGTATAAACTGAAAAATACATAAATTAGATAAAACAATACAATATTACAATTAAGAAATGCGTAGGATAAAAGTTTGAAAATATCATAATAATAAAGAAAATAGTTTGGAATCTTAGAATATTTTAAATCAAAACAATAATAGTATATTTAATCTTGCAAATTTCTTAATCATTATAAACCGTAGAATCTCATTTAGACGAGTATTCCATATCTCCATATATATAAATTAAAAATAATAAAAACACAACGATACTTTAAACCCAGATATTTTATAAAATCAAAATCTGATATTATACAACGAACTCATTTTGAATGTTTTAATAAGTCATTTTCTCTTCTTTTTTGTTTATGTGAATAATTTCATTTAAATAATTTCCCTACTCATTAACATTTTCCCAGGATATTGAAGTGACACACATTTAAAATAATGTGCTTTTTAATACAATTTAATCAATAATTATACATTACATGGTAAGCTTACTGATACTTTTTTACACTTCATTTTAGTAAAGTAAAATATCAGATTCAGATTTATTACAATGAGATTTCTCTATTATTATCGTTATTGATAGTTATCTAAAATAAAATATATAATGTCAATATTGTTGACAAACTTACATCAAAAGGAATTACATTTTTTTTTTCTTTTTAAATTTTAATCACTTAATTTAATGTGTTTTATTACAATCGACCTCTTAAATTAACACAAATTATTTTGAAATTTTATTATGCTATATTGCCTCAGGAAAAAAAATTGTTAAGATTATACTTTCTCTTAGCGCTGTCATACAATGATGATGTTAGTGATTATCTGAAAATAAATAGATGCTTTACACATTTGGATTTATCTTTTATAACGATTTTAAATCAAAGTAAAACATAAGAAGCATTATCTATTTACTGTGAAATAAGTGTCTCCCCCCCCCCCACTAAACATCATATTCCAAAGTAATTTTTGATTTTTCTTAAAGCAATGTAATTCAATAATAAAGATGCAAAAGTGTATATTAAAGATGTTAGCATATTATTATTTTTTAAAAACCAAAAATCAAGCTTTTTTTAGTATACACATTGTACGAGTTTATTATTGAATTAAACATCATATTTTACTAGTATATTTAAAATTTATGGTAAATAAGAATTAATATAGAATAGGCTTCAACACTTAAAATAATATCACAACTGTCTATGTATATTGTAATTTTATTAATAATCAGTTTGCTATCATATAACTATTTCTGTTAACATTAAGCATTTCCTAGAGACAAGTTATTAACTATGTAATTTGCATTATCAATATATTATTTTAGTAAACACATTTTAATTTAAAATATTAACAAACATTATATATATATATATTCTAACCTGACGCGTTTTGAAAACTTCTACTTTTATAATAACAAATTGAATAGTTTTTCTTGTAAGTGTTCCATCGTTGTACATAGATTGCATCTAAAACAAAGGTTTTTTTAAAAATTAGCAAAAAATATTGTAAAATTATTAAATATTATATTTTATAACATTTTGCATTAAAATTGTTTTATTATAAAGCAAGTGAACAAAAATTAGAAATTCTAAAAAGAGGTATTAAGTTTGATAAATTTTCTAAATGATGATTGGGGAATTTTTGGTTCTTGGGCCCAAGAGTGTTTGTGAGACCATTTGAAACTACTTATTTTTTGTTTGACATTGAAAAGAAAACATGTATATATTTGATTAATTTGTTTATATATTGATAATTATTTTTGGCAAAATATTTATGTTTAGATCCAAATTTTTATGTTACACTGTGGTTTTATCCAGAAATATTTGTTTTTAAAAAAGCAAATCGAGAGTAATGCAGTATTGGTAAACAGGAAGTACTAATTAACTGAAAAGATAACGGCTTTATAATTATCATAGCATTTATGTTTTATTATTTTTTTATAATTATAAGTAAAATATTAAATTTTAAAACAGAATTTTATTTATTTATTAATAATTCAATCAGGTTTAAAACCTCTTTGATGGCAAAAGATTTTCCTTAGCAATTATGAAAGTATAAAATGTCTTTGGATTATGTAGTTCAGATTATCTTTTATGTTTGAAAAATTGATATATTCTTTCTATAAATGTATTTATTTATAAACTTATGAATTTACAAAATAATTATAAATTTGAGAAAATATAACAAAGAATCAAATTAAAACTCAAATGGCTACTAGATGCTATCAAAAAATAAGCAATGCTTAATAATTAATTGAATAAAAATAAGGATTATAACATAATTGTTGCACTTTTATACTCATTTACCAAATCATTACAAGTTCAACAATAGTTTCTTAGTTAAATTATTTTTAATTTTGTAATTCATATCTACGAAGTTTTTCACATGATAAGAGGAACTGCAATCATTTGGCTTAAAGGTGTCTGTATTGTAGCATTCATATGCCATTTTAGTGTTCCTTTCATAAAACATACTTGAACTAACATTTATACTAATTTAATAGCTTCAATTAAAATACTTAATATCAGTGTTGAAAAGAAAAAGCATATAAAAAGAGAAGTGAAAAACTACTGTTTCAAATAAATAAAATGTACCTGCATAGCTCAACTTTGTTCCAATTTGGAAATTAAAATTTGTATGTTTAGCATAATTTGTTTAAATATTTATTTTTATTTTTGTAAAATTCAATGAAATATTTATTTTTGATAACTATATGACATTTATATAAGTTGTTATTTAAATATATTCGATTCTAATTGTTTTTATGAGAATTCAAGTGAATTGTAACAATATGAAACAGGAAATTGTCATTGACATAAAATATGCATCTAATTAAACATCATAGATATTATTTATTGCGATTTTTTATAATTATCTGTAGATTTTAAAATTTTAAAACATAATTTTATTGCTTTATGTATTTTTTTTTTTACAAAAAATAATTTTAATAAAATTAATTTTTTTTATATTTTATTCCAAATATATTTCTGTCATTTTAGAATACAAAATGAAACTTATTATTCTAATTATATATTTTATCTTTAAAAAACTTTATTAAACTATGAATGTATATTGTTAATTTGTTTACATGTAAGTTAGTATAAATACAGTTAGCAACAATAGCAACTAAAAAGAACATCTGTATATTTACATTTATTCCAGTCCAACATTATTGCTATTATTGTGGTCTCTAAGATAAATTTTATTGTAATAATGTTCTTTTATAACAAGCCCATGAAATGTAGTATGTCATGTTAAAGACTAGAATATTGCCACATTAGTGACCAAGTGTCAATATAGATATTATGTTCTGCAACGTTTTTATCTCTTTGTGTTATAATTTCTAACTTATATGCAAATATATTTTAGTGACTTATTGTATTATTTTTATAGGTAAAAATGCATCTTCTACATTATAGAGCATAAAGAATGAAAGTTCTGACTCTAATAATTGTGAACCTACCCTTGTGAAACATACCCAAACATAATTGATGCCAATTTTGTGATTTTTAAATAATATGGGAATCATTGCATGAATTAATTCATAGATCAGACATATAAAAATGTGAAATTGAGTTTCTATCTCTCTATGGCAAAGCAAACTTAGGCCATAAACATTTTTATATTGCCTATTATATGTAAAAAGTGCAGAATGAGTAAAGTTCAATTTTAACAGAAAATCAAAATATTTTGGTCCAAGTGATCAGAATTTAAATTTATGACATAGTTCTTTGTTGTTGAGGCTAAGATTATTATTATATTAAGAATTGAGAAAGAATAATGTAATACCTCTCAAAGGTTATATTTATTTTTTGGAGAGTCAAAATTAAGGTTTTGAATTGTTGAAAGTGTATCTAATAGTAATCTTCAATATCATGTAAGGGAAGGGAATCTGTTGGTAGGAGCGATTTTAAAAACAAGTTCGGGTGTTGAAATAAACCTTGGCACATGCTGAAATTATGTTGAGGGTCTTTTGAATTCTAAATATTTATGCATCATTAAACATCATTTTGTTACAATGAATCAGTGAAGATGTTTAATTGAGGTTGCAGCTACCCCTCCCCCCCCCAGAGTAACTTCCTATATTGTATATAGCAATAGTTCGTGGATGCTTTTGAAAATATTACTATTAGTGAAAAAACTCTTGTAAGCACAAGGATATTGAATAATGAAACTTTTGCATATAGTAATAGATAGGCTTTTGATAGTGAAGCAATTATCTTGTTTTTAAGTTCTTTCTGCATTACTGTTCTCATCTCAGGTTGATTGAGATGAAATTGAAAACTAAGGAAGGATCATGACACTCTCTTAAAATGGTCTTTCAAGCAATGCCCAGTGAATATTTTCCAAGCATATAATTTCTCAATATTGAAGATAATTTTATATTTATTAGTATAATTAGAAATCAAATTTATTAACTGTGGAAATATATTTTTTAATTCATTACCATTTTTATATATTTGCAAAGTTGATATATTAATTTTAGGTATACTGTTAAGTTTATATTTGTAGAATTTTTTTATTGTAAAAGTATTATGAAGGATAAAAATTAATTTATTAAACATTAAACATGAAATTGTTAGTAAATTGGTTACTAGAAAGTGTTCAAAAATGTGCAAAGAAGTGTTAATCTCTTTTTGAGCATAAATATATATTAAAAATAATATTTATATTAATATATATATTTATTTACTTAAAAACATATTTGTTTTGTTACATCAATAAATTAGGTTTAGAGCATTATTATTCAAAATCAAAAAGAAATTAAATAATCAATTTTTATCAACGAGTTTTCTTTATTTAATTTTAATTAATTTGAGTTAAATAAATGAAAAATATTATTACCTATTTAATTAAATTGAGATATTTTTTATTCATTAATATGTATATAATAAAGCTTTGTACATGTTCATTTTCTCATTTTTTAAAACTTTAAATATATATGTAAACATACTGTCATAGTAAATCATATACACTGTTGTGATCATAAGATAATCTGACTTAATATGTAATATAAAAGTTGACGGTGTCAAAAATATGAGTTCCAGATGTTTGATATTTTTATTTTAAATCGTAATGGTTTATGTACATTGAATTTATTAAAAAAAATATTATTACTCCAATCCACAATAAAACGATCTCTTTATATTTAGACTAGTTGCACAATGGGTAAATTTTTGTTCATATCATTTCTACAAAATAACAGTGTCATATATTATTTGTTAAACGTTTTTTTTTTCATAATCTCTTTACAACATTTAATCATACAATATTAGCCTAAGCTTATATACATTAGGAATTTTTAATCTACTGACAGGGCAACACATCCTTTAAATATCAATTTCCACCTTTCACTCTGTTCTAAGATCTTAATATTGATGTGAAAGTTGACATTTGAACTGTAACATATTGAGAATTTTTAATTTATATAAATATAATTAATCCCAATTAAACAGCAAAATATAAATCATTTTAAAAGTTAACTAAGAAATAGCCATTATTGTGACTGTCAAATTCCATTGCTATTTGTTATTATTTGGATAATAAATCTGATTTTTCACAAAGCAAGATGATTTATCACATGATTAAAATCAAAGTCCAAAATATTACCTGTTTTGAATGTTGACTAATGAATAGTCATTTTTGTAACTTTCAGCATTACTCTACTTTCAAGACAGGTTATATATATATGACTTGGTGTTTATTTAAACTTTTATGAATTAAAAGTTCAATCTGTTACATTCAGATCTTATAACAGAATGAAAGATGGGAATCGAAGTTTTACTTATAGATAGTGTATTAGAAACACATTGAAGATTCCTGGTATTGGTATATTTGAACTTTTACCATGAAGTTTACTTTTAACAATCTCTATTGAGAAAGTATGCGAATATATAATTTAGCTTTGTGTGAAATCAGGTATATTTGCTAAATAATAATGAATAGCAACAACCTTTAAAAATTTGAAGTACAATTATTTATTAAAATATTTTCAAAGCAGATTATATTTATTTATTTATGTAAGACAGTTTATTTAAACGTCTATGAATTCAAAAATGTCAGCCCCAATAACAGTTTACTTGTCTATTTTAGTTAATAGTGTATATTTGTATAAAAATAAAATTAAAATAATTAAAGATCTGCATTGATGGTTAGAAAATTTCATGTATTTTACATAAAATGTTTATCTTTTATAAGTTAATAAGGGTGAGTATATTTTATATTAATTTTCTTTTAATAATATTTAAATTATTTCTAAAGACATTTACCAATTAAAATAAAATAATAGAAATAGTCCAATATATAATTACCAATAAATTATCTTTACAAGAAACATACATTTTTATAACCATTCTCTAAGTCAAATTAGAAAAAAAATTGCTACAGTGAGTAAATCGTTTTTTTGTACGTTAAATTTTTATAAAACACGTTGCAGAATACTAATTCTATACAAACTTTTGATTTTTAGATGAATGTAATGACCAGATATTTTGAATTCTTACATTATTAAATGAAAGATTATATTGAAATAAATGTAATATGAAAGATTATTCCTCTTATTTATTTTACTTTAATGGCATACTTATGTTTAAAATTTGTAAAAAAGATTGAGATAAATGTTTCATTTTTGTGACACACATTATCTAATTAAAACGGAAGCAACTATAACTTCCAAGAACTGTATATGAACCAATAATGCCCCATTAATAAACGAAAAAATAAATGATATTACATATTCTTATAGTTCTGATGGTATTTAAGCATGAATTTATTGACGTTATAAAGCATATCAAAAGTTCTATATGTTAGCGTGTTTTATGAACTGTTGTAAACTATTTTGGAATCACTATTCCATCTGAAGTAAAAGAAATAAATGACATCGTTATTCTATTGTTTTTGTTTATTGACGGATGATGAACGGATGATTAGCGGTTTCTACATAATTCACGGAGATTGCAATTACTTCTGATTCATATATACATTATTCCAACCAAATAATAAGTAAATAAATTAAAAGTATATTAGAAAGGGGATGAAAATATTTTCAAATAATTTTAAAATTTGTCAGGGATTTTCAGTAGTTTTATAATATATTCATGGCTAATAGTGAATGTGTATATATAATTTAAAACACATTTTAAAATTAAAATTGCAACTGCGATTTAACTGAATACAATTGGTCTGTCTTTGTTTATGTCATTAGAAAATAAATATTAAAATTTATGTTAATTAATTTAGTAAATCGTTTATAGAAAAGATATAAAATGAAAAAATGCATAAAACAATTTATTCACAAAGTCAGATTTTTTAGATCCTCTAACAATAATAATGTAAATGATGGATATCCATGCCACATTCTATTAAGGATATTTGCGAGATTGAATTTTAATATTGGTTTTAACTCTCCACTCAATTCAAATAGGCTCATTTCAAAAGACAAAATTAATTTTATGAAAGAAGCTCAAGTAGTATATTTTGGAAATAGGACATCAAAGTTGTCACTCGATTTATTACAGTGAGACCAGGGCAAATTTAAACACAGCAATTAAGCAACTCATCTATTCAAACGTTCTCTAATAGCTCCCGATTTCAATTCAATTTTTTAATTATAAAAAACAAAATATACCATGCATTTATTATTGATAGTGTAAGAAGAAAGAGATAATAGAAAATAAAAGATACAAAAAGATGCTAATTCAAACCTACATTCCAATATCATCCATTAAAATCATAATTGATATTTTCATTAAAAATATGTTATAGTCAAGCGTTGTTAGCCGAGAGGTCATCGCAGCTGCCATGCAAGCAAGTAGTTGGTTGCAGATGATTGTGGGTTCGCCTCCCGGCTTATGCTATGACATATTGGAAAAAAAAAGTTATACGTTGTATAAAATTATTCATTATTAGTTATAAGTCCTAAAAGTACTAAGAGCTTCCTTGGAAAATTTAAAATAATTTGAAAATATTTTTATTCTGTTTTTTCTAACAAACTTTGAAATAGTCCACTATGAAGGCTCTTAAATAGCATTTAGACAGTGTAGGGAGAAGAAAAACAACATTATTTATTGCACCATTTTTTGTTTCTATATTTTTATTTTAACCATATCTAAAATATTTTTAGATAATTATAAGCTGGTATTCCCTGAAAGATTGGATTTAAAACTCAGATTGTGAGATTAATAGGTGAGTTATATATATATATATATATATATATAGTAATAATAACAAGTCAGATGTCACATGACTTATATATAGCTTGCACTTACAAATATGTAAAATTAAGAACATGCTAATAGCTCTAAACAAGCTTTTTTTTTTTATTTATGATAAATGCTACTACAAGAGAAGACATTCGAATCATTTTTATCTTGGATTGTCCCCATCCTCAGACCGGTTTCGACCTATGGGTCTCTTCAGTGAGGAGTTGGGACATTAGATTAAAAAAACCAACTCAAGCAAAGCATTTATCTAAAAGTTAATTGTTAGAAGAAGATCTGAAACTTTTAGACATCTACATGTCTTTAAAGTCAGCTCTCCAACTGAAAAAATCATATGGGCCTGAACTTAATTCAGATACTCCATATATTAGTAGGTTTAGCCATTTAATTTAGCCAAAGCCACAACAGCAAAATAATAATAGTAATAATAATAAGTCAGATGTCACATGACTTATATATAGCTTGCACTTACAAATATGTAAAATTAAGAGCGTGCTAATATTTGTAAGTGCAAGCTATAAATAAGTCATGTGACATCTGACTTGTTATTATTACTATTATTATTTTGCTGTTGTGGCTTTGGCTAAATTAAATGGCTAAGCTTACTAATATATAGAGTATCTGAATTAAGTTCAGGCCCATATGATTTTTTCAGTTGGAGAGCTGACTTTAAAGACATGTAGATGTCTAAAAGTTTCAGATCTTCTAACAATTAACTTTTAGATAAATGCTTTGCTTGAGTTGGTGTTTTAAATCTAATGTCCCAACTCCTCACTGAAGAGACCCATAGGTCGAAACCGGTCTGAGGATGGGGACAATCCAAGATAAAAATGATTTGAATGTCTTCTCTTGTAGTAGCATTTATCATAAATATATAAAAAAAAGCTTGTTTAGAGCTATTAGCACGCTCTTAATTTTATATATATATATATGTGTGTGGGGGGGTATGCGTGTGTTAAATGAAGATTTTCATGGGATATAAATGACCCATTACCCAGGTTCATGCTTATATAATTGGTAGTCTGTATTGTACTGGCTATCAACTGAGAAAGCTCTCGATATACAACAATGCTTACAGCGCCTTTATCTTGGCTTTTATAATATTCATTAAACAATTAATAGCTACAGTGACCCACCAAAATGTCATCAGCACAATAGTACTTTACTAAATATATGTAGGTATATAGATAGACGGGAAATAGACACACTTAAATAGATAGATAGATAGATAGATAGATAGATAGATAGATAGATAGATAGATAGATAGATAGATAGATAGATAGATAGATAGATAGATAGATAGATAGATAGATAGATAGATAGATACACACATATTAAATGACTTCAATACAATTTTTTAGTTCATTTATATACTATTGTTATAAAGTATGGCTCCATCAATTTAAATGTATTTTATTTTGTGTTAAGTGTAACTTATTTTGGGTTATAGATGTTTTATATTAGACATCAAATTATTAACTTTGTGAATAGTTTCTTAATGTTTTATACTATTTGGAAAAAAAATAAAACGAGTATTTAACACAGTTATATCTTTTACCATTTCATGCTCACACTACCTACCGCATTTACGACTGCTAATATCCACACTAATGTTTTGGCATCTGTGTTATACGGGTAACAAGTAAGAAAATGATTATAGAGATCCAAGTCGAAAAATACTGCTGTTTCTACTGTAAGTTTATTTGCATAAGCTGCATTTTGTGCTTGGCGTACAACTTTAGAATGATTAAAAGGCCTCATAAATGATGCTTCAGAACGATGATATAAGCCTGAAATTTAATATAAATATATAAAAAAAAGTTTGTTATTATGAAACTGTTTTAGAAAAAAGTATATAAAGCTTACATTTTATAAAACACAGTCAAAAAAATTAAACAAATATATGCAAAACTAAAGCAAACAATATACTGGCTTCTAGTAATTTTGCAAAGTACACTTATTTATCATTCAATCTATGGAAAATATATTTTCAGTTTATGAAATTATATATAGAAATAATGGATAAATGAGAATAAAAAGACTCTTCGTATTACATAAACACAGAACCATAAATAAATATGTCAAAGAATCTGCACTCCAAAATAAATGAGTTCAATACATAATGCAGCTCCGAATCTAGATTGAAAATATATTTATCTGGACTATAAGCAAGTGATATTCAATCTGTGTTTAAGAAGATAACATACACACATATATATGAAACATTTGTAAAAAAAAATATTCGAAATTTTAAAAATGTCTAATGTATTACTGTGATTGAAAAATAATAAAAATATTTATATAAAAATGAGTGAACAGAAAAGAAATGGTGAGCTTATAATCCCCCAAAATTTAATATACAATATGTGAATGGTATAATTTTCTATGGAACGTCCACATACTATTTCTTTAAGCTGTAAATGATGCAAGTATAAGCCTTAAAACAGAAACTGTTTTCAGTTATAGAAATACTTTGAAGCACCTTTAAACTAATTTTCTTTTTTTTTTTTTTTTTTTTTTAAAAAAAAAAAACGCTTGGTTTAGAATTTTAAGTAAATGAAATAAAACATAAATTGAGGTTTTCTGGAAAAATGAAATAAAATTATAGCAAAACAAATTGCTGTAAGCAATTCTTACTTATTCTTAAAAAATGAACTTAGCATTTGGATTCAAGAACAGAAGATGACTATCATTTCGATAATATTTATAAACAAACAAATCAATAGAAATAATGAGTGAATTAACATATTTTCCTCGATGATCATTTCTTTTGTTTCTTTTAGAGGGAAACAAATTTTCTATGGGCCTTTACCTGTGATTATGACTGCTTGGAAACTTAAGGAACGGCGAATCTTACTTTCTAGTTTTTACCTTCGACCTACATATTGTGGTTGAATTCATAATTTTTATGTGAGGTTATCCTTTATTTATGTATATCATCAGTGTATAATAAAACATTTAAAACGTTATCTTGGATTTGCCTTTACTACACATAATTGCCATATGACGATGTGAACTATTGGTATACCATGTCGGTAGAATATAGGTGAAGTGAAACATCTAATATTCATTAGGGCTAGATATTTTTTTTCTTTTAGCAATGAGCTGAATGATGTCTTTTCAAGAATTCATTCCAACTTGTTAGTAATTCTGGGTGGCATACTTAGACTGAATTTTTATATGAAAACTATAATGAAATTAAAGCAGAATTAAGGTTGGTCACGTTGATGAGGTGTCTACGGCAACTACTTAACAGAGTTTTGTGTCACAGGTAATAATGATATACCATTCTAAACTAACATTTAGTATTATCATAAAACATCTAAACTCCATTTTTGTATTATAGTTCCTTGGAAATAATTCTAAATATAAATTTAACTTAAGTAATCAGGAATCTAAGAGAAAAACAATTAACTACGCATCTGAATTACAAAAAAATAATATTGATCTGTGATTTTTGAACATTAATCGATGCGAGACCAGTTTATATGTGATATAAAAATTGTGCACTAAAAGCCTGATTGTTGATGAACCCCAGTGATACATTCAATACTTGCAGAATTCCAGGTGATTTTTAAAGCAAGAAATTCTTAATCACTGTGCATCTTTGCTTAAAACAAATGCTGAAATAAAAATGATATGATAAAGAAAAGGGTCCAAGGTCAATGCATGAGCATTAATTACTTCAAATAAACAAAACATCAAACATATGAGAAAGAAAGAAAATCATTTAGCCAGTCAGTATCCATATATTACACTATACACTCATCAACACTCCTTTAACACTATAATAAATAAAATTATTTGCTTAAAGTGTTAAAGGAGTGTTGATGAGTTTATAGTTAAATATAAAAAAAAGCAAAATATAGAGGGAGAAAGAAGAAATGGATAAGAGTTATATCCATATATTAATGATAACTGTCATTTTTGTCAGTGGTATTGAATATATCAATGTGAACTGTATTATAAAAAAAAGAGAAAAAAGTAATAGTTCATATAATAAATAAAATTCTCAAAAATCCCTCAAAATTAAATCTAAATGCAATTAAAGGACAAAGTGAAATAAGAGCTTTTAAAAACTAATTATCATTAATGGCACTTTCATAACACTGGAGATTGTTTCTGGTTCAGAATTCTCCATTAAAGTTAATTCCAAAGTCCAGAAAGAATCTAAATATATACAATTAAATTATTTGTTTCTGCAAGAGAAGATAGCAGTTTAATAGGACCCAAATTAGTTTAAACATATGAGCTATTCTTTGATCGAAGTTAATCAAATAAACTAAGAGAAATTAGATTTTAAGAGACAATAAGATTATTAAACGCTGTTAAGTTCGTTACCAAAAAACATCTGTTTGATTATTTATAAATAAATATATTAAAATAATCAGCTGTGCTGTTAACCAAATACTTTTTCTTTTAAGAATTTAAGTTTGTGAGAAGTTAGATGATTGCAATACGAGGAAGTGTTTAAACTAATATCTCATTCTGAATGGTCTATCCAATAGTATCAATTATGGAAAACAATGGAAAGATATAAATATGAGAAGATTATCTCTATACACAAATCTTTATCTTTCAATAATTACTCTCTTCCATAAGTTAAATAGCTACTTTCTGCTTTAGAGTGAGATAGAGTATTTTTTTGAATAGACCTCTAATATGTTTATCTTATATTATCAGTAGACGATGAAGCTTCAGAAGTTTAAAAATTATAACTCATAAGAATCATTATAGAATTATTATAGAAACTATAATAAACTTTAATAAATGCTATTTGCAAATAAGGAAAGATAAAACAAATTGTTAGTTTTTATTACAGATTTTTCTGGATGTGAGATATTTGAGTAAAAAATTATTTATATCTAAAGATTATACACGTTTCTTTTTTCTAAGAACAAAGATAAAGACTGCTAGATGTTTGTTATTTAATTGTTGCTAATTCTCAAATTATTATAAACAAAAAAAAAAAGTCGACTTTGAAAGGTTTTCTGACTGCTTCAATAAGTCAACAGTCATCTAATGCAATTTATTTAAAATAAATACTTTATCAGTTTTTATTAACGCTTATAAAATAAATCTTATTCTTATATTTTCATATTCTAGAATCTTACTTTGATCTATGCTTTACTAGTAATTTATACCATGAAGGCATCAAAAATCTATAATCAAAATCCTGTGTCTATTCCTTTACAACTTATTACAATCAATTTATTGTAGTTAAAATGTCTCTTTAGCAATCAAAATCAAGCGTTGTTAGCCAAGAGGTCAGCGCAGCAGCCTTGCAAGCAAGCAGTTGGTTGCAGACGGTTGTTGCGGGTTCGCCTCCCGGCCGATGCTATGACATATGAAAAAAAAATCATAATAACTACTACGCGTAATTTTATATTTGCAGTTTAATAGGACTGGTTATTTTGTTAATTCCGTTTGGTAGTGATATGGCAATATAAATGAAAACTTTGAGATTTTATGTACAAATATTAAGTAAATTGTGAGTTATAAGTTATGCTTTAATTTTAATCTTAGACTAATAAATCAAAAGTGTATTATTTACCCTGAAAAAGGTTCCAGCAATAACAAATATAACTAGATTGTACAGTAATATTTTTTTCTTCAAACCAATAGCTCATATGAATATATAATATAGAAAAAATTAAGACTTAGAGAGAAAATGGATGGATTTATAGATATGTAAATATGTAGATAGATAGATGTGAAGCTGAGTAAGTAGGTAGATAGTTAAATAGATAAGCATGGAGATATATTTCTAGACAAAATAATATTTAATTAGAGAAATAGAAGGATAGATAGATGTATAGATATATAGATATGCGTACATGTGATAGGTAGATAGGTAGATAGATGAGTAGCTATGAATGAAACTAGATAATTAGATAGGTACATAAATAGTTGGATAGTTAGATAGATATATAGTTAGATAGATAAATAGATGAATAGATAGATAGACAATTAGAAATAAATGTATATATTCATTTAAAGTTGTTTAACATCAGTAATCATTTTCTAAACACTTACTTGATCCACAGAATTTTTCCATTTTTTCCGGTTTTCTGTAAACTATGTGATCATGATTATCAATACTTCGTTTTGATCGTATATTATCAGGCAAAGATTGAATTATAAGATATTCATTTGGTGTATGAATTAAACCTGTCTAATATATATATATATATAAATAAATGTTTATTTAAAGTTGAAAATCATGACAATATTAAAAGTGTAAATTAAAAATATTTCTTGATAATGTGAATGGTCTTATTGCAAGAGAAAAATAAAATAATATTCATAAAAATATAACAAAATTAATGGCACAATTTTTAAGGTATTTCATCAATATGAGACCTAGATTGTCAAAATGTATATTTATTTATAAAAAGTTATTTATGTAATTGCATTTAATACAATCAATGCATAAAAAAATCAAGAAAAAAATTATATTTCCAAAAAAAAAAAAATATTAACACTAAATAAATGAATAAATTCAATCTGGTAGTAAAATACTGTAACATTTATTTATATATGTTACAAATATATTGGCATTTGGTAAAAGCTAAAAAAGTAAATTTCGATTTTTTTTTGATTAGTATAATTTTTGTTAAGAGCGTACAATGAAAGTTAAATTATTCTTCTATATTTTTTTAATTAGTAATAACGTAATTGGAGAGAACAAAAAAGAATTCCAAAAGCAAGTAAAAAGATAAGCTAAAAGAAAAATATTTCTAGCTAATTAAACATGGCCGAAAACTTGATAAGAAAATAGAGACTTTAGTACATAAAATTTTAAAAAACTGTATAAGATTAGAAAGGCATGGTACGAGCATGCACAGAAGCCCTAAAACTGGATATAAAAAGGAGGGATCCGGTTGAAGGAGGGTCTTGTTCGTTTTATTTCACTAGTTGGTCTTGGATAACATTTAATATGTCCAAGATCACTCGTCACCGAAGGAATTCGGCAATGTCGCAGTGAACCGGAGCTCCTGAAAACATCAGACCTAATGATGTACCCCAGGAAAAGCCTTCGTGACCAACTGGGAAATGGACCACAAGAACAAGCAAGAACCGAACGGCCGAGCTCATTATTACAGAAAACTATGCATAGTTCGCTACAACATTCGTGAATTCACAAAGCTTACCGGTAAGTTAAGAATAATAACCCTGATTGTGACCAAGTTAAATAGTAAAAAAAAAACTACTCGTGAAAATATAGCTATAAAAGGAATCCCGATAGTGACTTTATATTTCTATATGAGAGACTCTTAATTAACCAAGAACTTTTTGCTTATTTTAAATGATATTGATATTTTCTATATATTTTCCACCTAAATTAAATGTGTTCTCTCCAAAGTATTAAACAATATTTAACCTAGAAATGTTTTATTTTGTTAGAATAAAAGAGATTATACTTTTATCAACTTTTTTTTTATTGTGCGTTATTAATAGAAGTTATTATTTTTGTTATTAGATTTATTTTAGTGAAATAGGATTTAAGTGTAAGTTACCTTTGCCAATATGTTTCAATATGCCAGGGCTAACAATCGTAAAAAAAATATTAATTCTCATTACGGTAGAATTACCGTACAAAAATAAAAATATTATAAAAGGATCTTTTTATTTTTCTTTGTTTTACAATTTGCGAGAGGTGCTGGCGGCATATTTCAGCGGATTCTTAGGAATCCTGGCGCCCATAGGAAATAAAATTAAAAGTTGATTTATGTCTATGGTACAAATTCGTAATCAATTAATAGGCCGGAGTCGATCAGGAAAAATAGCTGTGTTAAGAATAGAAATACAACTTTCTTTTTTTTCTTGATACAGTTTGATCAACTCACGCTCAAATATATATTTGGGGCGTATAGTGGTCTAGTAAAACGGAAAACGCTACAATGGCGACCCAACTCGGGCTTCGATTTAAAAACCACGACCTGAGAAAATCTAAAAACGGCATAAAATTGAGTATTTAATGTCTGTAGCCGGAAAATAAATTATGATTTTTTTGAAAAAAGAAAAAAATTATAAGAAAAAAAAACTAAGTAAACCCAGATTATTAAAATATGAAAGAAGATATTTTTTTAATATGACTTCCAGAAAAAAAAAATATATGTATATTTTTTTATATATGTCTAAAAAACACGATCGTGGCTGATGTAGACGTAAGTCACAAGTATTTGACCGGGTAGGCGGTTACTGAAGAGGGGAATAACATAGCCCCGAGTCCTTATCCGCAGTATATGAACATAAGACCGTCTTTAAATGCTCGTCAGACTATTTCTAGCAGAGATCCCAATAAAGGGGAAGGCGGATCAAGTTGGACCAAGTTGCCACGGGCCTGTAAGACTCAGAACGATGAGCAACGCTCGTTTGTGCTTATAACTTGGGCTTCTTATTAGTAATAGTACACTAAAGCGAATAGGACACAGATGAATGTTGAAATATTTTCCATTCCCGCCGCGTTAGACCTAAAAGTGGGCATTAAAGCCGAACGTCGCTTGTGAATGAGTCTACACAATATATCAGCACGCTACTACAAAAAAAAAAATACGAATATGAATTTAAAAAACTTAAGAATAAAATTAGTGTAAACCCCTATTTTATTCTCATCTCCCGGCGCTGGTGGTATTGTAACATTTATTTATATATGTTACAAATATATTGGCATTTGGTAAAAGCTAAAAAAGTAAATTTCGATTTTTTTTTGATTAGTATAATTTTTGTTAAGAGCGTACAATGAAAGTTAAATTATTCTTCTATATTTTTTTAATTAGTAATAACGTAATTGGAGAGAACAAAAAAGAATTCCAAAAGCAAGTAAAAAGATAAGCTAAAAGAAAAATATTTCTAGCTAATTAAACATGGCCGAAAACTTGATAAGAAAATAGAGACTTTAGTACATAAAATTTTAAAAAACTGTATAAGATTAGAAAGGCATGGTACGAGCATGCGCAGAAGCCCTAAAACTGGATATAAAAAGGAGGGATCCGGTTGAAGGAGGGTCTTGTTCGTTTTATTTCGCTAGTTGGTCTTGGATAACATTTAATGTGTCCAAGATCACTCGTCACCGAAGGAATTCGGCAATGTCGCAGTGAACCGGAGCTCCTGAAAACATCAGACCTAATGATGTACCCCAGGAAAAGCCTTCGTGACCAACTGGGAAATGGACCACAAGAACAAGCAAGAACCGAACGGCCGAGCTCATTATTACAGAAAACTATGCATAGTTCGCTACAACATTCGTGAATTCACAAAGCTTACCGGTAAGTTAAGAATAATAACCCTGATTGTGACCAAGTTAAATAGTTAAAAAAAAACTACTCGTGAAAATATAGCTATAAAAGGAATCCCGATAGTGACTTTATATTTCTATATGAGAGACTCTTAATTAACCAAGAACTTTTGCTTATTTTAAATGATATTGATATTTTCTATATATTTTCCACCTAAATTAAATGTGTTCTCTCCAAAGTATTAAACAATATTTAACCTAGAAATGTTTTATTTTGTTAGAATAAAAGAGATTATACTTTTATCAACTTTTTTTTTTATTGTGCGTTATTAATAGAAGTTATTATATTTTGTTATTAGATTTATTTTAGTGAAATAGGATTTAAGTATAAGTTACCTTTGCCAATATGTTTCAATACGCCAGGGCTAACAATCGTAAAAAAAATATTAATTCTCATTACGGTAGAATTACCGTACAAAAATAAAAATATTATAAAAGGATCTTTTTATTTTTCTTTGTTTTACAATTTGCGAGAGGTGCTGGCGGCATATTTCAGCGGATTCTTAGGAATCCTGGCGCCCATAGGAAATAAAATTAAAAGTTGATTTATGTCTATGGTACAAATTCGTAATCAATTAATAGGCCGGAGTCGATCAGGAAAAATAGCTGTGTTAAGAATAGAAATACAACTTTCTTTTTTTTCTTGATACAGTTTGATCAACTCACGCTCAAATATATATTTGGGGCGTATAGTGGTCTAGTAAAACGGAAAACGCTACAATACATTTTCACAATACTATGCAAATAAGTGTTAACTTATAAAAAATGGTTTCAGTATTTAGTTAATATAATTAGGAATATATATTTTTAAAAAATAATTGGTTTGATGGTAAATTAAGCCCCCCAAAATAATAAAACGATATTATAGATCTAAACATTGATATTTATTCTTCACATTTGTTATTAACCGTCTTATATTTCTAAATAATTATTAAAAATTTATCTTTTATTTTACATTACTTTGTAATCTCAAATTTTGGTGTATATCTCCAGAATTAAAAGCTTAAATTTTGGAAATTTGCAACCCCATATTTAGGAAAAAAACAACTAAAACAAGTAGAAAAATTACCAAATTTATTAAGATTCTCTAATTAAAAATAAAATTCAGTATTACAACATTCTGAGTTGGATAGCAGGGCATGGGTTACATGCCACACAGAGCATCCCTAGGTTACTGATAGGGAAATGTCCTTTAGATATGAAGGTTAACTGAGAATAAGCAAAGTACCATAAATAAGCAGTCATTGATAATGAGACAACATTCACTGTCAGGAAGTGTTGAAGGAGACAATGGCATGTTTACTTCTATAAAATACCACAATTCCTATGACAGTGCTTTGTATAATGGTGAGAGTTGACTACTATTAAATAAATCAACGGCCCACTGGATGCTAATCAGCAACATCATTCTTCCAAGCTTTGGAAGATCACTATAGGTGACAATATCAGGAGAATGTTTATTTTATGAGATTTAGCTGGTGAATTAAGACTGTTATGGAGATCATTTCTGGACAAAGAAAGCAACGGGGAAACCATTTTAACTTATAATTCATTTGTTTTAGTATAAGTATGTCTACAAGAATCATTACATTTGGTGTTGAGACCGTAGTTAAGAATAGCTTTGATGTCTTGCATGATAGGACCTGTAAAATCCTCATAAATTTAATTCATTGAGAGAAGACACATTGAGATATGGCCATAGAGTTGGGCAAGAAAAAGAATAGAATGGAAAAATGGATGCATTGATAATGTGACTATTTTCTGGATGTCCATATGACAGAATATTGTTGTTGGTGATGATTACAACATTATTCTTAATTATTAGTAAATGTGATAGAGGAATAGTATGAAGTTTTTAAAATATTAACCACTCCACTAACATTATAAAGAATCTTTATATATTTCAACCTGAATATATTGTAGGGTATTGAGTTCAAACCCTTTATTACAAATCCCAAAAAGACTCAGAAGGAAACTGGGGGAATTTTTTTTTCTATTCAACTAATTTTATTAATGAAAGACGACAATATATATATATATATATATATATATATATATATATATTCTTAAATATACCCACTAAATATATATATATATATATATATATATATATTTAGTGGGTATATTTAAGAATGAAAGATTAAGCACATATAAACAGATGTCTGTAGTTATAGACTCTACAAATCATTTTTCTAAGTTTACTTATTAACTTTCTATGTTTAATGTATATCTAACAAATTATAATATTGTTTCTTTGTTAACAGTATTTTAATACATTGTTATTGCTAATTTATTTTATGACTCTAACACTAGTAATGCTAATAATCTATAACTTTTAATATCGTTTAGATTACTTTGAATAAGCAAGTTTTATATACTTGAATATATGTGTGTATGCGTGCGCATGTATAAACACTAAAGCCTAAATATTTACAGCAAAGTTTTTTTAAAAATAATTTTGTATCTTCTGTATAAAATGTTGTTTTTCTTCTTATATATTATTTAAGTCCAATTTTTCTAATTTTATTTGAAAGGGTTAAGAAAGATTTCAATCTAGTGTTAAAGGTGAGAGAGAAAGATAAAGTCAATTTAAATATAACTTCAATGTGAGGAATTTGGGGGGAGGGCAATGACTTATTAATAAGTTATTATAATTACAACGAGACTGCAGATTGTTTGGATCACACCAAATAATAAACTTTGAAGAAATATAAAGATAAAAAAAAGATTGTATCACAGCTGCACTAATGAAATATAATTTATGGATAACAGGGTGTTTCAATAACAAAATGTGTGAGATGTCATCAAAAGGCTAATGCATATATAGTCTGAAAAATAAGACACAAGGGCTTGATAGGTCTTATTGCCTCTCAGAAGCCAGACTATGTATGCATTAGCCTTTTGATGACATCTCACAATTGTTTTTGGGTTTAAAGGTTTCTACAGCAGCATGGAGGGGTAGAAATATAATTTGTTGAATGGTCTCAACATCCAATCCAAGAACTATATTCACATTGGAAGAGTTAAAATCTAAAAGGAAATTAAATAGCATCCCATGACTGATCTTCAAAGTCCAAAGAAGACTTGAGCCTTACTATTGCTTCACCTAGGCCGTTGCTGAATTCAAATAAAAGCCCAAAGTAAAGATGCTGAAATTTATATTAAAAGCAGAAATGAAGAAACCATCTCAGTGTTAAAATTTTCACTAAAGAAACCCAATTTATGTCACAGCATCATCATCATTGCAGTAAAGCAGAAGAATGGCAGGCCCAAGCTGAAAATAGAACGTTTCCAGTAAACAACTGTAAGTGATAAATCTACGCGTGTTAAACATTGGTATGTGGCTGAATTCAAATTCTTAACCTTGAACAAGCTGACTTTCAAATGAAATTCACTAGACTCATTGAAACGGCTCTCCATTGAAAATAAAAGAAGAACTGGGTAATATCAATTTTAATTTTGTTTTCTTAATGACTATTAACAATTCTGTTTTAAATAAATCCATCTCTCTCTCTCTCTCTCTCTCTCTGTGTGTGTGTGTCTCTCTCTCTCTCTCTCTGTGTGTGTATGTGTGTTAAAAAATACGAATTGATTATTAGAAAAGGTTTTTCGGTAATGATGAATATTGACTTTATCAATATAATATAGGTGTATTTTTTTTTTTTATCAAATATCTTTATTGTGTATTAATTCAGGTATCATGAAAATATGTTTAATCATATTATATGTAAGGTTAAATACAAATTTAATTAATCATGGGAAGTAACATATACACATACCTAGTGATATAAATATGCTTCATGAATATGTGTGGAGTATGAATGTTCAGATCGATGGAAGTAGAAATTTGCTATAGTAAGAAATAGATTTTAAAGCAATTTGGCAATCTACATTAATGAAAATTAGGATAAATAACTAGGAACAAATCTCTTTTTAAATATTCCTGTCTTTATACTTTAACTAACTTTCTTTACTTATTTTTTGATTATCATTTTTTTAAGATTATAGGCATAAAAATGTATGTTATATGCAATATGCGAGTATGTTCAGTTATCTGGTGTTTATTTTAAAATTAAAATGTTTCTATGATATAAGATTTCTATTCACCCACTAGAGATATGAACATACACATATCACGCTATATAATACTAACGATTAAGTTTAAGTTTTATTAAAGGGAAGGGTGAAAGACATTTGTTGATGATGATGATGATGATTATTATTATTATTATTATTATTATTATTATTATTATTATTATTATTATTATTATTTGAATGAAACTAATTTTATTATTAATTATATAAATTTTTCTGTTTGTATAGTGATGATTAATCAATAATAAAATTTAATTTGTTTTTATTAAGAGAGGTTTATATATTTCTTAGAGTTAATCATTGTCTTGTGAAGTTAAACTTAGTCATCGTCATCACTGATGGATTTCAATCATCAAAACATAGTTTAAATACAACAATATTATGGTAAATAATTATAGATTGATAAAAGATATGATTTGTGCTATGGATGGAAACATCATTATCATCATCACCACCATCATCTTATTAATTAATAAACAGTCTAAATAAATATAATAAATGGCCATAATAAATAATGGTTCTCACTGTGTTTGTTTATTCTTTGTAAGCCATCATAAAAGAAAATGACTACCATCGAAGATCTCTCAAGATTTAGTGAATTGCCATTGATAATCTATAGTAATAAATATGAGCTAGTAAAAACTTATAATATTATTAAATATGACTTGAAAGATTTATAATGATAAACTATTATCTACATAAGAAGTTATTTTAGAGTTTGCACAAGAATTTGTATGCTCAGCTATAAAGTAATATTAATGATTTACCATTAATACAAGTGCAAATGATATTGCTATGAAATGGAAATCCTATATATTATTATAAATAATGTACCACTTGAGGTTCAAGCCAGATACGATTATAAGTAGGTATCTAATGTAAGTTTGTCTAGGTTTAGATAGCCTAATAGCACCCAGAAATACAAATATATATAAAAGAAAGAAATAGAGAGTAAAACTGTTTGCAGATTGGTTTGTCATATTGGGGTATAAAACTGCTTACATTGATTATTAGTTATAGTTCTAAAACAATTGATCCTTTACAAATAATTGACCCAATAAGGAGTAGTAAGGAAATGGATTTTATCTAGATTAATTTCATATTCCTGTTACAAATGCCACCCAAATCTGCAGGCTATTGAATAAGGGCAAGGCAGTGCATAGTATATAAAGTCTGTACATGCAGTTATAAATGATCTAGATATTTTAATCCCATTGCAATATATTTATGAGTGGTTTTATTACATCATTCATTTCTATTATAAATGCATATTAAAAAATAATTAGCTATTAAGGGTGATTGGGATTGCATATTTGTCCACAACTGACATAAGCCATATACAATTAAATTAAATTTTTTAACTGAAGCATTATTAATTGGATGATAATGAATTTGTTGGTATGTTCTTTCTGCCATGTTGAATTTGTAAGGTAGTTTTGGAAAAAAAAAAGTTTAGAGCCAGCAAAATGTCTAGTTCTTAAAATAGATCTTAATTTTGTATTACGCGTTGTTAATATCTATCTATTTAAGCTTTTTAATTTGTTCTTAACTTGACAACCTATGTTAAAAAATTTATTTGAGTATGTTGGCAATATTTTTTTATAAAATATGTAATTATACATTTAGAAATTTAGTATAATCATGTTTGTTCGTATTATCATCAGGTACCCAAAATTTAGCTAAGTGCAGATGCTCTAAAACTATCCTTTGATGACTTGTAAATCAATTTCATATAATATCACCTATCTTTCCTTGAAATTATTACTTTACATTATTTTAGATTTAATCTTTGAGTTATAGTCCAAAATATTTCAAAATAGCAAAAAGTTCAACCAGCAATTCAATCTATTCTTTTTCTTTTCAGGTGTCAAAGCGACGGCCGGGAAGCGAACACGGAAGAACTGCTTGTAAGGTGGCTGTGCTGAACACTCGGTCACCAACGCTTGACAATTCAATCTATTCTTGAATAAACGTATATACATCTTATGAGATGTTTTCCTGCCATTATGATGGGAAGTTGAAATCGCTGTTTTTTGAAGTAAAAAAAACATATAGTTTTTGAACATTTTGTACTATTCATATTTTTAGTAAGAGTACGCTTTATTTTAGTAAGGAACCTTTTTTATGAGACTAGGTAATAATATTAATTAAGTTTTTACATTTCTGGATGATCCCGAATAAATATATTAAATATAGGTGAACGATTTCTATAGAAATACTTAAAAGTTTATGATTATTATGTCACATAACTTTTTTTTATATGCCAAGACCTTTTGTATATAAATTAATATTTTACTTATTTACATTTAATAATTTTATGAACTTAGGAAACACTTTTCAAATATGATTGTAACAGAGATTGTAACAAAAGAGTAGATAGGTTTTTACTTTATTAGAAAATATTTTATAAATATTAGTAATTAATGATAGGATTTGTTTACAACAAATTTATGTTAGTCTAAATCCTTTTACAAAAAAATATTCTTAATAATTACTTTATTCTTTTTAAAATTATTCATTTTAAGCAATTGAAAAATTATTTTATTATTTTTAAAATCAATTAAATGTTTAATTTTTGTCTAAGTAGATATAGAGTTATTCTCATCCAAATTTTAGGAATGATTTCAGTATAAATACATTGAAGAATAGTTTTGATAATTATATTTTGTCTTTAATATCTATTTTTGTAAAAAACAAAACAAAAAAAAACAACCTTTTGTCCGTTAGAAAATCAAGAGACAGTTCAACTAATATTTAATAATATATTAATTTTAAATAAGAGGCACATAAAATAGATAATATTGTAATTCAATTCAGACATTTTTTCTGGTTTTATAATTTTTATTTTAGAATTAACAATATTATTTTTATCATAAAAAAGAAAGAAAACAACAACAAAAAAGCTTTATATATATATATATACTTACCAAACCATCACAAGTTGAAATGGATACTGGAAGGTTTTGATGTGATACGACTTTACCCTGATATAAACAATTTTTTGCAAAATCGGTTTGGAGTGTTTCCACTGTTCCGTCTGAATTTTTTGCAGTAAACTCTAAATCATTAGCCATTACATTGTTATTTTTTTTTAGATGAATTTGATATTTTTGACCAAAAGCTGTAATTGAGAAGAAAGTTTCATCAGGGTGATCAGTACTACGTTCATATCTCTTCAACAAATTTCCATTGGCATCAGTTATTTGAGGAGACGTAAATTCATAAACTAGATCTAACAAATAAAACAAAATTAAAAGTCCTTGCATTGATTATGTGATATATGTTAATTATTAAATTATTATTTACCAAGTATTTAATGTTTTACAATTTTTTCATTATAAAATAAAATTATATGCAATAATACAAAACTTGGATTTTCCAAAAAAAAAAAACAAAAAAAAACTGCAATGTATATGAATTGTAAGATTATATTTATTAATACTCATCATCCATGTTAAAAAATTTGTAATTTTTAATTCTATATCTCTGAGATAATTTGTATTCACTTTTTTATTAGCCTTTTATTTGTTTTTTGGAACTGCAATGTATCACATGCATGAATTATATTTATTAATATTCATCCACCATTATTTTATATTAACACTAAGTTAGATGTTAAAAATTTAGTGATTTTTAGTTCTATATCTATAGATAATTTGGATTTTTATTATTATTATTATTTTTATTTGTTTTTCTGAAATAAACTTTTTTATTATTATTCATATTATTTTTATTATAGTTTTTCCCTCTCAAATCGGCATTTTCAGCAAAAAAAATTTTTTTACATGTAATTATACCCCTACTGATTATCCTTTATTCACTCTGAATTGTTATTTAACTCTTCAGTAAATATTATTACTATTTAAAATGAATTATTAATTAAAAGTCTATATATGTGATTGCCCAATATATATGCATAAGCAATATTGCCACATGCATGTGCTATCAAGCTACATGACTTCAATTATACATTAATCAAAAATAAATGAAAATAAAGAAAAAAAAAATTAAAAAAATAAGTAATAAAAACAATAATATTTTAAATTTTAGAAATTTCTGTAGGCAGACATATTTTTCTTCTTAAATACCACATATTTACATATGAATTTACACACAGTAGTCATGTTTTCTTCACAATTTAAATACTGTACCTATTCAGTTCTAAACGGTAACTAAAATAGCTGGTACTGATTTTTTTCCAAATATTTTTTTTATTCAAAATATTTTATTCTGTGTATCTTTGGTTTTAGAATCAAGATTGAGAATTTAAAAAACATTATAAAGTACTTTCATTAAAGGCGAAATGAAAATTATTGATTTAATAAAAACATAAAAGAAGTCTTATTTAAAAGTATGTCATATGTATCAAAATGAATATTCTATTATCCATTTTATAAAATAAATAATAATACTGAAATAAGTTTTATTACAATATTGATTTTTAATAAATTTATTGAACATATGCCCACAGTTCTGTAAATATATATGCCATTATGCTTTTTCAATTTATTATTAATAATTCCACATGATTAGACTATTTTTTAAAAATTTTGCATGTACAGTACATATAGTTTTGTCTTAAAATAAATTTATTATACATAGTAATATGCAGTTAAACTTTCTAAAAGATTACATAGCATTCAGTATGAAACTTGTTATAGCAAAAAAGAAAAAAAAAAGGTATTTGAAAAAGGTCAATACAGAGAAAAAGTCATCTTAATAAGTCTAAGAGGAAAACAAAACCTTCACCCAAGTATCACATGTAGTTTTAATATATATATAATGTCCCTTAGTTAAAAAAAACTAATAAAATATCTATTAATTAAAAAAACTATTGTAATAACAATAAAAATAATAAATATAATGGTAATAAATTATTATATACAGTCTTTCAATCTAAAGAAGTACTTTCAATTAACTCCTTAACCTGCCTCAACTGCCTTTAAATTCAAATAACTAAACGGAAGCAAACATCATCAACTCAAATCCCATGAATAGCTTCTCTGATTGCACTGGTAGAGATTATCACACCTGGATATGATCCTGGTACTAGAAAATCCAATTTTATGACTTGAATCTATAGTATGGAGTGAGAGTGCTGATGATGATGAGTGTTGTTTAACTGCATTAGCATATCACAATATTCTGTTATATCTGTTGTACTAATAAAATGCATAGTAGTCAGAACAATATTGCACCAGCAAATAAAAAAATAAAGCAAAGGAAAAAAAGTATATATATGAAGAAAATTTTAGGAATAGCGGTTGCCTCATATTTACAGTTGCTTTAATTTTCAACATGAAAAAAATGTAAAATGTAACAGATGATTGTTATAAATCCTTTGTCTGAAAGGAAGAAAATGCACATTTTGTTTTGCATTAAAAAAATCAGTTCTTCAAACTTTGCATTTTCTGATGTTTTTTTTGTCTTACACATCAATGTAAAATATATGATAAAATGATTACTACTTATCTGAAAATAATAAATTTGACTTCATTTGATACATATTTTTGTTTACTACTGAAATAAATTTTAAGTGTTCACATTTTGTTTCTGTAAATATTAAAAAAAATAAAATCGAAACAAAAAGAGTTTAGACATCACCGTTTTTAGAAAGATTATTATCAGTTTATAAAATCAATGAAATATTTTTTAATTCTTATTAGTTTTAAACATCCTGAATGAATAATTATTTATTTCTCTTATATCTAATGGATTGTGCTTTAAAAGTTACAAATTTTGAATATTTATTGCAAAATTGCTAAAGTTTCATACTCATAAATATAAATAGATTGCTGACATTGAAACTAAACTTGTAAATTGCTTCAAGTCATGTTTAGATTTGCTGTCAATATAATGTATATTTTTGAAAATAAAAGTATTTCAAGTAAAAATAAGTTAATAATAATTTATATTTCTTGATATCTAATAAATATAGTATAAATTATTCAAAAAAATTATCTAAACCTTAATAAATTCGCAAATAAACAAGTTTTTGGTCACTGGAACTATTTATTTTAAACAATGTATGCCGAATGTTTTACAGTCTTGGCAACAGACAATGGCTGAACATGTCAGGGTGGTGCTTATGTCTATTGTAAGAGTGGGAATTTTGAATTACCCACCTTCTATGGAAAATTTTTCAGTGAAAATTTATTATAATAAAATATGCCATTTTACATGCATTTTAACATATAATACGGAAAAATTCACCAGAAGTGAATTGGTCAAAAGTCAAATTTCTGGCATCTCACTAAATTGAAAGGTTGGCCACACTGCCTCAGATTGCAAAATATAAATTGTATTATCTAGTTATATAAAGAGAATTAAAGATGGGCATCATTGGTGAGCACAAATAAAACTAGCTAAAATTAAATGATTATTCTTGAGAATGACACAAAAATAGTATTCAGAATGATGCAATTTTTCATGCTTTAATGCATTATGAATGGGTGATTAATTTAATCATGATGAAGTGACAGCCTAAAAATATCATGCACAATAAAAAAACTACCAGGTGGATTTTGTGATGCTGTCAAGATGAACATTTGGGTAAGACTGTGAGATCGATCACCATCAGTCTTCAACTGACTTATAACAGATACCAAAACTTCATGTATGAAGTAGGCTGACAAAATGCTGTTGTTTATGCACAATTTGTGGAAAAGTGAGATTATTTAATTTTGATGTTATAACTTGTGCACCCTGATACTGTTCTCCTTCAAAATTCATGAATGATTCTGTACCATTATAAAATTCTATTACATTCCATCTCATCTGAGGATTATCAAATGTTAAATAATAATGTCAATCAAATACTTAGCAGATAACATCAACCTTCAGATTAAAACTCATTTTTAAAATTTAAAATTTAATCCACAATGAAAGCCACAGTTAGTAAGAAGATGGCTACTCTGTCGAAGGAACACAGTTCTAAGTGTCACTTTACTATCTTAAACTTTTCAAAAAATGGCTGAAATTGTTAAGAGCATGCCATGATTTTGTTATAGGTAAATGACCTTAACTTTTAAAATAAATCTAAATATTACAATCTTGATTATAAAATAGAATGTTAAATAGCATTAGAAATTGAATAATCAAATCTTTCTTCTTTATTTTGGCATTTCACATTTAAATAAACATTCAATAATTATCAAATGTAAATTTCCTAACAAATATAAATCTATTTTAATAAACAATGTTTGTTAGAACATATTTTGTGTATATTGGTTATTAATTTACTATTGATAGAAAAAAAAACTTCAAAAGTAGTGATTAGTACATATGTTATCCATAATGATGACGTACAGTTTCATTACAAGTCAATCTTGAACATTTATTTAGTTTTCAAAAAAGCTTGGGATTTATTTTCACGCAGCTGTTTCATATTAATTTCCATTAGCCACTTAATTACATTGTTCAATATTTTACTACTGAACTCAAATATGAAAAATATATCGTTTATATTTTTTTATTCTAAAGCATAATTGAAGAATAAAAAAATAGTGACCAAAATATTTCTGTAAAATTAAGACCATTTGTGAACATTTAGATAAAGGAAATAATAAATCTAATTTCATTGATGTTTATTAGACTTAATCGAAATGAATGTACTTTTTGAATGTAGAATAGAACTACATCAGTTTAGTTGCAAGTACTAGAATATTAATCTAGTAGTGTGTGTGAGTGTATTTTTTTTCAATTATTTTTATATGCTCTATTTTGTCTGCTAGATAAGTACTGAAATAAAATTTAAATCCTTAAATAGCTTATTTAATACTTAAACAGATAAATGTGAAGAGTTGTTTCTCTGATTGGTTTTATGGTAAATTTAAAACTACTTTCATAAATAGTAAAGGTTTTGTGTCATTTTTTAATTCAATTAATTGCCAAATCTTAACCTCAAAAATCCAATAAGAAAATATTACTTTTACCTGGAAGGTATAAAAAATAATTAAAAGTAATACAATGAAATATACTTATAGATAATATTTTTTAACACATTTAATAATTATAGCAATTCTAAAGCAAGTAATTTTAAGTAAAAATGTCAGCAATCTGACCACAAATCATTTACCAAAAATTCAAATATTTACGTATCAAGTTTGTATCCTGTCCATCCCTCTTATATGTATGTAAATGGATACGGTCCTACACATGAGGAGTCAGAGTGACTTCAGGTCAACATGGGCATGGCAATAATATTAGCATCAGCATGGGATTTGAGTTTTCATCATCAGATTTTCAATGATATGGGTGGCTGAAAAATTGGAGGTTGGAGTGGATTAAAGCCTGTCCATTAAAGTATAAAGATTTGCTATCTTAATATAAAGTGAGCACTGATTGTATATATGTGTGGGATATGATAATTTGGACCAACTGATGAGTGCTGGTTTAGCACGAAATACGTATATTGGTGATTATTTATATTTTTTACGTGTGTGTGATCATGTGTATTAGTTGTATGAGATAGTGTGGATTGTTGAAGGGTGCTTGAAAATCCGAGTTCAAATCCCCTATACTTACAATTAAAGCTCCCAGGTTTGTGAAGAGTGCCTGGTTTTCAAATATTTACCAAAAATAGGTAAATTTAGAAAACCGTTTTATTGGTAACAAAAAAATCTGAAAGAATATGCTGATAATTTGAATTTATAAAAAATCAATCTGAACTTTAAGTTCAAATTTAAAGCAGTAGAGTATTTTTCAAGAAGGTAATACTTTTTCTGCAATTAATATAATGATTTAAAATTTAAGAAGACAGACGTGCGGTTTGTAATTATATTAATTAAATCATTAGAGTTTTTGATAAAAATGACTTTATTATTAGTAGAAATATTTAAGTTGTATATTTATTATTTATATTGCAAACATAAAACAATGATATTAAATATGAGATTGATTCAGAAAATGTTTAGTGTTAGAATAATAAATGCAATATCTATGATCTAAAGTCAGGTCACTTGTTTATGTATTATTCCATTCAAACTTTCTTTAACACTTTAACAATACTATCTTTTATATCAAACATTTATTTTAACAGTTTCCGACTGTCCTGCAGTCATCACCAGGGTTACAATATCCAAATATATAATTATACAATTAATACATGTTATACACATATTCATATACATAATTAAATACATAAATAAAATATACATTTTAACCTTACCATTATAAATAATCATTTCCCTTCTATTACTTTACTCATAATTAATTTTATCCATATTTTATATTACTTTATTTTACAAAATAATATAAAAGGTGGATAGAATTAATTACGGGTAAAGTAATAAAAGGGAAATGAGTATTTATAATGGCTAGGTTAAAATGTATATAATTTAAAGCCAATAAACACCACATGTTCACCATTCCTTATGATTGCTTAAAACTGTTATTAAAACAGGTAAAACTCACTATAAGCATTGCCATACACAGCAAGCTAGAGCAATCAATGAATTCCAGAAGGCTTGTGCATAAAATCTGCACCTAGTTCCTATTCATCCAATATTCCCAGACTAGTTTCTGGCTTGTGGCCTTCATCAGTGAGGAGCCTTGGATCTGAGAGCACTGCACCAAGATCTTAGGATATAATGCAATCTTCCAGCAGCCACCTCTAATGTCCACTTAACTACAAAACTATGAGGCCTAAATTCAAGCCCATCAGCTTATATAGTGATATAGGTCTGAACTCAGTTCAGTACCTATACATTTTGGTGTCTTTGATTCTTTAATAAACATAGCCACCACTATCCTATTAGACAGGATTGGTTTAAGTCAGTAAACATCACATGACTACCATTTCTTATGCTTGCTTATAACTGTTATTAAAACAGGCAAAACTCACTATAAGCATTGCCATACACAGCAAGCTAGAGCAATCAATGGATGTCAGAAGGATTGGGCATAAAATTCCCATCTAGTGCCTACTAATCAAATATCCCCAGACTAGTTTCTGACTTGTGGCCTTCATCAGTGAAAAGCCTTGTATCTGAGAGCACTGCACCTAAATCTTAGAATCTAATGCAACCTTCGAGCAGCCACCTTTTATCTCCACTTAACTACAAAACTATGAGTCTTAAATTGAAAACACCTTAATATTTTCCAGAAACTAGTCTGGGGATATTGAATGAGTAGGCACTAGATGTGCATTTTATGCACAAGCCTTCTGGCATCCAATGATTACTCTAGCTTGCTGTGTATGCAATACGTATAGTGAGTTTTGCCTGTTTTAATAATAGTTATAACCAAGCATAAGAAATGGTGATCTTGTGATGTTTATTGAATTAAAATCAATCCTTCCCTACCAGGATAGTAGTGGTTTTGGTTATTAAAGAACAAAAGAACCAAAATATATGGATACTGAACTGAGTTCAAACCTATAAGATGATGGGCTTGAATTGAAAATATTAAGGTGTTTTCAATTTAAGACTCATAATTTTGTAGTTAAGTGGAGATAAAAGATGGTTACTGGAGGGTTGCATTATATCCTAAGATCTAGGTGCAGTAGTCTGAGATCCAAAGCTCCTCATTGACAAAATCCACATGCCAGAAACTAGTCTGGGGATATTGTATGGGTAGGCACTAGATGTGGATTTTATGCAAGAGCCTTCTGGCAACCATTGATTACTCTAGCTTGCTGTGTGTGGTAATATGTATAGTGAGATTTGTTTGTTTTAATGTATATAATTTCTTTAATGTATTTAATTATGTATATGAATATGTGTATAAAATGTATTAATTGTTTAATTGTATATTTGGATATTGTAGCTCTGATCATGACTGCAAAACCCTTGAAACTGTTAGAATAAAGTTTTGATACAAAAATAGTATTGTGAAAGTGTTAAAGAAAGTTGTAAGTCATATGATATATAAAAGTAGAAAATAATACATAAGATAATAAATAATAAGAAGAAAATTGTTTATGTATTACAGTTAGTTTTTGTTGTACAATGTTTTATGTTAGCACAAAGCAAAATCATTAAATATATCAACATTTAATTTCCGCACTCACTTATTTTAGGCAACATAAATAGCTTTTTATATTCAATACTCTATGAAAAAAAACAAATAAGGAGATAAAAAATATAAAAAAAAGATTGATATGTTTCGATAATAAAATTTTCTGTGACCAATAATGTTAAGATGAAAGGAAAATTTTTTTATAAGCCATTAGGTTGAAAAACTATTAAAAAATGAAAGATTTGAAAAAAAACGTAACGAAATGAGCTGAAAATTTGCATGGCAATGTTTACAAAGTGTTTGCAAAAAATCACATTTCTGTATATTATCTCAAAAAAGTCTTTTACCCATTTTAACCTTTATCAAACAATCTGTCTAACATGTTACTAATATATATAATAGTGGTAACTTTGATCAATTAGAAGTGCCCATTCTTCCATACAACTTTTTATCTTAACTAGTACTACCACTAATATTATTAATTTTATTATCCATAATCTGTTTTTTGTAATCCTTATTGTCTCAATAACTGTCTTTATTTCATTAATTTATTTCCCCGCTTTAGCCTCAAATTCTATCCTATTCACGTGAGTGTGACTGATTCATATTTTTCTAATATTTTTATTGTAAGTACATATTCATATACAAAAATAATTTCATGTCAAGAACCATTTTCCAAAACTTTTCTTAAATATATGATTAGAATTGGACATCAAAAGAATGCATACTGACCTGAAATACCACTCCAGCCACTGGATTATAAGTAAACAATGTAGCATGAGCACCCAAAAGGTATATCTCAATTTCAACACTATAAGCTACATACACCCCAAAATAAAAATAATAATAATGCAAAATTCTTTGCAAAACGCTGCTCCTTTGAGTCTTAGGTGCTGGAAAATAGAGAACTATGCTTTACTCCTATTCTTAGAGACTTAAGCCTGGGAATCATGGCTGGATTACATTAATTGAAACATGGTAAACTATAAGAAGTATGAAAAAAGTGAGGTGAAGCAGTGCCTGGGATAGAACACACCATGGAGTTGCATCCTCAAGCCAGCAACAAATTCTCCATTCATCATCAATTCTGAAAGTACAGCTAAACAATATACATCAATCAAAAATTTAATCCAATCTTCAAAATGATGTTTTCATTTTCTGTTCAATTTTAAATATGAACTTCTTAAATAAAGATTATTATTATTATTATTATTATTATTATTATTATTATTATTATTATTATTATTATTATTATTATTATTATTATTATTATTATTATTATTATTATTATTATTATTATTATTATTATTATTATTATTATTATTATTATTATTATTATTATTATTATTATTATTATTATTATTATTATTATTATTATTATTATTATTATTATTATTATTATTATTATTATTATTATTATTATTATTATTATTATTATTATTATTATTATTATATAACTTGATTTCCTTGCAATTAATATAACTATTTTATAATTTATAATCAAATTATAATCATCCTCAACACTCTTGTCACATTTCACAGTAATACATTTTAAATTAATTCTATATCAACACATAGATTTTTTTTCAGGTGTATTTCTGAGATTCAAGTTATGTTGTCACAGACCACCAGAACTTGATCACCATCAGGTCCACACACGGGTTTTCAATTATAACAGTATAAAAAATAAGGAGTTAATAAAATACAATCTGAGTTACAAGGTCCCACAACTGAGTAGCCCATTTGTAATAATGAAGAAAAGATAAAGATTTTATTTAAAAAGTGCTTTAATTAATATCTGAATACAAACTAAAAAGAGACAGGATATATTTAATTTAATTAAAGTTTAACATAGAGTAAGTAAAGTTAAAAAATTACAAATACATTGTATTATATATGTTAAGTAGTCAGAAATAATTTAATCCTCATATTGCAGATATAATCTTGTTATGCCTAATCTGTAATTATATATATATATATATAGATACAATATATATATATATATATATATATATATATTGTTCTGTTTATTGTATATGTTTCGTTAGTTGCTAGTAATAGAAATTTGATACAATAGTTTTCCTTGATAATAAAGATATTATCATTTTTTTGGATGATAATTTAATGTAAATAATTTAGCAAAATAAATAAATTCATCTTATTAAAGATTCTCATCTTAAGTGCATCACAAACCTCTTTAAGTGGATTGAGAATCATTCTTATGCGTTGTTAGTAGTTAGGTTGAATTCACTCTAGGCATGAAAGTCACTTTATTATGAGTGTTACTTATATTAACTGATTGTGACAAAGATAAATCTTTTAAAATTTGTTTAAATTATAAAATCATGAACTTTTTTTTGATACAGAACTCTGTAAAAAATGTATGTAAACGAAATGTGGAATTAAATTGTAACTAAAAATTGGTTTGGAAAGCTATTGAATGCTGAACAGTAAGAAAGACTCAACTCTTCACTAATCCTAAGCAATCATACAAGTGCCATTTTGAATTCACAGATTTTATGAATTTTATTAAATTTCAAAGTAAGCTTTTTATCTTAGTTATCGGCATAAAAAGACATAAGTTAATATAATTTTGTTTTGTCATTTATTCTTTGATATATATTTAAATTAAGGTTTATTAGTATATAATAAAATTAATGACTTTAAGTTTATTTAATGGAATATTTTTATAACCATGTTAAGTTCAAATTTTAAAATAAGGGAGCAAATTGCAAAGGCTAATCTTCATATGTAGTTATTTATTTTGAATTGTTTAACAAGAACAATTAGTTTAACTAGTTTCATTAATCCAAAATAAATATAATTTTATTATTATTATTATTATTATTATTATTATTATTATTATTATTATTATTATTATTATTATTATTATTATTATTATTATTATTATTATTATTATTATTATTATTATTATTATTATTATTATTATTAATGTTGTTGTTGTTTCAATGTACACACTGGATATATATGCATACCAGTCGGGTCACAGTTAAATAAACAAACAGAAATAAAAATAACGCGAGTTTATTACACTCATATATATATATATTGTAATGAGCACAGACGTTCGTTACATTGTTTTTTTTTTATATTTATTAAACATGAAAGTAAATTAAAAAGTTCGCATTTAAAAAGTTTCTTTAAGAATTAAAAAGTGAAATTAAATATCATCTTAAACTCGTATATATTAAATTGCACAGATAATGAAAAATTATTAAAATAAAACTTTATTAAAGAAAAAGTATTTTAAAACTAAATTTTAAAAAGATTTGGAGATAAAATTATATCTTTAAATATATCTTTGATTTGGAAAGCAGGTTAATTAATCAGAAATGGAAATGATAAATTTAATTAGTCAAATGTAAACCAGCCTTGGGCATTTAAATGTAAAAACATCGGTCAGATAGGAAAACAATAGAAACTTTTAGCAAATGAAATAAATCCATTGGGAAATCGGACTTCAACGAAAAGGATCATCACATCGATGACGTAATGTTAAGTCAATCTTTCAAAGTAATATAAAAGGACAAGTTTGGAAATTATTAGTTAGTGAATGATTAATTACGATGTGAGAGATATGTGGTAGTGCGGAAGTGAAGAAGGGATTGAAAAAGATGCATGATTCAATCCCTTCAGTTTTGCTAGGAAAGAAAGAGAAATGAACTATCGTTTTTCTACATTGAGGACCAGTTAAAGCAAAAACCTCCGGTTGGATAAATAAATCGGCCAACAGAATATCAATCTTAGGATGGTGTGGGAATTCACGTTCATGGCAAGCAACGGATAAAGAGGAACTCTTTTAAACCGTAAGAACTTTATAAATAATGAACATTAAATTAAACTTTTCAGAGTTAAATGATTGCAATATTATCCTATCTGACCAACTTAATTTATTAATAATGTTATTTGATGTATTTCTTTTATATATATATATATATATATATATATATATATATATTTAAAATCATTGTAAATATTATTATATATATATATATATATATATATATATATATATATTTAAAATCATTTCCATTTATTTATTTATTTTTTGTTCTTTAAGTTTTATTATGATTTCTGTTTTCCGTTAAGGTAAATCATATAAATGATAAACTTAAGTCGGGCGTGAATGGCTGTATAGATTTGTAAAGTTATATTAGGGGAGGGTAATCTTAGGTTATTTGTTTCGTTGTTAAATTGGATCAATGGATTGGATATATTGATGTAGTTAGTAGATGTAGTCAGAGATTTGCTACTGGCAGAATCGCTTCATACGCCGCACTCTCCCGTTTTGCCTATGGAAGGAATTATAAGACGCAGAGCGCAGTTCCTTTCTATGGATTTTTTTTTTTATTGTTCTTCTCGTTAGATAGAAGTAATATTCCTATCTAATGAGAGTCAATATCTTCTCTTAATCTTTTTGGTGCTGCCGTATTCCGTATTATATTGAATACATCGATGTATCAGATGAATTGATGCCAGTTTGACTGCGAATTTTAGCCTAAGGTTAAATAGGGATAGAATATTTTATTTTCAAATGCAAATCTATGTAGTCTATTCATACTTGACCCTAAATAAAAATGCATTAAATTTAAGTTGTTTATAGACGCTTGCATGGATTGGTTATCGGTTAAGTATGTTTTGGGTTTTCATATTTGATCAAAATATATAGACATTCGATAAATAATGATACCTTACGGTGAGTATCTAAAATGTATTTATTCAGATGTCTTTTAAGTTATTGGTGACAATGCAAGTATCTTATGGTGAATACTATTGGGTTACGTATAAATTTCCCTCCGCAATTGTCAGTAATCAATAATTTTGTATTTTGATCGTTTATGTTTATTTTGAAATGTTTTTGACCGTGAAATCTATGTAACCGATCTGTATTCAACATTATAAACAAACTTTCATAAATTTATATGTGCAAACTTAATTAAAATGTAAAATTATAATATAATAGTAATTAAATGTAAATTAAAGTTAAAAATAATGTTAGAATGTAAACTAATACTAAAACAATTTTAAATCTTATATATATATGTGCGTAAATAAATTTTTGTATGTTAATTACTGGCAGTGGCTTATTTTATTCCTCTTATATATATATATTCTTATATTATTTTTTAAATCTCTGCTATTCCACTGAGCTAGTGACATAGGCTAACGACCGGATGCAAAAAAAAAAAAAAATTTTTTTTTTTTACTTATGTATCTGCCTACTCTATAAATTTTTCTAGGTTCAAATGCCTAGATAGTGCCCTGTAGTGCAGATTATGTTAAGTAATATTCTCCGGATCGTTACAATATATATATAATAGACGGTATGAGCACAGATGCTCACATGACCCACCCCTCTCCACACTATCTAATAACACTGATACACCAGAACACACATATGTCGAAAAGATAAATAATCACCAATATACGTATTTCATGCTAAACCAGCAATCATCAGTTGGTCCAGATTACCATCTCTACACATATATGCTACAAGTGCTCAGATATATATTAAGATAGCAAATCCTCCTTCTTTAATGGACAGGCTTCAATTTACTCCACACTCCAACTCTTCAACTGTCCATCCAATTGAAAATCTGATGATGGAATGCTCAAAGGCCACCCTGAAGCTGAGATTATTGTCATACCCATACTGGCCTAAGGTCAATCTGACCCCTCATGTACAGGACATAATTCAATAAATACATATACAAGGGATAGGAAGACATCTCTAATATGTAATAGCTGAAATACACAGGCTTATATATACCTGTATCTATATATGTAATAGAGAGGGTATGAGCACAGACTTTCACATGACCCACCACTCTCCACACTATCTCATAACACTGATACACCTGAACACACATATGTCAAAAAGATAAATAATCACCAATATACATATTTCATGCTAATCCAGCAATCATCAGTTGGTCCAGATTACCATCTCTACACATATATGCTACACGTGCTCAGATATATATTAAGATACCAAATCCTTAGGCTAACATGGGTGTGACAATAATCTCGGCTTCAGGGTGGCCTTTGAGCATTCCATCATCAGATTTTTAATTGGATGGACAGTTGAAGAGTTGGAGTGTGGAGTAGTTTGAAGCCTGACCATTAAAGTAAGAGGATTTGCTATCTTAATATATATCTGAGCACTTGTAGCATATATGTGTAGAGATGGTAATCTGGACCAACTGATGATTGCTGGTTTAGCATGAAAATACATATATTGGTGATTATTTATCTTTTCGACATATGTATGTTCAGGTGTATCAGTGTTATGAGATAGTGTGGAGAGTGGTGGGTCATGTGAAAGTCTGTGCTCATACCCTGTCTATTACATATATAGACACAGGTATATATAAGCCTATGTATTTCAGCTATTATATATATATATATAAATGCAAAACCATAAAACAATACAATATTAGATTAAATTCAAAATTTTACCAAAATCCTTACACAACCATGGTTTCATCTACTACAAATAGACCTTCTCAACTGAAAATCAACCCAAAGGAAAACATATATATATATATATATATATATATATATATGTTTTCCTATATATATATATATATATATATATATATATACAAACAAACAAACCTTCCCATAATTCATTTCAAACTCCACCTTCCCTTAATATCAAAAGAAGTCTTCATAAGATTGATAGCCTCAGAATCAAGAAAGTTTTATCATCAAAGTCTCCTTTATTCTTCTTTTTAACTCATTCTTTTCATAAAAAATAACCGAAGCATTGTTAAACAATATTCTATGACCTGTATTCAATTCATGAATATATAAAGCTGAGTTAAAATACCTATGTTTAACTCTACTTATATGAACTATAACCCTTTCATTAAGGCTAAATTTACTCTGGCCTACATAAAATTTACCACAACTACATGGAATTTTATAATCAATACCAGGAATAGACCTACTATCAATAGACTGCTTTGAACCATTAAGTAATGAATTCAAATCAGAACCTTTCCTCCATGCAACCTTCTTTCCACCTAACAAATGATTATTCCTATAAACCAAATTATAAATTGATGCTTTAAATGGTAAAGACATATAATCATCATCCTTACCAACAAAATTCTTATCATCCAAATCACAACTATAAACATTATTATTAAATACCACTTTTTTAATAAAATCATGACGATAACCCAATTCTACATATTCAGCAGCAAATTGACTTCTTTGAATATCAGCATCATTATTAAAATTATTAAGCCTTCTATTCCGACAACAAAAATTCAACAAAGACATTTTTTTATGTATAAAAGGCTGATAACTATCAGGCCTAATCATATTTCTCAAATTTTTAGGTTTTATAAAATGACTACAAAACAAAACATCATTAACCTTCTCAACATTTAAATCTAAAAACTTTAATTTTACAAAATCAAAAACACCCCCCTCAATTGTAAACTTAATACTAGAATCAAAACCATTCAATCCACATAAAAACTCTTCTAATTTCTCTTTCTGAATAACAAACAAACAATCATCAACATACCTAACAAATAATTTAATAGAACATGAAAACATATTAATAATACTACACTCCAAATAATCAATATAGACAGCACACATCAATGGAGAAATGACATAACCAATAACCCAACCTTCTCTAATCTTATAAAACACATCATTAGACATAAAATACATTGAATCCTCTAACAGCAAAAGCAAATCATGAAAAACCTTAATCTTATCTGCAGAAAAACATTCTATTTTTTTTAAAATTGAAAGAAAAACATCAATACTTTTTAATCTATTAACCGATTGGTACATATTTTCAATGTCTAAACTACCAAAAACACCATTTATTTTCTTAAAAGCTTCAAAAGAAGAAGAAACACAAAATTGACCCAGTTTTATATAATCCTTAAAATATCTTATAATAAATTTTGATATTTTATCAACAATTCCTCCTGTAAAATCAAAAATACATCTCAAAAGAAAATTATCTTTATGAGACTTCAAATCAAAGAAAATCTTTGGAGCCACAAAATCACTAGGGTAACAATTTAAATAAGTAGCTCTATCAAAAATCTTTTTATTTTCCATAACTTTCATAATCTTAATTAATTTAGATTTTATTTTTTTACCAGGATCAGAATCTAAAATAGCATATTTTCCATTATTTAATTCTAAAGAAACTTTACTTTTAGAATCAATATTATTTAACAATACAAACCGGCCACCTTTATCTTCTTTTAACAATACCACATCATTGGCTTTCAATATTTTTTTAACAAAACTAATTTCCTTAGGGGCAAAAACAAATTTTTCTCTTTTAAGTAATTGACTATTCAAAATAACCTGTAAAGACATTTTATTTTCATCAGAAATATTACTATTACTTTCAATTGCAGAAACAAAATCAAAAATTAAACTTTTATTAGCAAACGGAACAAAGCCAGGACCCTTAGCTAAAATAGCCAAATCAGATACATTCAAAATATAATTTGACAAATTTAAAACAGATGAAGCATCAGGCCTATTTTTATAAGACCCAAATCTAAACTCTTTTCCTTTCACAAAACTTTTATCTTCAGCCTTTCCAATCAACCATTTAAATTTCTTGAAATACTTACTATTATAAGTGATTTCACACTTACTCCTAAACCACTTTAAAAAAGAATTTAAAACAGAATAATTAAAATTCCTTCTAAAATCCAACTTTCTTCTAAACATTTTATAACTATCAATTAAATTAGATAAACTACTCATAATCTGCATAATAAATTGTTTAAAAATAAATCTTTTAAAATTTAGAATAAAATCACAATTAGAAAATAAAACCAATTTCCTATCCAATTTAATATTACATGAATTAGGAAACACATTGCAAAACCTACAAGACTTAAGAAAATTAACCTGAGCCTTTAAAGATTCAATTCTATTAGACATATTAATTAACTTTTTTATTTCTAAAATTTCTACACAAGAAAAATTATCATACAAAATCTGCCACACACTGAAAGAAAATTAATAACTATACAAATACAAACGAATAAATAATAACAAACAAATAATACAAAATAATACAAATTAATAATACAAATACACAAAACAAAACAAATAAAATATAAAATTCACTAAACTATAAAACACTATTCAAAATATTAAATAGTATACCTAATTAGAAAACCAAAACTGCCTAACACCATAATTATATTATAAAAACTGCCACATACTGAAAGAAAATTAATAACTATACAAATACAAACAAATAATTAATAATAAACAAAATAATTAATAATAAACAAAATAACTAAGCAATAATTCTTGAGAAGTTAGTCTCTAACATAAATATCTTTTCTTTTTATATATACTTCTGTATACATATTATTTAATAACAAGAAATATACAACTAATTTTTTTAGCTTTTGCACACGTTTACTCCGTCTGATGCTGCTTTTTATGTGTATATCTTTTAAATATAAATAGTTCATTTGTATAAACTTGAAGTTCAGTATAGGATAATTTCTGGAAATTTAGCTACAATGAATAATTATGTAAAAATTGTGCAATAATTATAACTCCTATTTAAACTTTTTTATATTAACAATATCATGTATGCATATATATGCGCACATTTTTTATTTACAACATACTTATTTCATCATCATCATTATTATTATTATCGTGTGATATAATCTACGTTATAAAATGATAAATAAAAAATTAATCAATAATTATGTGAATTTCTAATAATAAATATTTATGAAAATAGATAGCCAGTATGCTACAAAATTATAAAAATTGTAATATTACGTTAGAACCAACAAATATTAAGAGGGGAACTTAGTGATGTGTTGGTAGCCTGTTAAAGCTAATGTTTAGGATGTGCCCACATCATGTTACTTCATTGAGAATACCCTTGAATCTATAGATATATTAAAATTTAAAAAAATAAATTTTATATCTAATATAATATGTAAACAGTCAGTTATACATTTATATAGTAAGTAAAGTATTGAAATAATTGAATATATTTTGAAGCATACTTAAGGAATTATGGCCCTTGATTACTTATATATTTTGAAGCATATTTATATTATATTTAGCAATGACTTGCACACAAATTTTATATATACTGAACATTCTTCATAGTTCAAAGACGATAATGATGGACTAGTGTCGTTCTTGAATATGTATTAAGATAATAATTAAAAGATGGTGAAATCCATGCAGATAATTATTGTAGACTTGCATGATTAGAAACGGTATTACCTTCCCCTAATGTATTGACTTCAGAAATAAAATATGCATACACGCTTAAGCGCCTGACTTGATAAAAACCACCAATTTGTAGAGATAAAACCAATTACATTATTGATAATATTTATGATATGGTCCATGATAGTATTTAGGAATCTGTGATAGTATTTGGTACAAGCAAAAAAAATTATATGCATGTGGATACACCACATTATTTTATATGTTTATTGTCTATCAGTATATCACTATTATTCACTTTTTGGATTTCATAAATTTTAGATTAGAAAAGTTAACTGGAAAACATAACTGAAAAGCATAATTTAGTGTTAAATGTTTAAATAATTGATTGGTAATAAGTATTTATTATTTATTTATATTATAGTCAAATTTTATTACATCACCTAATATATATATATATATATTATAACGATCGAAATGAAAGTGATGGTTGAATCTAACCGCAAAAACAATATCTGCTCTACAAGGCGCCATCTAGGCATTTAAACCTAGAAAAATTTATAGAGTAGGCAGATACGCGCTGTTAAGATTCCACTTTATTTAAATATTCCGATCGTTAGCCCAAGTCACTAGCTCAGTGGAGACGCAGAGATAAAAATCTATATCTTAAATATAAATAAATAAAAGCCACTGCCAGAAATTAACACATAAAAAATATTTATTTACGCACATATAAAATCATTCTAAATTCGAGGAATAGGTTTAACATTTTTTTAGATTTTTAGATTACTCTTTAATTGTACATTTACATAAATTTCAATGAGTTTAATATTTTATTTAGATGGTCAAGTATGAATAGACTACATAGATTTGCATCTGAAAATAAAACATTCTATCCCTATTTAACCTTAGGCTAAAATTCGCAGTCAAACTGGCATCAATCCATCTGATACATTTATGTATTCAATGTAGCATGAAAATACAACAGCACAAATATACTATACTGTCAGGAATGGACATCTGAACAGTATAGTTAGAGAAAACATTGACTCTTGTCCAATACAGGAATATGATGTCTGTATAGCAAGAAGAACAATAAAATAAAAACTCCATAGGAAGGGACCGCGATCCTTTTTGCCGACTTACAATCCCATCCATAGGCAAAGGGTTGGTGCGGTGTATACAGCGATTCTGCACGTAGCGAAACTCATACTACATCTACTAATTACACAAATATATCCAATCCATTGACCCAATTCAACAACGACACAAATAACCTAAGATTACCCTCCCCTAATATAACTTTACAAATCTATATAGCCATTCACGCCCGACTTAAATTTAACATTTAAATACGTTCGCACAAATGAATTTTATAAAATTTGTTTTAAAATGTTGAGTACAGATCAGCTGCACAGATTCCACGGTCAAAAACATTCCAAATTAAACACAACCGATCAAAATACAAAGTCATCGATAAACGTCACTTGCATAGGGAATATACAAATCCCATTAGCATTCATCGTAAGATGCTTGCAGTGATATCGTTGACATATATTCTAATCGAATGTGAAAACCACAACATTATCAACCGCTAACGAATCTATGCAACGTCTATACCCAACCTTAAATTTCCTCATTTAAAATTTAAACAATAAATATTAATACAAATAAATAATAAATGGAAATGATTTTTTTATCAAACGCAAACATATATAAAATTACACATTATCAATTGAGTTGACACATAAGTCAGAGAAAAGTTCTTTTTATAAAATTTAAATTAACTTATCAATCTTTAAAGTTCTTAATTAATATTATGATTTTAACAATTGTTCAGTTCTATTGCTTACGGTAGAAGAGTCCCTGTTCCCGTTGGCAATTCCCACGGAGACTTTCCTGGAAGACCGGTCTGATATTTTGGAGGTAGCATTAGCTGGTTCTGTTCTGGTATCACAGTCTTTGCATTTTTAAAATAAGTGAGTGAGGACGACAAGTGCGTCTTGTCGCTCGACTCACCAAAATCAAGTTGGAAAAAACTGACTGGAACTCAATATTTTTTCTTTTTATAGTCCTCCTATGGATTCCATGAACAAAAACGTCACTGTTCTGTTTTTTCGTTATGGTCCGGGCCTTTATTTGCTTCCATTGGTCAAGCTAAAATCTCTTTCTTCTCTTATCTAACTTTTCATCTGACTTTTTAATTAAACAGCTTTTAGATAATTAATAAACAATCATTTCCATTTATAGATTACAGGAATTAATTAATACCTGTTTTTATTTTAACTTACGTTATTTTTTTATTAAAATATTTTTATATTTCAATCTTGTATTTTTTTATTAAAAAAAATACGTTCAAATACTTTTTTTTTTTTTGTTTATGAAAAAAATATTTTTAAAGTTTAGCATCTGTGCGAATGTATATACGTTTAACAAACATTTTAATTTTAGCGTTTAGTTTTTTACTTTTATTTGCGAACTTTTAAGTTTTTATTTTAAATTAATGTAACGACATATTTATATATCGTTACATATCAGTAAACTTCCTCAAAAAACAAAAAACATTAAAAAAAAAAAGACTTTACTTAGTGTTAGTAATTACGTTATACAAATTGATTATATATGAAAATTTCAAAAGGACAAAACTTTTTTTTACAAGACAAAACAGTAATTACACACAAATATAATGATTTAAAAAAAATGTTGACTGTTGATTCCTTACTATCAGCTAAATTTCTGCCCCCTCCCTTCCAAGTTTCATTTCTCCTACCTTTAAGTATTATTTAGGCAAGTTAAACGATTAGATTTTAAACAAGACTTTTTAAAAAAAAATTATGATTTATATTTATTAATTACGTTTTATTTATTACTTTTTATTCCTCGTATTTATTTTTACATATGCGCAATTTTTCTTACTGGCAGTACCTTTTTACACAAAATTTAAACTATAACTTTACGTTAATACAAAACATATAACTATACTCATTTCAGAAAAAATCTTACTGGCATGATTCACTTTTAAAATTCCCTCTCAGGGCCCCCATAATTTTAAAAAGAAAAAAAATTTTATCACCCAAATCCCCTTCTCAGGGTCAATCTCTGAGGTAAGGCCACACATTGGGACGCCAATTATAACGATCGAAATGAAAGTGAAGATCGAATCTAACCACAAAAACAATATCTGCAACTACCAGGGCACCATCTAGGCATTTGAGCCTAGAAACATTTATAAAGTAGGCAAATACGCGCTGTTAAGATTCCACTTTATTTAAATATTCAGATCGTTAGCCCAAGTCACTAGCTCAGTGGAGATGCAGAGATTATAAAATATAAATTTTATATCTTAAATATAAAAGAATAAAAGCCACTGCCAGAAATTAACACATAAAAAAATATTTATTTACGCACATATAAAATCATTCTAAATTCGAGGAATAGGTTTAACATTTTTTAGATTTTTAGATTACTCTTTAATTGTACATTTACATAAATTTCAATGAGTTTAATATTTTATTTAGATGGTCAAGTATGAATAGACTACATAGATTTGCATCTGAAAATAAAACATTCTATCCCTATTTAACCTTAGGCTAAAATTCACAGTCAAACTGGCATCAATCCATCTGATACATTTATGTATTCAATGTAGCATGAAAATACAACAGCACAAATATACTATACTGTCAGGAATGGACATCTGAACAGTATAGTTAGAGAAAACATTGACTCTTGTCCAATACAGGAATATGACGTCTGTATAGCAAGAAGAACAATAAAATAAAAACTCCATAGGAAGGGACCGCGATCCTTTTTGCCGACTTACAATCCCATCCATAGGCAAAGGGTTGGTGCGGTGTATACAGCGATTCTGCATGTAGCGAAACTCATACTACATCTACTAATTACACAAATATATCCAATCCATTGACCCAATTCAACAACGACACAAATAACCTAAGATTACCCTCCCCTAATATAACTTTACAAATCTATATAGCCATTCATGCCCGACTTAAATTTAACATTTAAATACGTTCGCACAAATGAATTTTATAAAATTTGTTTTAAAATGTTGAGTACAGATCAGCTGCACAGATTCCACGGTCAAAAACATTCCAAATTAAACACAACCGATCAAAATACAAAGTCATCGATAAACGTCACTTGCATAGGGAATATACAAATCCCATTAGCATTCATCGTAAGATGCTTGCAGTGATATTGTTGACATATATTCTAATCGAATGTGAAAACCACAACATTATCAACCGCTAACGAATCTATGCAACGTCTATACCCAACCTTAAATTTCCTCATTTAAAATTTAAACAATAAATATTAATACAAATAAATAATAAATGGAAATGATTTTTTTATCAAACGCAAACATATATAAAATTACACATTATCAATTGAGTTGACACATAAGTCAGAGAAAAGTTCTTTTTATAAAATTTAAATTAACTTATCAATCTTTAAAGTTCTTAATTAATATTATGATTTTAACAATTGTTCAGTTCTATTGCTTATGGTAGAAGAGTCCCTGTTCCCGTTGGCAATTCCCACGGAGACTTTCCTGGAAGACCGGTCTGATATTTTGGAGGTAGCATTAGCTGGTTCTGTTCTGGTATCACAGTCTTTGCATTTTTAAAATAAGTGAGTGAGGACGACAAGTGCATCTTGTCGCTCGACTCACCAAAATCAAGTTGGAAAAAACTGACTGGAACTCAATATTTTTTTCTTTTTATAGTCCTCCTATGGATTCCATGAACAAAAACGTCACTGTTCTGTTTTTTCGTTATGGTCCGGGCCTTTATTTGCTTCCACTGGTCAAGCTAAAATCTCTTTCTTCTCTTATCTAACTTTTCATCTGACTTTTTAATTAAACAGCTTTTAGATAATTAATAAACAATCATTTCCATTTATAGATTACAGGAATTAATTAATACCTGTTTTTATTTTAACTTACGTTATTTTTTTATTAAAATATTTTTATATTTCAATCTTGTATTTTTTTATTAAAAAAAATACGTTCAAATACTTTTTTTTTTTTGTTTATGAAAAAAAATATTTTTAAAGTTTAGCATCTGTGCGAATATATACGTTTAACAATATTTTAATTTTAGCGTTTAGTTTTTTACTTTTATTTGCGAACTTTTATTAAGTTTTTATTTTAAATTAATGTAACGACATATTTATATATCGTTAGAATATATATATATATATAAAGACTTGTTTTATCTATAAGCCATGATAGGAAATTTTATGCTGTGAATCTAGTGATACTTTCTTGTAATTTTGACCACATCTACCTTTCCTTATGCTAATCATTACAATATATACACATACAGAAATATTTAGTGTGGAGTTTTCCATTTATAATTATTTAATTAAAAAACTCTTTATTTAAAACAATAATAAATCAAGATTAACGCTCCCAGACTAAGATGAAAATAAATTTGGCAGACTATTGCAATCAAATATAGAATTTTTTCTTGATGGCCATTCTGGATCTAATATAGTTCAAATATTTGAATGTATTTTAAAAAGTCAGAGGGGATTATGACACATAAATACAAAAATCATTTTTATGAAATAATTTAAACACAAATATATATCTGGTGGATCACTGTGTAAATATTATTATTACATTATAAAACAAAGTACAACACAATCACTTTAAAAAGAGTTGATATTTTAATAGATTCAGGTATAAAATAAGTATATAAGATTATCTGCCCCAGGCTAAGAGTTAAACTAAAAGGCAGGCAATTGTAAACAAATAGAGAAATTTCTTTTGATTGCTATCCTGTATCTAATACAGAACAATTACTTGAATTGACTTTCCAAGATCCAGAGGGGACTATGCCAGATAAATAAAGTGAGTGTTATGTGAAGACAATTTGAACACAAAAATATATCTCACAGATCAGTTGGTAGATATTCACTACTGAATTTTAAAACATAAATCCCAAACGAAATAAAACAGAAAAACACAAAGTCACAAAAGAGTTGATATTTCAATTAGATTAAAATATCATATAACTATATAAGTTTTAATACTAAGACTACATGCTATTTAAAAAAAACAAAAACAAAAAAAAACAAAACAAAACAAAAACAGAATAAAAGAAAACTTTATCTGATCAAAATTTATGTAAGCTATTTGTTTTTAATAGAGCTATATGACTTTGTTATTTTTATTATTGTAATAGAAAAATATGTTGATTATTTTTAAAAAAATAAATTTCTAAATATGAGAAAAGACAGCCAAAAAAGTATTTAGCATTTGTCTGAAAGATTGTGGTGGTAGTATTTAAGTTTTAATTAGGTATTGAAATATTTTCACAATCTAATATTAATTGTTAAATGATTTTAGAAATGCAAATTTTATATAAATTTTTAAACTATATTCAAATTTTAGTAATAACACAGAGGGAGTGTATAATGCAGTGTTACTGTCACTGGTTAGGGAAGTAACAGCTAGAAAATAAAAGAGCATATTAACGCTTGAAACGTTATATGTACTCACCTTTGCGTTATAACTAATAGGTGTGTATATGAAAAATTTAAATAAATTGTGAATTTTTCCAAAAATACTTAACAATTAATTATAAATGATGGAAATAGTTCTATATATAATTAGTCACCCAGCATTTTGCTTGCTGTTATACATTGTATTCTCTGTGTTTTTCTGAAATAGATATTGCATATCTCTATGATTTGCAACGTGATAATTAAATTTACTAGTCATTAATTAATAATGATAATATAAAACATTTGCTATCAATTTTCAAGCTATTTCAATACTTTTAAATTATAATATAATTGATTTTATGATTGAATGAATAATAGTTTGATATTTAAAAATCTTACCAGTTGCTTCTTCATCAAAAACATGTTTAAAATATTGTTGTCCTAGAAATTTTAAAAGATCATCCTAAAAAAATAGAAAATAGAGTTGTAAATGAACTTTTGTCAAATAAAAAGTTTGAATTATTTACAAATATGAACAAATTATTTGAGGACCGTTTACAAAATTTCAGTATTATCAATCTGTCTATCCGATTATGTATCTACTCGACCTAATTTATTTATTTAACATTATATCTATTTACTGGTCTATCCATTTATTTGTCGAATTAATGAACTGTTTATCTGTTCGTTTATGTGTATGTCTGTCTTTCTATCAGACTATTTATCCATTTGATAATTTATTAATCAATAAATCTATTTTTTCTACATGAATATCTATTTTCCTATCTGCATTTTTATTGATCTATATATCTAAATATAGAACTAATTATATAATAGACTATTTTCACATCTAATTAATATTATTAATTATTTTTAAAAAAAGAAATCAAACTTTATTTATATTTTCCAAAACAAATTCAGTAAATAGTAATAACACAAATCCTAGTATGGAAATTTTATGCACAAGACTTCTGGCATCCATTGATTACTCTGGCTTGCACCAAGTGGCACTACTGTATAGAGAGTTTGCCTGTTTTAATGACAGTAAATGGTGATCATGTAATGTTTATTGGTTTAACACCAATCCTGTTTAATAGGAAAGTGGTGGCTATGGTTATTAAAAAACCAAAGACACCAAAATGTATGGGTATTAAATTGAGTTCAGACCTATATGACTATATAAGCTAATGAGCTTGGATTTAAATTATTATTGTGTTTTCAATTTTAGACTCAAGCTATGAAAGAGAATGTCAAAGAGGACTCTAAAATTTACTTGGATTGTTAGACATACTACAAAATGGGTACACCATAAGCTGCCAGCTATAAATATTTTCAAGTAAACATAGATATAGCATTGTAGATCTAGAAGCAGAATATAAAATGACTTTGATGTTCAGACAAATGGCAGAATAAAAAAATGAGGAACTGCACCTCAGAATCTCAATTTCTATTTGGCAAATTTGCATGGAGGTAAATACACAAACAAAAGGACATTTGGTTGTTTATATATATATATATATATATATAAGCAACCTATATATGTATATATATATATATATATATATATATATAGGAACACATCAAAAACTTCAGTCCACCTGAATGATTGTTATTTTTTTCATTATAATAAATGTGCTTACCATTATAAGTTAAATATGTGTTTGTTTCTTTTTTTTTCCCAACTAAAATTTTAGGCCACTATTTTGGGGTAATAAAATTGATCATTTGTCCGAAGACTCTATGCAGGCATTATTTTACAAGATTGCAAAGTTAGGATAATTATCACTGGAGAATACTTCACAGCAAGTCTAATAACAAATAATGCTAATCTTTTACTGAAGAATTTTCCAAAGATATCAATAAATTGGTTTCTATGTCAGTAAATTATGTTTTTTATACTTCAGCTAAAATAGATCTATAATGTTCTTAATGTATTAAAATTTATTGATCCTGGACAGCTATTGAAAGAGATAAGAAACTTCAATTGAATCACATGTTCTTAATTAATATAAAAATATTTTTGCAGTAATATTTTAAATTTTCAAATAACATAAACACACTATATTACTTCTTTGTAAAATATATTTCCAGATACAGTTTTAACATAAAACTGTTTCTGTAACATTAAATAGCCATAGATATTTATTTGTTCTAGGAATATATGATTTGAAATATTTTTAGAAAGATTATGAAAATTTTGATTAAGTAAGCAATAATTATTTAATAAAAGGTAATAGATATATTTTAATCAACTAGTGAAAAAGGCATTAAAATATATCTGAATTCAAATATAATGATAAGAATGAATTTGGGTCAAAAACAGTAATCATCTATAAATGGTTATATTAAAATGATCTTGTAATTTGAATTGATCTTTATTAAAAGATAAATAAAACCACAAACTGAACCATCCGCAGATTTATGCTGAAGTATATTTTGGGAGTCTATTACATTTTTTTCTTGATGTATTACTGTATTTTAAATAAAATAATGTGTTTATAGTTTAATATATATATATGAAGTAGCAATTAATGAATAAAAAAAGAAGGTTGGAATTTGGATTATAGAAGTGGTCATATTAATAAATATTAATATTTATACATTATCTTTATGAATTAAGTAATATATATATATATATATATATTAAAATGAATATTAATTAAATAAAAGAAAAAGAGAGAGCGAGGAAATTAGCGCAGAGAAAGATTCTAAAATTGATTTTTAAGTAGGCGGAGTATATTTTATTGATTATTGTAGCTGAGCTAGCGGGAGCGGGTACTAGATCGAATTGGTCAAGCAGACTTGTCGACAAGGTCGGCTGGCACCAATAGGATTTTTTCCTTTAAATAAATAAAAAGTTTGATTGGCTAATATGTAATCTAGTAAACGAGTATAAATGTTATTGGCAAATGTTTTCCAATGATGTTGATTACTCTACCCGAGGTACTGACAGCCCTGTGATAGGATTTTGTGTAAGAGGAGGTACAAAATTCTGATCGAGTCATTATTATAAAATTAAAACATTGTTATGGATTTATATAATTGATGTTTTTATAAAATTTATGAACGATGGTAGAAAAGGGTTGAGGTAGGTATAAAATGGTGCGCCAACGTGGAACGAAACTAAACATTTTGGATGGCAGAACCGATGTGAGTCATGAATGGACATTTTAAGCGGTGTGGCCAGAGTCGTGTATGAGTGACAGAAGTGATAGTTAGTAAAAAAAGAAGCGGGAGGGAGCGTGATAGTAGGATTAGAAAACGGTATAAGCAGCGCAACTGGAAAGATGATTTTGCAATTATAAAACGTGGAGGCATAGGGACACTCCGGGGAATTTTAGTATAAGAAAAAAAAAAGGAAAAAAAAAAGGGGAACTGGGAAGGTTAGGTTTTGGTTGTACGTACGTAAGTTTATTATTATTATTAAAAAGAAAAAAAAACAATCATATGAAATAAAGTCAGATAAAATAGGTGTAAAATGGAAATAGCAAGTCGGGTTATCAAAATAAAGACTTTCTCGGGAAACGAAGGGGAAAGACCGAATAGATACTTGGAGAGTCTAGAACATTTTTTTTCATGTAATGAGTTCAGCGAGTCGGTTAAAGTTAATATAGCTGTTAGCTACATACAAGATGAGGCCGAAAATTGGTGGGAGTCGCTGGGAATAAAGCCAACGAACTTCAAGGAATATAAACAAGCATTGCTGAAGAGTTATTGGGGGGAGGGGCTTCAGGAAGTTGTTAAACATCAGGTAACACAAGAAAAATGGCGAACAGAAGAATCACTAAGTACATATTTCCGCAGACAAGTGGCGAGATTAAGGGAAATCACAGCATACAAACTATCTGAGCAACAAATACTGCGGATAGTAAGGCGAGGCTTCCCAGAAAACGTCCAAGAAACAATAATAGGGAATGATACCATAGAGCGAGCAGCAGAGATACTCAGGACGATAGATAACGATAAACAGTATGAAGAAAATCGGAGGAAAGAGGGAAAGGCAGAAGATAATAGCAGACAAGTAGCAAACCTAGTACAAAACAAAGAAAGGGGCAAGCTGGGAATGGCATACCAATCCTGTCCTAAAATAGAAATAGGCATCGAAGGGAAGGCGATTAATGCACTACTTGACTCGGGCAGCCAAGTGTCGGTGATTTCGCAGAAAACGTTCAATGAAATGGACTGGAGTAACTTAAAAATTGAAACCTTGCCATTAAAAGATGTATACGTAAGGCTGGCAAATGGGAAAAGAGCCAAGATGGCATCGGAGCAAGTGTGGGTGAGTATTAAGATCGCAGGGAAGGAATACAACCACGTCATGCTGATCTTGGAGGGATTGATACATGATGCTATCCTGGGCTCAGACTTTATGTGCAAAGCAGGATGCGTGCTGGATTATGAAAAGCGACAGGCAAGAATTAGTCATGCAGAAATACCGTTTGATGTCTGCAAGGCAGCCAATAGTAGAACGGAGCACGATGCAGAAAGTGCAGGGATACAATTAGAAAAAAAAATAATAATAAGGGAAGAGGAACAGGGAAGCGAGAATGGAGAATGATTGAAGAGTTTGTTGAACACGTACGAGGATGTGTTTTCAGAAGTTCCGGGAGTTATCGAAGGATACGAACACCGAATAAAACTGATGGAAGACCAGCCGTATCAAGCGCGAACATACCCAATACCACATCAATATAGAAATGCCATAGAAGAACAGCTACAGAATATGCTAAAATGGGGAATTATTTCTAAATGCTCATCACCATACAATAATCCGTTGGTGACAGTAAAGAAAAAGGACAGGTCTATTCGATTGTGTTTAGACGCGCGACAGTTGAATAAAATAACAGTGCTAGACACTAATGCCCCGCCACCTATAAGTGAATTATTAATGAAGTTTCATAAAAAAAAGATATTTTCAACGTTTGATCTAACGGCCAGCTACTGGCAGATCAAGCTTCACCCTGAAGACCGGAAATATACCGCTTTCCGATATAATGGATGGGCATATAATTTTAATCAGGTTCTCTTCGGCTTAAAAAACAGCGGGGCAGGACTAATACAATGCCTTGATCAAGTATTGTCAGAAAAAATTAAGAGTTTAATTACGATGTATGTGGACGACATCATTGTGGCCTCGAATAGTGTGGAAGAGCACTTCGAACATTTGAAGCTACTGTTTGGGGAGTGCATAGAAAAAGGAATTAAAATAAATTTGGAGAAAAGCCACCTGATGACTCCAGAGGTGAAATTCTTGGGACACATTATCAGTGAGCAGGGAATATCTCCAAATCCAGAAAAAATCGAGGCGATACAACAGTTTCCAAAACCAAGGAAGAAGAAAGACATCAAAGCTTTCCTCGGACTGTGTAACTTTTTCAACCGATTTTATAAAAACTTTTCCTCAGACATGGAACCTCTCTTACAGTTATTAAGGAAGGACAAAAGGTGGATGTGGGAGGAGCTACAAGAGCGTAATTTTGAAAAGGTATCAACATCATTGGAAAACATTTGCCAATAACATTTATACTCGTTTACTAGATTACATATTAGCCAATCAAACTTTTTATTTATTTAAAGGAAAAAATCCTATGGGCGCCAGCCGACCTTGTCGACAAGTCTTCTTGACCAATACGATCTAGTACCCACTCCCACTAGCTCAGCTACAATAATCAATAAAATATACTCCGCCTACTTAAAAATCAATTTTAGAATCTTTCTCTGTGCTAATTTTCTCGCTCTCTCTTTTTCTTTTATTTAATTATTTAATTTAAATCTAATTTAAGTAATTACTAACCCATGAAATCTCTCTTTACGCTATTACACTTCGTTTGGTCTTATAATATAATTAACTACACTTTCGTTCAAGTTTAGATAATATTTAATACAATAAAATCTCATATTATAAATACATTTTGAAAATAATTAGATGCACACTTATTTGAAATCACACTGAAATCTTACATTATAAATACATTTTGAAAATAATTATATGCACACTGATATTTGAAATCACACTGAAATCTTACATTATAAATACATTTTGAAAATAATTATACGCATGCACTTATAATTGAAATCACACTAAAATCTCTGGGTAATGGAGCTAAAGACACTTAGTAGTTATTGTTCGTAACATAAAGTTCAGAGTTTATTATTACGGCTTTTATTAGTGAATTAGAAATTGAAATAAACATTACCTAGCTTTCTCCCTTATGCACGGTTCCGAGCGTTGCTTCTGATAGTATTTCATTCGGTCAGTTAGCGCTAACTCTTTGCAATCCTTTTCCCGATGTCATTGGGATCCTGTGGGCTCCACGTGGACACTCCGTCTCCTTCTTGTTTTACATGACCATGATCGAAATTTGAACTGTCTGCTGTTGGTATTGCATGGAAGGATTCGGCCGGTTGTTCACACGATGGGTTTAACAATGCAGCATTTTACTTTAGACGTATACTCTCTATCTATGAAAATAATATAATTAATGAATGAATAAGGATGATAAGAAAGATGATTAAGCTTTAATGAATAGAAAATTCGCCCTTTTTATATTTTACGGTCCTTATCTTGCGGATTCAATCTACAATACGTAACTAATCCTCTGGTGTTTCAGTTATGGTCCATGCTGACTTTCTGGTGTTCGCATTGGTCATTTAATTTCTTTGTATTCTCTGCTAGAATTATTTCAATTTCTTTATTTCACTTTCTTTGTTATAGTTATTTCAATTCCTTTGTTAAAGTTATTTTCAATTTCTTTGTTAAAGTTATTTTCAATTTCTTTGTTAAAGTTATTTTCACTAATTAGCCGTTTAATGGAAATTTCTTATGTTTGTCATTAGCTCCCATTGTTCACTACATTCCTTTAATTACATATATTTTTTTCTTTTTTTATTATGATTATAAGACAAAACGAATTCCACCTTGCTTTTTTCCTTTTTTTTTTTTTTCTTAAAGCAATCTTAAATCGAATTTCAATTTAGTTAAATCAAATTTTAATCAAATCAAATTTAGTTAAATCAATTTTTAATTCTTTAGGTTTTATTTAAATACGATTCAAAATTATATATTATAAAACTATTTATTTTATGCTTTTAACGATAACTTGTCTATGAGAAAAAAAAATCTTTATTCTTATTTTACCCTACGAGATCTTTTATGTTTATTAATATTTACACAAATCGTTTATCAATTTATATTATTTTTGAAATTATGTGTACCTCTGAAGAAAGCACACTCCTTCCTGAATATCTCGGTACAATATATTAAAATGAATATTAGTGTTTCATAGAAAAGTTATTTAAAGACAGCATCTAACACAAATGTGTTTAGATGAAATGTCGCATATAAATTGAATTGGTATATTTAGTAATAGGTCTTATTTACAGCTAAACTAAATAGAAATAATCAAGCGTTGTTAGCCGAGAGGTCATCGCAGCACCTTGCAAACAAGTAATTGGTTGTAGACGGTTGTGGGTTCACCTCCCGGCCGATGCTATGACATATGAAAAAAAAAATAAACAGAAATAAAAATAAACATTCAAATTTATTTTTTTTCCGTAATATATTTTTAATTATTGAATTGGAAGAATTTTTTAATTGATTTCAGATAAAATAAAAATATCAAATATTAGTAGTTTGGTTGCGCGGAAAAAAATAATTTGTAATGAAAAAAATTAAACTGTTCCAGAATCACGAGATGTTTTCGATATTAGAGAAAAAAATCAATAACAAATATGTTTCTAAGAAGTTAAGGTTATCATTATCATCTCTATTATCTTCAATCCACTGCCATATGATCTTTTTAAATTTAATGGGTTTCTTTGGTTCATATCTTTCACAACGCTCGAGCAAAATTCCTATTCTCATTTACTCACTTCACAAATTAATTTTTTCTATATTTTTTACAGCTCATAGAACTCAGTTTAAACCTTACATTATCGTTTTCATTTTCTTTTAAAATAATGGAATATTATCCTTTTAATTCTTTCAATAACATCAATGATACATTTTAATTTTTCATTCAAATACTTTTTCTGTCTTTTATTAATGCTCTCAGAACATTTCTGAAGAAATTTTTCTCTTCTTTTTTATATTTTTTTTAATATCAGGTAATAAACGTTCAAGCATTAATTTGTCTTTAATGTTGTCTTTATTGATCAAGTTGAAATAAAGGTGACTACCAAAAGATTAAATAAAATTAATTTTCAATATTAAACTAGTTTTAATTTCTTATTGAAAATTTATCAAGACATCTATCTCTAATTATTAGATGAGAAATTAATAAATAATTTGTTCTTGTGATAATACATTATATATATATATATATATATATATATATATATATATATATATATATATATATATATATATATATATATATATATATATATATATATATATATATATTATATATATGACCACAAGAACATACATAAATACAAACTTAATATTTACTTCTTTATAATCAAATCTATATAAATGATATTTTTAAAATGCATTTTAAAATTCCAATTATCGTCCTGAATATATAAACTCTGATAATACTTTCATTCCTTACAGTTTTTAGCATATTTAATACATTTTATTACTTGTCTATTTTGTTCCCATTCTTTCCTTTTTTCATTGCACTTTTTCTTAATTAATCTAGATAAATCTTATTGCAAAAGTCACAATTAATTTTATAAACTATGCATATGCATTATATATATAATTTCTTTATCCTATCTAAATATCATTGGCAACTTTAATATTCTATATGTATTCTTTGCATATATTCTTTCACTGTGTCTTTTATTATTTGTATCTTTAATATTTGAAATTCTATTAATATTTTTTTTATAATTTATCTCTATATAATCATTCTCGAGTTCTAAATAATATATATATATATATATATATATATATATATATATATATGCTTCTGTATTTTGTTTTCAATTCAAAGATTTTCAAAGCTATTCCTTTCTGAGGTCGTGGTTTATGTGAATTAGGAATAATTATTCCTTGATTATCTTTATATTTAATTGTTTATTTCATAAATATTTCTCTATTAAACTTTTTTTTAAAAAAAAAATTAAATATTTTAACCTCTTTTCTTACTTTTTCATTGTAAATGTAGTAACTGTATTTATTATTATTTTATTCATTAAATCCATTAAAATACATTTATTATTCCAACATATCAATAATAATCTATAATTACTTTTTTAAATATATTTATTAATTATATTTTTCTTTATGTAGTTAATTAATTATTTAACACCAATAATAGATCAACCTATAATCCAGCCTTGTGTTATATCCCTGAATTTTTGGTTATGTTTAAAATATAAAACATTACTTATACATAATAATATTCCTTTAATAATATATATCCATTTATTTGAAATTTTAGTTTTCATATTAATTTTATTTATATTTTAACATTATCTTTCTTTGATGTACTTGGATAAAGTTTTCCAATATGAAGTAAAGCATTTATTTTATTTCTATTTAATTTTATTCAAAGCCTATTGCATTAACAATTTTTATATATTATATTACATACGAACGTAAGGATGTAAATGTTTAATTCTAATAGCAGCCTTTCCAAATACACATAGATCTTCAAATACTGTGTAATAATCTATACACTTTTCAATAATTAATTGCTGGTGATATAAATGCAAAGAAGATTAAGAGAAGCATTGTTAGCGCAATTACGAAATTAAGTAACAATAAATACAATATTGCTTTTAGAAAGAAAGTAGACCAAAATAATTATATATTTAAAAAAAATATGAGATGCATATAAAAATATACTAAAAATCAAAACGTAATAATATTCTTACCAAACATAGTATCAACAAAAATAAACTTTAAAACATTTAAATCGAATATTAATAGACTAACGTTAAATACAGAAGAAAATATATATGCAAATATTAGAAGTTGAGAATGATTATACGGAGATAGATCATAAAAAAATCGGTATTAAAAAATAAATAATACAAATACAAATAATAAAGAAAACAGTAAAAATATTTTCACAATGAAAAGCCGTGAAGTTTTATACCATATTCAATGGATGTGTTGTGCAAAAATAAATATTTAAAAAAATAGATACGTAATACTAAATGTAATGATAGTATTAAAAATAAAATAAGAGTGGTTTATAAAATTAATTATGACTACTTCAATATGACTTATTTGAATTAACAGGAAAAATTGCTAATGAAAGAGAGAAAGAATACATAGAACAATTAAAAAACAAATCATGCCAGTATATTTATTTTTTGGTTACTGTTTACAGAATAAATTGAAAAAAATATATAAAAGTGATCAAATATATTAAAAACTATATAAAAAAATGTTGTAAGACTTTATACATTCTGGAAAATCTGAAAAAGTGTGTAAACATGGATAAAAGCAATGCAGAAATTTGTTGTAATAAGATGATTAGAAATTTTAAAAATATATTTTAAAATATTTATATAGGTTTGCTTGATAAATATTAAATAAAAATATTATGCTTGTATTTATTATTAATTGTGTCTACTTTATATTTGTATTAATGATGACTAAAAAAATATAAAGAGGTAGACGTCTTGATAAGGCCCCGGTAGGATAAAAGATAGTTTAATATAAATAAATTTTATTTAATTTCAATGTTGTTTAATAAATTATAATCAAGAAAATATTGTGGACAATTTTAAAGCTGGAAAATAAACTCTTATTTCGATCATTGTACCCAGAGGAAAGCATAATGTAAAAAGCATATGAGAAATTCTATATACAAAATTTAAATGAAATTAAGTTAGTATGTCAATAAAATGTGAAATGATCAAAGAAGAATTAGAGTATTAAATATCAATTAATATTTATAAATATAAAAACGATGGAGTTCTACTTATATCATATAATATTAAAATTAGTACTTGAATAATAAATGTGAATATAAAATTGGAAATTAAGATTTAAAGAACAATATGAGAATTATGTTAAAAGAAAAATATATAGAGATAAATAAGAACTTTAAAAAATATAATAAATTGAAAAATATTCTTATATATACATATATATATATATATATATATATATATATATATATATATATATATATATATATATATATATATATATATATATATATATATATATATATAAAAGAATTATTTGAGTATGTTGGAAATATTTTAATAGTTTGTAATATTATATTACAAAATCTATGTTTAAAGTATAAGAACTAAATAAGTAGTTAAATTATATAAAAAGAAAAATGAAAAAAAAAAAAAAAACCATAATTATTTTTAAAATAAAAATAGGAAGGAAAGTAAAAATAGTTTTGAAAATATATCAAAATCTACTTTTACAAGTGAACAAGTGCCGATTCTGGAAAAAGGACTTAAATATGTATCATTTATGAATAAAGATATAGATTAAAAACAATTGTTAATGTTGAATCTGCAGGTATTATAAATAATTTAAAAACAAGTATAGAGTCAAAAATTAATAATGTTATTAATAAAAAGAAACAAAACAGAAATATAATAAAAAATGGAATGATAAATCTTTTCTAAAACAAATTGTAGAAGAAATGAATAATGAAGATTTAATAACCAGATAAAAGATCAAGCTTGTTAATTTGAGTGAATTGGAATATGACAGAAAAAATAAGGAAGATATAAAAAAGCATATCACAAAATAAATAAAGTTTTAGAAAACATGATAAAGGTAAATTTTAAAATTTTACTTAATTATCTAAAAAATAATCAATTAATTAATGCAAAATAAAAATTATTTCATATCCTATAGTATTTGAACAATGTATGTATGGAAGATTAAAACACAGAGAAATAATATGTAATAAGACTCACCTTGGATGTTAGAAGGTATAGTTTTAAATAATTATGTAACATAAAATACAAAATACTGTAAATGTAATGGGTCTTTATAAATATTATATTAAAATTCTGAAGAAATTTTTAGAATTAATTTCGGAAAAAAATAAAAATAGAATAATTTGGTTATTTGATAGTGACAAAAAGTATCATAATACCAAGAATAAATAGTATTAAAATTGTTATAAATATAATTAGAATAAATGGTAAAATTAATGTAAATTTAAAAATATTGAAAAACATTATTATTTATAAGTTATGTTTTATATTTTAAATAAAAACTGGAATTTGGGAATGTAGGACAAAAATGAATTATAGGTTGTTATATTAGCGTGACTATATTTATATTTATTGGGAATGACTGTATAGAAGAAAATTTAATTGATATATATATATATATATATATATATATATATATATATATCATATACAGGTACAATATATATATATATTATATATATATATTGTACCTGATAGATGGTTTACCAGAAAAAAATTAAAAAGACAAATAAAATCCCCGATGGAATAAACACAATCTATATACTTTCACTCTTTAATAAAATTATAACTAGAAATATTTGTTAACTTTTGTACAAAATATGATACAATATTTATTATTAATTCCTTGCAATTTATGTATTGCTCCACCACAGCCCCTTAGGCAAAAAAGTGAATACTCAAAGAGCACCTGAATCCAAGCCAGCAGAAATATATCTAACTGACCACATTTGAAGAAAACATTTCTTCTCGACTGTTGAATTCACCTCCACATGCAAAGCACTTTTTTGTTTTGTAGAAACATGCACTTTGAACAATGGTAACTATATCAATGCCTAAGACAATCCCATAACTAGCTCAGTCTATTTTTAATTCAATAACAAATTATTTCAATTAGTGGTAAAAGGAATTGGCAGACAAAATTAAGCTTTAAGTTTAAAAAACAATTTATTTTAATTAAGATTTATTATACTAATTTTAAATACTTTTATAAATCTTAACTAACAAAACACTGATATTTTTATATAATGATCACTCACATTTTTAATTCACACATTATAATATCATTTAACAAAGCATTAAATAATATTTGACATTTAAAAACACACACATCAATAGTTCATTTATGTATGCTATAGAGTTCATTATTACTTGACTCTGAGAGGCTTTAAACTAATGTGATGGCTACTTTAGAAATGAGAATAAGAATATGTTATTACCTAGGATTTTAGAACATGAACTTCTTCTTGCTATTTGCTGTGAACTTTATTTTAATAGGATTTTGTTTTCTTCCTGGTTGCTGCTTCAAGTGAGAATATTTCTATCCAGGTGGATATGTGGTTTCTTGAGGAAGTTTAATGCTTAGTATTCCAAAGTATTTTTCTTTAAGACATTTAGATATTGACAGTGGATTTTCTATTGTTAGGCAGGCATTATTTTCACAGGCAGGTTAGCCGTTTCATTCAGTCTCAGGCTAGAGGAAGGTCATATGTTTCCAAAGTTTTTAACACTGCATTATCAGCTGACCAATTGCCTGATTTAATTTGATGTGATCTTGCTGAACTGAACTCTTTCTTAACTTTTATCTCAACTGATTGTCCGATAAAAAACTGGACTATTTATTCATAAGACCTGTTGTCATCTTGATGTCCCCCAGTGATGTCTGTTGCCGAAATTCCTTCCTTGTTTTTAATCACATTCCTCTAGATAAACTTTTAATTACATGTTGTTGGAGATCTTTTAATTAGCAGCCATCACACATTTTGTTTTTACATTTTTAATTAGTAGCCATTGCTGAGTGTTTTTAATTTTTTTAACTTTCATTTATTTCATTTTAACATGCACACATTTTACTATTTGTACAATCGCACACATATATTTTACTATTCCTTATACTTAACATTAATTCATCATTTACACACATGTATATTTTATTCTAATAATCTCAATATTAGTTTTAAAGTTACTTTTTCTTTCTTTAACTCAAAAGAGCTATTTTTTATTTATTTGAAAATCAACTTCTTTTAATTTTCCCCGTAACTATGAATTAATTGTTTTTTAGCAAGAAACTCTTTAAACTTATTTTATAAACTTTTATCTTGATGTTTCTAAAGCAAACCCCATACCCCTTCTAATTAATTAATTGTAACTTTTATTTCAACTACTAATAATAGAAAAATAACTCTGACTTTTAATTTTACGTTTTCGAAAACAATCTGCAATAAAAAACTCCTTAAAGTTTTACATACTATTTCTTTTAATGAATTGTATTTTATTTCAATAATTTTTAGACAAAATTATTATATGTACCAATACGATATATATATATATATATATATTTGTAATGGGAGAAAGATCTTTGAGATTCGCATATACTGACCACTAGGGCGCCACTAGTCCAAAAATAGGAACTAGACATTTATTTTAACTGGACTAAACTCAAGGAGAAACAAGATATCCTAAATACTGTTTAGACAGCTGAGAAATCAAAGCACAAAGACAAACGTCAGCCAAATAAATTTAAACAATTTATTAATTTTATAAGTTGGACAATATAGTAAAGACATCTAGCCATGGATATAAAAGTGACTTATGTTAACATACGCATATTTACCAGAGAGTGCACAAGAGTACGACAAACATGAAGGCATTAAACATTTTGGCAATAAAATTCTCTCACTTAAAATATAAGAAATGGTTAGGATAATATCTTCTTGCTGGCCAGTTGTAAAATTACAAAAGCAAACAACAACTCTAGCTTCCTGAATCAGAGATAATAAAACAGTTACTGTCCCGCCGGAAATCAACGAAACCAGCACAGACATCCGAGCAATAATATTCTAATTACTGTCATTAAAATGCCGCAGGACTGCTGCATGTAATACTACATTCAAAGTAAACATGGTTGATCTCACTTACAAGACAGCAAAAGATATTTGATTATGATCTTACATAATCCAGAAAGAAATGACTACTTTCAGACAACCCAAGAAATAACTTGACAAATAGCCAGCAAAAAGATTTTGTTGTTTGCACAAAAAGCACAAAGAAAACATGCTTAAAGATTCTTTATTTTACAACTAAGGGCAGATGAATAAATAAAGACTATGAAAACTGCCAATGCATTTTGTAATAGTTATCGAAATAATCAGGTATATATTAAACATATAAAATACAATCTCCTAATGCACTCTCTGATAAACGAAAATTGCAAACAAACTTGTAATCTTAAAACTAAGAATCCAAGACACACTTTAAATACTAGAAAAGATAAATACTGATAATAAATAATTAATACAACCTTATAACATACTTATCATTAGATTGAGTGGAGATTTAATTAAACACAATTTATTTACACTGGTTAGAATAGGAAAATTTTAGTTTATGGTAAGGCAGAGTTCTAGTGATTTAGTGACAAGTGCGCACTTTTGATACTAGTTCATCTTTCAGGTCCTTTGACAGTGGAAAGGTAGAGGCAGTGTTTATTTTAGAGGTTCATGGCATGACTGAAGGAGAGCTGGTAGGCATGGGTCCATCCTTTGTTTAAATTAGCAAGACATTCTAATGATGGCAAAACTCATAGCGGCAGATTTTGACATCTTGCACAGCAATGAAGCTTGTCAATAATTATTAAAGTTTTTAAAAGGAATTAAACATCTGAACAGCTACTCAAAACCATATGACTCTTAGCAGGCAATAATCCAAGTGTCTATTTCTATACTGAATCTCCTCTCTCTCTTAAATTGGCAGGCTATCTTTGCCTCGTTACATTTCCTGCCAAAAACTTTCATTAGTGTCCATTCTATATTTCAGGCAGGGCAAATATTAATTTCCCACTCAATCTAATTTAAGACTTCCAACCAGGGATTATTGTAACCAAAATAACAAAGACAAAACTAAATCTCTGCTTTTCAGAATTAACTTTAAAAATAATTACAATAAAAGCAACATGAATATATAATTAGCAAGCTTGTCTGTTTTTAATCAAATTGATTAAAACAGGCGGTGAAAGTAAACTATTGTAAAATCAATTTTATAAACAAAGTAGTGAAAGTAAACTATTTTAAAATCAATTTTATAAACATTAAATGATCTACTTTAAATATAAATGTGTATGTGTTTTGAATAATAAAAAAATTTTTAGCATTAGATATTTAATGAAAATGAAGTTGTTTTTCCTTTATTAATTTTAGTAATAAAACCATTGAATCAGAAATCAATCCGGCTCAATATATATATATATATATATATATATATATATATATATATATATATACATATATATATATATATATATATATATATTATGTTGATGACAGAATTTAATATTTAATAAATTGATGTAATAAAATAATGGAAAAGAAAGAAATTATTGAAGCATTTTTATAAAAAGTTTATAAGGTCATCATAATTGATTCAAATTTATATCAAATGATCTTGGAAAATAGCAAATATTACAAGTATTAAATTTAAAATTGATAAACTAACATTAAATGCAGAAAAAGCATGTATACAAAAATTAAAAGTTGTGAATTCTTATGTGGAGATAGATTATACAAATATATAATAACAGAATTTAAATAGTAAACAGATTGATATAAGAAGCAATATAACATGTATGTAAAGATAAATAGATTTTAATATCATATTCAATGAATATTAAAACCTATTTTTTATCTTCACATACATGCTTTTTTTGCTTCTTTTATATGCATATAGCAATGATATGGAAAGTAAAAGTTAACATAGGGTAATGGTAATCACATTATCATCACCACTAATGAATATAATGATAAACAAATAACAAGAAATAAATAATCATGAGCAAAAGAATTAACCAAGAACATGTAAAAATGTAAAATAATAAAAATAAAGGGGGCATGAGATCATCATATTCAATAAAAATAAGCATGTACTAACACACACACGCACACACACACACACACATATATATATATATATATATATATATATATATATATATATATATATATATATAAATTATACTAATAATTATAAGAAAGTATACCATGATTACACATAAAGAGTCAAATCATTAATCAATAATAAACTGCCTGTGACTAAATTTAGAAGAGCAACACTATACAACAACTTATTTATCTAGCCTCTGGCAAACTCAGGGCAGAATATAACACAATTTTTTGGATGTACATATTTAAGTGCTAAAATATACATCAGAATAAATAAAAAAATGCTGAAACAATAAAAACATGGTAATCATCAATGCTCTAGTCATATCATACACTTAGTATACAGGTCAACTATAAATTAAATTTATAATAAAGCATACAAAATGCAATGAATGTACTTGAGGCATCCAGCCAATTGTCTGGAATATCCATAGACCAAAATATATCTTCATATATATATATATATATATATGATATATTTTGGTCTATTTATCGTTTTATATATATATATATATATATATATATATATATATAAAACTAATAATTATGCTCTCTACAGATATCTCAAGATCATAAGAATCTAGAAATTGTAACTATGAATAAGAGAAATAAAAACATTTGGATTACTCTATTTTAAATAATTTTACTGGAATAATTTAAAAGTCCCTCAAACATTAGGCTATAAGATAGTCAAATCAGATACACTGCCAATTCATAGAACAGATAGCTGAAAAAATAAAGATTTTAACAGTAAAATATTTTAGACAATTATTTAATACATTAACTGATTAATTAAAAATTGAAATGACATGATAATATGATATAATTCAAATTTATATATTTTTATAAAAAATATAATTTCATAATAAATATGATTAATTAATTGATTTTTTCCAATAAATTAATTAACTTGTAATTCATCAAGTTATTTCCTGTTAAATAACAAAAATTAGGAAATAACTTTTTTTATAATCAGAGATAAAAATCTTTAATTAACTTAACTCCATGTATAATTCTGAAAAAAATAAATTGAAAAATATCAAAAATGTTAAATTTAATAAAATTTAAATTACTTATAAACCCTTTTTAGAAATTTTAAGGAAAAAAATCAAAGGAATTTAAATAACTTATTTCAGAAGATAATGTTAAATATTCATTTTTATCAATTATTATTTTTGTAATTTATTATGTATAAATGAAGGTCTAAAATACACATTTAAAATACTTTGTACAATGATTTAAATTTTTTGGCATATTCTCTAAAGTTGTAATTTACAATTTTTATATATGTTTTTTTCTTGAAGGCTTTCCATTGCAGGTTAAGTTATACAATCAAATTTTCTTTAATTTGCTATAGAATATTTGAGGCTAACACCCAGAAAGAATTTATCTATTTTATTTCTAATACATTTTTCAGATCAGGATACCCAAAGGTAGAGACACTCATGATCCAGAGACAAGATTTATTGCAGATTACTTCAGGGATATATTCTCTTTTACAATTTTTCCAGTGAAGCAGGTTACATGGAGGTATATGATATTTATCTTTAGCTAAACTTAGCACATATGTGTCTCCAACATCATTTTAAAAAACTTTTTGCAACTAAATGTCTTTCTTATTTAGCAACTGGTCAAGAATGTCTGCTCTCCTCAACAATATTCATTAAGACAGACTTCTTTTTACAAGACACTGAAATATACTGATTTACAAACTCCTTTATTTTTGGGACAATCCTGTCACCCACAAATCACAATTCTGTCTCTTACATGCCAAATTAAATACTGACTAATTAGGTCTATTTCTACAAAACCAAATTTTTAGTGATTTCCTTCTTTTTTAATTAAAAAGTAACAATCGTAGTTTTGAAATTTCTCTTTAATTAGTTTTATTCTTATACCAAAAGAAAAACAAAATAATCAGTTAATTACTATTTATTGCTTTGGAGAGAGTTGAAGAGAAAAAAAGAAAAAAAACCACTTGATTAATTAAAACAAAATTAAAAAAAATTTTAAAATCTTATTTTTTATTTATTTTATTAAAACTTTATTTATATCTTTAAATGGTTAAACTAAATATTGTTTAATAAATATTTCCAGAACTTACCAAAGGAATTTTTTATCTTAATGCTTTGTACTGAAAAATGAAAATCAGAACTTGTAGATATTTAAACTAATGAAAAAAGATAAAAAGCATTTGTTTATTTTATCATATACTTTTCTCTCTCTTTTCCAACCACTTCTTAAATTATAACACATTTCAAATATTCACTTCATGTTTAAGAATGTTTGATAATTTTTATTTTATCATGTAGTACATAAAATATTTAAATCAAATACCTATTATTATGATTAAAACATATGGGAAAGTTAAATATTATTTCCCCATTAATTAAATAATTATAAATTTAAAAAGCTTATAATACATTATCTTTAAATGATAAGACAATAAAATGAAAATGCACATTTCATTTTTTATTATTTTAGCTATATATTTTAATGGTTACACTGTTATTGGTGCTGTAAAATATTAGAGTGATATTTCATTAAGTATTATAATCCATACATAATTGGTATTCTTAATTTGAGTCAGGCTGTGATAAGGTGATAATGAGCTATTTAAATTGTCTTTTTTACTGAACTATTATTAATCTTTATTCTCATCCAGATATACCTTCCATAGATTATGTTTAATACTTTATTCACAACCCTATATTTTATAATAGTTTTATCTTTCATTTTTGAGAATTCCTTACTTTGAATGTTGGAAGAGCCAAAATCACTTCTTAATTTTTTATGGGTTTGTTGACTGGGCATTTTCACTAATATCTTCTTAATATTTCTACATTTTCCTCCAATTGTTTTGGTCCATTTAATCTTTGGTCTATTATCTCCAATTCACTTATAGTCTGATCGGTTATTCCCATATCTTCTTGCATTCCCATATCTTCTTATCATCCTGTTTCTTATTTTCATATATTATTTGGGTTATATACTGATTATCTTCATAAACACTTTAGTTCATTTTTTGATTGTCTTTTTCTATTTTGTTTTGCATCTTGCTTCTGATTGCACTTTTATTTCTTTAAACAACATCTGTGTTTGCAGACTGCTCTTTTCTATTTTCTGAATTTCTTCTGCACTATTTAACTATATTTTTGTTACTTTTTACTTTCCTCTTCTCTTTGTTCTGTTTATTATCCTCTTTTCTTTGTTCTTCTTTTATTATCTTTTTCCATTTTTTATTATTCTCTTCTTTTTGTTTTTTTCTTTTTATTATCCTCTTCTTTATTTCTATTATATTTTTTACATTTTTCATCACCTCTTTTTATTATCCTCTTCTCTTTGCAAATATTTTTTCTACTCACATATTTATTGAACTGTAATGATGAATGCTTAATCCAATTGAGATAAGATGGAATCTGGAATAGTCCATTTATTAAACATAAGTTGAGATATTTCCTTTTCCTGGCTAAAATTAGCAATGTAGCCATTGAGATATTTTGGGAGATATCTTTATCACTTTCTCACTTCATCAGATTTGGTGATTTTATCAGGAGGTTTTATTTGTAGATTTGGAAACTTTTAATTTTGTAGACTCATGACTGCTAACTAGTGACTCTTCACTATTGGCTGATGATTCTTACTATTGATTGGTAATATATAGTTTAACCTTAAGTGGTTTCTGTGATTGTTGTACAGCAGTTTGAACAACTGCTGTTTGTTATTCTTCTACATTGATTACAACTGAAGTAATGCATATTATGTTTGCTGTGTATATATATATATATATATATATATATATATATATATGACATAAAACTTGGATGCCAATCTGCAATTTTGTACTTCAATTTTCAATAATTGTTCTAGATTTCAAATTCAGTTTATCATTAATCATTTTAGGATAGACTCTTTTTGATATAATTTTGTTTGTGAGGTGGTTCATTTAGTCACTGTAAAGCCCAGGTGATTAAATCAGTCATGGCAAATAAATTGCTATGCTTACTAACAGACACAACAAGAGGCAAATGAATTGGTTTATTAGGCATAGTAATTTTAACTTTTGTTTGATTCAAGTATGATATTTTATTGTCTTGATAGTCAGTAATCACTCTTCTTTTCTAATAGTGATAGCTCACTTCATTTTTGACACAATGCATGTTACAAACTTAGAGGGTAGTTCCATTGTTATTGGCATATTATTAATAATAATTCTGCTTGTAAAAAGTAAATCAATGCATCTCACACTTTTTATACAGGTATTGATATTATTTAATTTTAAATTGCTTTTCTGTTTTTTTTGAAATGGAGACTTTTATTTTTTTCTGAGCATTTTGTGTTTTTTTTTAAAACAATCAGCTTTTATGTGCATGACACACTTTCAATATCTACTCATTGTAAACTGATGTGGACTTTTGGTGTGTATGTGTGCACTTTGCTTTCTCACATCTATTCTTTTGTCAATAATAGATTCCAAAGCTCATTCTGATGAAAAATCTTTAAATGGTCTGACTTTCTTCTTCATTGCTTTAATGCTGAAACTACTTCCATGTGATGGAGTGGTCTTATTCACTTTGTAATCAGCTAGAGTCACTTGAAAAAGGTCTGATTCAAACATGATATAAGGACCCATCAACAGCTTGGCTCAAAGACTATATTTTTTTAAATCCACAAATGAAATTATCTTTTAAAATGAGGAAATCCCAAAATTTACAGCTTAATGCAAGTTTCCTAAGATTAATGGCAAAATCTCTCCTGCCCTTGAATACAGAGATGGAAATGATATCTCTGATTATTGTCAGGGCTTTAGTGCATAAAATACTTTCAGTAGAGATAGTGCTTTGGCAATATCATGGTCATTTGAAAGCACAGGAGCTGCTTATGCAAGCAATATCTCACAGGACTGAGATCCAAATATAGACACAGATGTGGCCAATTTTAATTCCTACTTTTTAATTTGATTGACCTGCATATAGAAAGACACTCAATCTATGTGATAGGACAGAATGAGCAATTGGAATAAGTAAATTTTAGCCATTATTATTTTTTCTTTTTCGAATTCTAATGTGAGAGAAAAAAATTTCCCTCAACAGTTAATGAGTAACCACTTGCATTTCAGTTAATTTCCTATTGCCAATTATTGTGTTTGATTTAGATTCTAGCAACTTTCACTTCCAACATGAACTTGCCTTACTGCCTTAACCAAATTGGAACAATGTTCACACTGTCATTCATGTCTGATAATATTTTATGAGTTTGTGTTTATTATAATCATGTGATAAACAATGCAGTTAGTACAGATGACATATTGTTAACAACAACAGAGTATTTAACACATCAATAAAATGTAAAAATTCAAACACTGGCAGATTCACAATCAATCAATTTATATTTGTTGTCTTTCCACTTTTTATGATGAAATTCCTTTCACATCGCCTTTCAATACCTGTGGACTTCATTTCACTTTTCAAATTATTTACATTTGCAACTATTTTTTTTTTTTTGATTTCATAATTTTTTTTATGTATTACATAATATTAAACAATTCTTCCAACTGGAAAGTCATCAATAGTTGTAATTAATTAAATAAAATATCATCAATCAATGTTCAACCTAAGTTTATGAACAAGCACTCTATAACATTCTTTGTATTCATTGATCACAAACTTACAATTACCTAAAAATAGAATTGTAATCTAAGTATTTTTGTTATGATTACACAGAAAACATCATAACATTCTCACATAAAGTATCTTTTCCAACGATAAAGTAAATGCATCTGATATTTCAATTAAGGTCTATCAAACATCTGACACATGTTTGTGAACAACTTATCTATGGTTATTTACAATAAGAATAATTCCATGGTGTTAACAACTGTTATGAATTTGAAATGGATATTAAAAATAGGTTCTGTTTAATTTTTTTCCTCTTCAACGGAATCATTCCATATCTTTTAAATAATAGAAAACTATTTTTACAATTAATCTTAGCTTAGTTATAGCAAGAAGTTCAAAATAAATCTGTTTTTCATGGATATCAATGACATGCTTATTTTAGAATAGGTCATGTGAAGATTTTATCCACTCTTGTTATCAATGAAGTATTTTATATTCATAATACATGATATACGTCTATGCATAAAATAACAAATACCATTAAATCTTGTTAATAGAATTGATCATTAAATGAAAAATATTTATATTATATTCAAATGTTAACATTTAATTTAAATTACTTCATATTTTACTTAAAATAATATTTTCTTACAGAGAAAGTGTATAGAATGATTGTTCTGAAATTGCTATAATCACGGACTACCAAAATGCTTATCTTTTCAAAAATTTCTACACAGGTTAGAAAATATTATTCACAACTAATCTACATATCTTTAAAATTTTGCAGTCGTTATGTTTATTGTAGTAATATTAGTCGTTAAGTTTTAATAATATGAAAAATAAAAATTTAAAAATTATATGCACATAGATACTATTGACTCTCCGGATTAAAATGCACATTACTAATATTAAAGTATAACCACAATAATAAAGAATATGGTTTTATTTGAATGAATAAGATTGAACCAATTCATATTTATGATTATTATTATTATTGTTGTTGCTGCTGCTGCTATTTACTTAGTGTTTATTTTAATTAATAAACGTTTCTTATCAATAGTTAATGTTGTATTTAGAAAAAAATCCACTAAAGAAATAAATAGGAGTTTTCCTATAGTAATAAGTTTTATTAAATTATGATAAATTTGTATTATTATTTTGTTATTTATTATATGAAACTTTAAACAAATGGTTTAAATGACTAAACCAAGATTTCAAAATCATGTACTTATATAAACTGTTTACCTCAGGCACTGCATAAATTGATTGTAGCAAAACGGAAAATATTATTAAAAGCCACATGGTGCTTCCTTCACCTCTGCCAAGCACAGATTACACATTTAAAAAAATTCGCATATCATTTTTATAAGAAGTAAAAAAAAATGTTTTTTGGCCAAAGTTATTTATTGTTAATCAAACGTTTATATAAAAAAGTATATTGCTACTTAAGTATTCATTTATAAATTATAAATTCATTTTATAATGTTGCATTAAAATCTATTTACATATTTTTTTCAATATTAATATTCGTATGTTTGAAATGTAATGACAATGGCTGTGGTTTATATATATATATATGTTACAAATACAAGTTATAAAATCGTCAAAAGTTTTTTATTGAAAAAGCTCTGAATTAGTGAAGCTATTTCTATAATCCATATATAATCCAAAAATACTTTAAGTACTTGTCCATACTTATAAATATGTATAATAAAGTTGGTAAATAAAATTGTGTGTAAATGAATTAATAATAATTAAATATATCTATACATGGGCAGAAACATACATCATACTGTAATATGTTAACGTTTGGATTTTGGAGAAGACTTGTGTTATATTTTTAGGATCATCTGAATAATTTTCAGTTCAGAGATGAGGTGCATTAGAATGATAAGATAGTCTCAGGGTTCTCTTTACTCATTGGTATAGATTTCTAACTAATATTCAATTTTTATCTTTGTGTATGACTTTGTTAACCAATTTTGTAACATTTATTTTAATAAATATACTACTTCAGGGCCAAGCCTTTTATAACACTCTCTCATAGAGGAAAAGTGAAAAACAAAACAGTATTCATCAAAGGAGTCGAATTTGCACCTATACATTCTCGAATATTGAATTTTAAGGCAATGCTCTAACCAACAGAGCTATTCTGACATCAGAATTGCCAATAGCTAGTTAATGAGGATTTAGACAGATTTCCATAATTAGATATTTATCTACAAACCTATAATGATTATAGGTTGGCTATTGATAAATTACCTGGAAGGAAAAGTTTTGAATTATTGTGAGAATGATTTACTTTGTCATGGATTCATACTCTATGATTTAGGCATGACGTCATTATTAACATCTATAGATTTACTACAGAATAAATAAATAAAAGTTTACATTTTGAGATTCTAGCTTTTTTTTTTCAGTTTATCCTTAAAATGTTAATTGATTTAACTTTCAAATGTTTTTTTATATTATGTTTCATATATTTGGTTTATTTTAGAATTTGTTTAATTCTTATTATTTATGTATTACAATTTTTAGACCAACTAGATTTTAGTGTTTTGTTATTTTTGTGATTTTAATAGTAACATATTTTTTAATACTATAAGCCATATATTTTACTTTAGATTTTTCTGTGATAATATGAACATCTATCTCTATCTTTCCTATTGATGTATCAGTCTTATTAAATTTCCAGCACTAAAAAAATAACAATTGGTAAAGCATTTTTAATTAAAAATCGTTTTCAGACTCATAAGCTGATAACATGATGATATTTTTGACTAATAACTTGTAAAATATTAATTTCCTCTGTAATTTCAGTCTCCATTATGCTGTCATTTCCATTAATCATTAGACAAAACATTTATAAATATTTATCTAATTTGTTATAAATAATTCATGTTTTGTTATATATATATATATATATATATATATATATATATTAATATAACATATATATATATATATATATAATTCTTTAGATATACTATTAGTTCTACAGTTTGTCTTCACTTTTTTTGTTTTGTTTATTAACATTAATACTATTTAATTCCAAATATTTTTTCTTTTGCAATTTCATTAAAGATTTTTTAAATCTTTGTAAAATCTTTTCTACTATTTTAAATGTCTAGATAGTTTTATTTATTGATTATTTATAATTATATTCAGTAATACATAATCTATTGATCCACCCCACGTGATGGTGCTGTTTCTACACTAAAGCACATAAATATGCTGTTTACAAGGCTGCTCATAGATCTTATGATCTGTAAACTGTTCAAACACTAAGATGTTGAAGTGCACCCTTACCCCAACATCTCTAACATGTTGAAAATTAATTGTGGTGAGTATGTGACACTTTCTATAGACATTGCACTTGACTATTGTACAGCATATGATATGAATGTTTCTGTAGTTGTAATGATGAAAAGTATATTAAAATGGATTTTTTTTTTGGCTTAAATGTATTGCAATTGATGTGAGTTCATAAAAATTGTAACAAATTGTCAAACGCCCTTACTTTCATTGTCAGGGGTCAGAATTCACTAAATAAAGAGTGTAAATCATAATTTGGCAAAGTTCACAATCAAGTTGTGCACTTTGCAAGACTTTTTCAAGATCAAAACAGTTCATTGGCAGATGGCCATTCAGCATTGTAGTTTTGAGATTTATCTGCTACAGAAGCAGATGTGGTGGCCTTCCTTCAACCCCCCAAAAAATAAAATATTTTACCCACCCAGAAAAACTGTCTTTGTGGTGGTTTAATGAAATGAAGTCATTGTCAAACATCTGAAATGGAATGTCAATCACATCAATGTCGACCAAGGTGTTCCATTCACTTATGGAATGGGTTGAAAGCTGCCGAATCAGTTTTTCGCAAGCAGTACAGCTAATTATTTCTTGTTGAAGCCAGGATCAGTTTACAGTGAAGCGTATTAGAGCTGAGTTGGAAAGGTGTCAAAATGCCATAAGGAATATGATGACAGGTCTTAGAAAGGTCTGACGAGAAAGCCTTGTTGTTTGTGGATAAAAAATAACAAAAAATTGCTTCAAAAACAAAAAAAAGACTTAGAACAGAAAACCAAAAAAGTTTCTTTAAAAAAAAAACAAAAAAAAAAAAAACCTGGACAAAAAGAAATTAAAAAAAAACAAAAAAACAGAATATTTTAAAAACCCCCCCCCCCCCCAAAAAAAAAAAAAAAAAAATAAAAATAAAAAAAACCCATTATTTTATTTTTAATAAATATACATCAAACTGGTTCCAAAAAAAAAAAAAAAAAAAGCAACAACAATCAAAAAAATTAAAATCAAGCAAATCCAAAAATTATAAACATAAATCAACAAAATTGAAAAACAGCCTGGTAACATTATATCTATTTGTTTTTCATTAGCAACAGCGCCATAGAACAGTATGGGTAATTAGATGATGTATTACCCTATATTCTTATTACTGAGATAATAACTCATAATCGTAATAAAATTCACTTAATAATTATTGTTTCTATATTGTATATGCTATATATATATATATATATATATATATATATATATATATATATAATATTATAATTTGATGTCTCTATTTTTTCAATGTAATATACATAATTATATAATTGAATATTTATAAATATAGTAATCAGATATATTTTAAAATTTTTATCCACTTAGGAGCACTTTCAACTATCCTGACTATCTTCATATTCTTTGTCATCTAATACTTTAAAAGGCTAACCTTCCCACAATTCTGTGATCTTAATGTTTGCTGCCTGCTTGTTAATTAAGTCATGCTAATATACAAACTAAGTTATGCTAATATAAAAATGCAAACATGACTTAATTTTCAGGCAGGCAGCAAATGTTAAGTTCAAGGAATTGTGGGAAGGTTAGCCTTTTAAAGTGTTAGTTGACATAACTATGAGAATAGACAAAAGCGCTCCTAAGTGTATAAATTTTTAAAATATATCTGATTACTGTATTTGTTAATATTCAATTATATATATATATTGCATTATTAGAGAGCTCTTTCAGAATTAAATCATTTTTAAAGATAATTAATATTTTATAACTATGTATAAATTATAGCTTAATTTATTAAATTAGCTTGATAGGTATAATATACCAATTAAAAATTTTATATATATTATATTAAACAAAAAAAAAAAAACAAATAGAAATGGTTGAATAAATCTGGGTATAAATTAAAAATATCTGTATTTAAAACTAGCCTGCAAGTTAGATCATGTTTATATATATATATATATTAAACATTTCCACTGATTTAAGTTAATTTAAACGCACATTGAATTAATGTAATATTTACTAAGGTTTTAACCTCTGAAATGTGCTTGTAAAAATGCGATAGTAGGGATCTCTACAGGTCTTAACCACAAACCCTCTTTTCTTCCAAGGTGTAAGCTCGTGGTTAAGACCTGTAGAGGTCCCTACTATCGTATTTTCACGCGCACATTCCTGAGGTTACAGCGTTAGTAAATATTATGGATTTAAGTTATAATTTTTTTTATTTAATACACTGAATTTTTTTTTACAAATTTCAATGCCTTTAAAGTATGCACGCATACACACACAAATAGATGCATGTTTTATTTATGTGATGGATATCACAATATAGTTCTTAGAGACTGCAATTATTTATGTAGAAAAAAGAAGCATCCTATTTTTAACTGTCTTTCATTCATTTGAACATGTTTCTTGCATCCTTTTTCATTTATTTATAAATACAACATTGTATTTTGAAATAAACGTAGCAATAAAATAATTTTAGAATATATTATTACGAGTGACAGTGACAGTAGATTGTTTGGAAAAATTCTAAATAACTTTCACACAGATTTTTAAAAGTTGATTGATAGGGATATTAGATCTTTATCTACATCAACAGATAATAAATACATTTTAAGCTAATAAAAATAATTTAAAATTAATTGTTCATTTATTGAAATATTATTATTTGAATAACCAATGGTTAAATGGTAAAAATTATATAACTTACTGCATAAAATATACAGCAAAATATGAGACTACAGAAGATTTAGTAAGGCATAATGCATACAAGTATTTATTTATATATTTTATCTACTGTCTGCAATAGTATATTTACATGTATATATAGCAATAGAAGTAAAATTTATTAAAAAAAGCCTTATTTCAAGCCCAAAATAGACAAAATAGAAAACAAAAAGATGATAAATCAGGTATTAGGATTTATGTTCCTAATGTAAAAGAAACTACATACAGTATTGGACTATATTAAAACTCTATAATATAAATACAGTATTTTCTACTCATCAAAAGATCAGCAATATAATAACCAAGCCTAAGGATTCAATCCCTCTTGAATCTCATGGTGTTTATCAAATCTTGTGAAAATTATAAAGCTTCTTACATAGGTATAAGTAATTGTCACATCAGTGTTAGGAGAGATGAGCATTTTAATGCAGTTAAAAACACTCATCATCATCAGCACTCTCACTCCATACTATAGATTCAGGTCATAAAATTGATTTTTCTAGTAACAGGATCATATCCAAATGTGATAATCTCTGCCAATGCAAAATTAGAGACACCACTGAGATACTTAAAAGATCAGATTGTATCAATAAGCGAGATGATACATGCAAACTTCTTCGTATTTGAAAAATTTTTTTTTTAAAAACATTCTTAATTTAACATTTTTGCTATCGGTGGAACTTTAACGTTTTTTTTTTTTTTCAAATCAGTGATTGTAGCGCCTCTACAATCATCTTTGTACCTTTTACCACCAGTAGATGACTTGTGTGATCAAGTCGAAATGTCAGTATATCAATATTTAAATTTTTTAATATGGATGAACCTGCAAAATATGCCTTTTATATATATTAGAAATATATGAAAGTGTGAAATGTGTAAACTTGTTGAAATAAAAATTTCCTCCTTTATTTCGATAAAAAATTTCCTTTACTGATGTTGATGCTGATAATTGAAGAGATGGTGCTTTCAACAAATTTACTTATTTGTAAACATATATATATATAATTGAATATTTACAAATACAGTAATCAGGCTACCCCCCCCCCCCCAATTTTGTGATCTTAACGTTTGCTGCCTGTTAATTAAGTCATATTTATATTTGCATATTAGCATAGCCTCTTTTATTTTTCTTTTGTTATTTTTTCCAATTTGCAATATTTTAACGTTGTTGTAATTGAAGTTGAAATCATAAATACATGAATTGTTATGGCTGTGAAAAACAGATGCTGAAACATTATTATCTATTTTGCAATTTTGATTTCATTTCTGAATTGTTTTTAATAACAGCAAGTGCTCTTTAGTTCTTTTTTCCAGTGTACATCTCGATTCACTTATAAATCCACTACCACACCTACATATCCATTTATAAATGATACAATATTTCTTTATAAATGAGGTTTTATCTTTAGAATTATTTATTAATTTATTAATTTGTTTAATGTAGAAGGTGTGTAAAATGAAGCATCACATATACCTTTATAAATCTTCCTTATGAAATTTACTTGATTATTCGAAATATATGGCATTGATATCCATATGTTTTTATTAGCACGAGTATCAATATTATTATTAAAAATTTTATTCTTATATCTCCTCTTCAAATCTCTAATAACTTTATATATATGATTAGAATTGTAACCAATATTTAAATATTCACAATATTGCCTTGAAAAAACACAGTCATCAAATTATATATATATATAATTGAAAAAAGAAAGCAATTATCTCCCACTGGGCTATATAATGTCAAAAAAATATTAAATAAGCTTAGTTTTCAGTTACAGAGTGAATTTTGTCTATTGTTTTAATTTATGTACAGTTTAAATTCTGTGAAATCATCATTAGTAGTTGGCCCAGGTCACTATCTCCCATACATATTTCTATTATATCAAGATTATTTATCTATAGTAAATTGTTAAATTTTTATTTACCATTTTCAAACTCCCTTCACTCAAAACTTTGCCACCATCCACCTCAGATAAATACAATAACAATTGCTACCAATCATTTTCTAATCTAGTGATTATTGCTAGTACAGATATAAAATTTAAACCTCAGTTAAAGATTAATATATCCGATTTTTTTTATTTTAAACACACACACATGGAGTTATTCACCTTTCTTTTTCCCATGTGTAATATCTTTATAGATATAATAAACAACCTCCATACTTCCCCATTCTTTTTAAATTCATATAAATAAAGATACAATAAAAGACAAATAACCCCCAAAATGTATTTTGTGCTAAATTAGCACTCATCAGTTGGTCCAGGTCACTATCTTCCATGTATATCATTGTCAACTTCCCTCCACTCACAACTTTAATACCATCTATCTCAGATCAATAACCAAGTGGGAGTTAGTTACTTAAGGAGACCCTTTGACTCCTCTTGGAGGCCTTAAAGGAACCAAGCAGGGAAAATTCCTAATGACATTATTGGACTTTGTGAAGTTAGAAGAAAAGGTGAGGAAACAATTGATTTAAATAGTGGACATGTACTCTAATATAAAGGCACGAATATTGGAAATACAAGTGGAGTAGGATTTATTATAAATAAAAAATGAAAGAATAACATTGTGGAGATTGATGGTGTATTAGACAGAGTGGCAATATTAGTTTTACAACTTAATAGCAGATACCAAATGCAGATAATTCTGGTTTATGCCCCAACAAGTTCTCATAGCGATGAAGTAGTAGAGGATTTTTATATGGATGTATGAAAGACTTTTGATCAGAGTAAACAACATTTTAAAATTGGTATGGAAGACTTTAATGCTAGAATTGGTAAACAAATGAAAAATGAAAATGCTGTAGGTAATTTTGGTTATGGTAATAGAAATGAGAGAGGACATAGACTTGTGGAGTTTGCAGAATAAGAAAAACTTTATATTATGAATTCTTTTTATGAGAAAAATGTTAAAAGGAAATGTACATGGAAGCATCCAAATGAGAGTACAGCAGAATTAGATTATATTTTGACTAACAGAAAATACATATTTCAAGATTGTAATGTTCTTAATAAATTTAACACAGGAAGTGATCATCGATTAGTAATATGTAAGATACAGGTTAATGCAAAACTAGAGAGACAAAAATTATTAATAAAAACAATTTTTACAGTTGATATTCCTAATCTTCAGAAACATTCTAATGAATTTAAATTAGAACTTACCAATAGGTTTCAAGTGTTAGGAGATTTTGAACATGATTCAGATTTGAATGAAATTAATATGAAAATAACTGATAGACTTTTAAAAACTGCAACAAACATAGCTGGTAGAAAAAAGCAGCAATTGACTAATAAAATTTCTACTGAGACTAGAGAATTTATGAAGAAAAGAAAGAATATGAGGATATACAACAATGATGCATTAAAAAAGATTGAATATCTCGAATTTTGTAAAACGGTGTGGAAAAGAGTTGAAAATGATATAAGAAAGTATAATTGTGAACTAGCAAGGAAAGCTGTAGAAGAGAATAAAAGTCTAAAGAGTGTATATCAACATGTTGGTATTGGTAGAGAATTTATATCTGCAATAAGGAAAAAAAGATGGCATTATTACTAAAAAGAGAGATGACATCATGAAATGTGTAGAAGACTTCTATAAAAAAATATATAGTAATAAAGAACAAGTGTCTCCTATATCTATTATATCATCCGAATTGTCCAAAATTTGGAATGAGAAAGTGAAACATGCAATTAAATTTATGAAGAAAGGGAAGGCTCTAGGTAACGGTGGAATTATAATTGATATATTAAAAGAAGCAGGTGAAGAAATAGATTATTTTTAGCACAGTTATATACCAAATGTCTAAATGATAAAGGTGTACCATATGGTTGGAAGAATGTAGTATTAATATTAATAGTTTAAAAAGGTTATAAAGAAGGTACTAGAAAATACAGACCTATCAATCTTTTATCAGTTTTATACAAAATTTTTACTAAGATAATTACAACTCGTCTACAGAAAATACTGGATTTCTACCCACCAAGAAAACAAGCTGGATTTAAAAGTGGTTCTTAGAATTTGTAGATTATGAAAAGGCATTTGATACTATAAATATTTCTTCAGTGATTAAAGCATTGGATTATCAAGGTTTTAGATCCAGGATATTGTCATATTTTAAAGAATATTTATAAAAATGCAACAACAACAATTAGAGTACATAATGATAGTAGAAAAATCAACATTGAAAAGGGTGTAAGACAAGATGACTTCATATCTCCAAAACTTTTTACAGCAGTGCTGCAAGAAATATTTTGTGGATTAAAATGGAAAGCTAAAGGAGTGAAACTAAATGGAGATTATTTAAGTCATTTAGATTTTGCAGATGATGTAGTTGTTTTTGCAAATAATGCGTTAGAGCTGCAGGAAATGTTACAGGAGTTATCATATGAAAGTAGGAATGTAGGACTAAAGATAAATGTTAAAAAGACTAAAGTAATGTTTAATAGATTTTCTCAAATTATAAAAATAAAGATTGATTATGATGAGTTAAACGAAGTTAACAGTTACAAATACCCTGCTCAGATTATTAATACAGATGGAAACATAATGGGTGAAATTAATCAATGAATTAAACATGGTTGGAGTGCTTTTCATAGAAATAACTTGATATTAAAAAGAAACATGCCCATGTGTTTGAAAAGGAAGGTTTTTAATAAATGTGTTTTGCCAGTTCTTACTTATGGATCTGAGACTTGGACACTTAATATGAGAGCAATACAGAGACTTCAGACCACTCAAAAAAGTATGGAGAGATGCATGTTGGGAGTAAAAAGAAGAGATCAAAAACGCAATGTATGGGTAAGAGAACAAACAGGTGTTAATGACCTCATTGGAGAAACTAAAAGACTGAAGTGGTATTGGGCTGGACATATTGCTAGAAGAGATGATAATAGATAGACAATTGAAATTTTGAACTGGATTTCAAGAGATTGTAAAAGACCCAGAAAAAACCCACATGTTAGATGGATGGATAAAATAAGAAAGTGTGCAGGGGTGATGTGGAGAAGAGAAACTAAGGACAGGAAAAGATAGATCGAACTTGGAGAGACCATTGTGCAGTGGATTGATAATCGTTTATGATGTTGATTATTACATTTGTGAAAAACTAAAATGTCATTTAGTTACAAATAAGATTCGTTCTTCATACTCTGAATATATTAATGTGATTTCAGAGCATTTAGTCTATTCATAAATTAAAACAGTAAACAAAATTCACTTTATAATTTCAAAACCAAGTCAGAAGCTAAACTTATTTAACAAAAGAGCCTAAAGATAAAATGACATCATTCTATTTTTTCGTAGTTTTTGACAGTACATAATTCAGTGGGAAATAAATAATTCCGCTTTTTAATTACAGATGTTGAAAAAAATTATGATTATTCATTATTACATTTATTCAATTGTTATTATTTTCTTCTTTTCTGAGTGAATATAATATCTGGTAAACCGAAAATACACACAGAAAAAATAAATATTATTAAAAAAACTATCTTTTTTGTGTGTATTTTCATTTTACCAGATATTATATTTATTGAATGTAATATGTCATATAATGTTCAAAGGTTGTTAAAAGTAAAATGCATTGTTAATTCTCTAAATATATTAATAGTAATTTCATAACTTTTAGTTTGTACCTATATTAAAACAATAGACAGAATTCACTCTATAATTTTTAAAAAAAAAAACCAAGTGAAAAACTAAGCTTATATAACAACAGAAGGTAAAAATAGAATGGTAATATTTTATGTATTCATGATTTTTGACATTACATAACTGAGTGGAAGTTCACTTTTCCATTATATGTATTTAAAAAGTTATGATTATTTGCATGTTCGTCACCCCAAGACCAAATTTTTTCACTTCCAAACAGACGTAAGAATTTTAATTAGGTAGCTATTTATATGTAATTCTGGAAATTAATCAAATATTAATTATCAATTTGATATCTATATAATACTAAATAAATGATAAATGAAAATAAAAAATGTAAAACTTCATCAGATTTTTTAAAAGTGTTATTACCAGGATTTTGATTTGCTGAAAAAGGAAGGGATTTAACATAGCTTATTTAAAATGATTTTACATTATATATTTTATATATAATATTGATCTGAAAGAAATATAAAATTATTAAAATAGTAATAATAATATTGTGAGGAATCTTGTTTTTAATGGAAGTTTGATTAGTAGTTAAAGACTTTCTATTATTTATAACTGTTACATATATATTTTTATTAGTGAAGAGCATTTCGTAAATTATAATTAATATATTTACTTTAAGTGATTGTACATATAATAAAACATACATTGCAAACTACATATATCTTGAGACAATGACTGAATTTTTGACTATTTATAAATAAATATTCCGTTATGCCAAATCTATCAAAGTAGATATATGAGAACTAATATAATTCACAAATGTGACTTTATATAGAAAAAAATAAAAACTAAGCATTTTATTGTTTGTTTAGGGGGAGAAAAAAAGTTAAATAAATGTTAGGAGTTGCTTTATTGATCTCAAATACTTAAAATTAGTAAATAAATATAATAAAAGATAAAATGTAGTCTGAAGTTTATAATTGTTTAATTATAAATATGAATAGAGCAAATTAACATTAGAAATGTAGAAGATGGAAAACTAGCATTAGAAATGTAGAATGCGCTTTGATAGTGATCACAATTTTTACGAAAAGAAATATCATGTTAACCATAAAATAAAATAAAAATACAATTTATAAAAAAAAAAAATGTATTTTTTTAATGGCAAATTTAAATTCTCATTTTTTAACTGACTAGAATTCGATTAAGATGTTTAGGAAATTGGTTATTCTTATCAAGTGGATAACAAATGCAAAATAGATATTAAGTCTTGTTTACCGATAAAAAAACATAAATTAAATTGTACATATTGACTTAGTATGTGGTTTTTAGATACGTCACAAGTTGAAGAACTATTTAAGGAGGACTTCAAAGTTTGGAGGGGAATTGATATCTCAATACTTAGTAGTTTCATAATAAAGACATGAATTTTTTTACAATTAAGTCTAGCTGTAAGAAAACATTTTTCCAAAAATTTTAAAAATAGTGTTTGAGCAAAAACATGCTATATTATAAATAGATGCTGAGATTGTATTGCATCGTTGCAGCATGGTATTATTTCACTACATTGTTGCAGGCAGAAAAATAAGCAATTATATATTTAATTAATTGTATTAGTTATAATGAATGTTGTCGTCCAAACTATCTAAATGTTTTTTTCAATGTTTGAAAGCTCTTCTGTTATGTCACTGTCTGAATATATATAAAAACTGTATATATATATATAAAAACTGACAAATCTCCACATATAGTCATGAAAATTAAATAAAATTGAAACACTTTTAAAAGAAAAATTTCCCAAAAAATAATTTTCAAAAAAGAAGAAATTTATCATTGTAAGGATACCTATTCAGAACATAGAGATTTCTAATAAAATTAACAGTTGAAGGTGTGCCCACGAGAAATTTGAAATAGTCTACACAATTCAAAAAGTTATATGAAAATTTGTGAAATTCTACTAGAACTCAAACTGTAAAAATAACATTTGGATGAGAAGTTTATATTTGCTCATTTAGCCCAATTATTATTTTTTACATACATTTTTAATTCTATTTTTATTGCTTAGTATTTAAGGTTTATCAATATTTTAAATGTAATGTACTTTTTTGTCACATGTGTTTGTGATTAGGTGATGCCCACATACCAAATTTAGAAGAGACAAGGAAATTTAAGTTGGGCTTGTTTGTTAATAAATATTTAAAATCGGATGTCAATGTTAAACTATATCTTTTGCTGAATTTAAAAAGTCTCATATATATTTCAGATATCTGTCATGGTAAAAATAAGAGATTCCATAAATTTATGTTGATATTATAAATTTATTTAACGCACATTGTTACTAAGGCAATAAATCTAAAGCATGTGCGGTTGAAAATGCGAAGTAGAGATTCCTATCTTCGCATTTTCAACCGCACATGCTTTTGGTTTACTGCCTTAGTAAATGTTGATATTAGAAAGACAGTTCTTTTAAAATTGTTATGAATTTTAAGATCATTAATTATTGATTTGTAAACTGCCTATTTTATAGTATGTTCCAATTGAGTAGGCACTAAATAGGGATTTTATGCACAAGCCGTCTAGCATCCATTGATTACTCAGTCTTTTTTTGAGTGCACTACTGTATGGAGAGAGTTTTGCCTATTTTAACAACAGTTATGAGCAAGCATGTGAGATAGTGGACATGTGATGTTTAAAGGTTTACATTATCTTAAATATGCATCTTAACTGACAGCCAGATAAAGAATAATTCTTATAGGCTTTTCAGATCAAACAAATGATTTTGAAGACTAAATGAAAAACTATGGAACAAGTGGCTTAATTTTTATCATGATTGATGTGACACAATAAATCCAGGGGGACATAAAAAAAAAGTAATTTATTGTTTGATGCAAATTCTCTAACAAACTTAAATTCAACTCCTACTGAATAATCTGATATATATATATATATATATATATCATATATATATATATATATATCATATATATATATATATATATATATATATAAAATTGAAAATTATACCATAATCGCAAGTGTACCCAAGCCCAAGGCAACCGCACAATCCTGAAATATCATCTGAGAGATCACCATAACCAAATACAAATATCTATGATAGGAATAGAGAGAAGTAGTATCAAGAAAATAGATGCAAATCTTTTAATAAACTTAGATTCAACTCCTACTATATAATCCAATATATATATATATATTAATAAAATGATTTTTTTTAAATAGGGCTTTTATGTAAATAGCCCACAAAAAAGTAAAAAAAAAACAATGTAATAGTCCCTATCATAAAAGAATTTGAAGCTTCTTTGATTTTTATCATTTATTTGAGCCTCAAATGATTTTATGATATAGATGATTACTTTGTTATTTTTTACTTTTTAGTGAGCTAAAATCTTTTTTAAATAATATTTTATTTTTGAGTTTTTAGTTACAAATAAAACAAATAATTTCACTTTAAATAAAATAATTTTCTTTATGAATTTTTTTAAATGTTTTTTATTCTTTTTTCAAGAGATTACTCACAGTCAATCATTTTGATAGGTAGGTATTCATTTTAATTTTGGCAATTAAAAAAAACCATACTTTTTTAACCTTTTATATATATATATTATTTTTTTAATAAAATATTTATGAAATATTAGATCTCAATTATTCTTTTGAAATAATTAATAACCTATTTTTTCTCTATAAATATAGGACTATTATTAACTCAGTTGTTAAGAAGTTTTCTTGAGAAAAATAAGGTTGTAAGTTCGATTGTAAATGGGAACAGAAGTTTTTTATTTATTAAAATTTAAAAAAAGGACATCCTAACAGAAACATAGACAGGACAGATTAAAATAAAAAGGATTTAATAAAACAAGAAAACTGAAAATTACATCATGATTACCAGTATATTCATGTCTAATCCTGAAATATCTGGAATAAGAAGAGAGAGAAGTAACATCAAAGGAAAAAAAGCAATATATTTAAGATTCTCATTAAAGTATGATCCAAAAATGTCAGAAACCCTTTTAAATAAACCCAAAAGATACTATCACAGCTGAAAAATTATCTGGACAGATCTAAAAAATGATGCTTATGAAAATAATAAGAAAATTCTATCTCTCTAATGATCTTAAATTTATTGAAGTGATAAATTATTTTCAGAAAATAACAAAATAAAATCTGAAATAATCTGAAATGTTTATTGTTTTGTAAAATAGAATATAGAGTACACAATAAAGAAAGTAAACACACAAAAAAGTGATTTAAATAGACTGGGTGAGAAATTGAGGTGTAACTCAATTTACAACTAATGAATATTATACCTTGATAAATTTAAAATGGACAAAGTATTTTAAGCAAATAAAAATAGCCACAAAGATCGTGTTACCAAATCAGCCAACCTCTGAATAGAAAGGCCATCTGAGATGAAATATCTTGATGCTAATGTTTTAACTGAATTTATATATATTTGAAGAGAATAGAACATTTGGTAGTGTCAAAAGAAATATGCAAGTCGCATTTTATAGCCCTATAAATTTATAAAAAGGCAAGTTAAAAATGCGTTTTTCATTTTATATTTAAAAAATGTACTAAAGAGCCACCCAATGATCGTTTTTTAAAACAGTTTATTTGTAAATGGTAAAGGAAAAATAATTTGAAAGAAACATTGAGCAGAGAGTTGTATATTTTAAGAGTTATTAAAGAGCGTAAATTTTAGAATATTTTCAAATGTTGGATTATTATCTGGAATACGATGACGTTTATCTATATAATCATTAAACATTTTGGAAATTTTTGCTATCCAAAAATACATTTTTGAATAGCCAGAAAGAATCTTCTAGATTAATAAATAATCTATTGAGAGTGTTAATTAGAAGCTTCATTAAATTTGAGCCACAAATTTATTTAACCCAAATATCAATTATTGTTTATACAATTGCCTATAGTGATATTGCTCAGTAAATAAAAATGCCTGCGTGCATTATCCAACGCTAAAGAATGGGTTATATCAAAATATATATGTAATTGTCAATAAATATATTAGTAATTCATCCTATATCAGTTTCTGTTTCATTATTAAATCAATCCAATTCATTAACGAACCATAGCTATTCATTAGTAAAGTCCCTATTAATTAAATATATTAGATTTTATCTTTGGAATGTCTTTAGATTGTCAACAGAGGAATCCCGATTTGCTTATGGTCTGATTAATGGTAGATAACCCTAGTTCGGATTGATGTGATTACTCTCTGGTATCTAACTCAAAATCTAAAAGCATTTACAGGACACTGGGAAAATGCCAATCGTCATCGTAATTTAATAAACGATTTAGAAGTAGTTCTGAAAATTGAGACAAATTTGGAACATCTAATATATCAGTAAAATTACATGTGTCTGATTGATAACAAATGTCTTTCTCCTAGTTATAAATAAAAAAAAAAATTATTAAATGAATGTAACAATGTTAGTAATGTTTAAAATCAGAAAATAAATGAGCAAAGAATGGAATAGGGAAAAGTGGACCCCAAAAAAGTTCAGAATTAAATTCTATAATTGCTATCTTGAGTTTATAGATGGAAATGTATTTGATAGAACGGATATTGCCTATCATATATAGCTTGAGATACTGAGTAAATTTTAAGTTATTACTAAATAAATGTTTATTTTCTTACTTCGAAAACTGTCAAGGTACTATATGAAAATTAATAAAAGCGAAAAATATGAAAAATTGATTACTGATAGCATGCGGTTATTTTACCAACCTCAACTTGTGAATCAAAATTAGGAAATCAATCGTAGTAAAAGATAAAATGAGTGGAAATGATATCAAGCAAAATTATTTTTTTCTATAAAATAATGCCATAAATTGTGATTTTGGATCTCAAATTAAAATTCTTTGTCAAGCATTGATGGTCGAGAGGTCAGCGACAGCTGCTTTACAAGCAGTTGTCCCGGGTTAGCGGGTTTGCTACCCGGCTGATGCTATGACACATGAGAAAAAAAAAAGATTAAGAATCTTAATTTTTTTTTATTTAAAAAAAATAATCTAAGTTAGATTAAGTTATTTAAGGATTTAGTAAATTCATCAAATAGTTAACAAATTAATTAATGCATTTGCCTTTAGTTAGTTAATTAGTCCAAATTCACTTAATTATAAAACAATAATTGTTATATTTGGTCTTACTTATATTACAAGAAAAGAAATAATTTAAATAGGGATTTCTAACAATTAAATAGTTCCATATTAAGTTCAAAGGGTTAGTACAAAAGTAAGCTCAACATTAAAAACTGGAAATTTAATAAATAGTAACAATTAAGAAAGGAGATCCTTGTAATCTGAATAAAACTGAAGTTATATTACATAAGAGCAGTATGAACATCTTTTATTACATTGCTGTAGTCACAGAAATGATTATCTAGATCCTCTCGTTTGTAGCGGATCCTGTCAATATGAAATCTGTCTGACCATGTAAAGAAAGATTCCCAAGTTTTTGAAATTGCTTATCTATCTTGTGATATGACTAACTGAATATAAAAGCCATAATTGCCAAAACTACACATGTAATTGAAAATGTCATAAACTTGTAATTGTCATTCAAAAAAGAAATCCCAAAGAAGGAAAAAAGATATCTATGTTAGGACAACTTATCAAACATTAAGGACTTGTAATAAGTTTAATAGTTGAGATTATGCAAAACAAGAATTGCAATCGGCTTATAAAATTGAAAAAGTGTATATAAATTTTTGAAGTTTTATTAAAATTCAAACTCTAAAAAGATGAGAACTATTAATAATTGTTTTATTATTAATTTTAATATATTATTAAATTCTATTTTTTTATTTATCTTCATTATTTAGTATTTAGGTTTAATAATATATAGAATACAATATTATGCTCCTCTTCTCTATATAAGATGAGTTTGTAGTAAGTGGTATCAGAAGATCACGTTTTAATTTTAGAAGAGAGGAGGGCATTTGAGTTACGCTAATTTGTTTACACGTGTTTAATATTGTTTATCAATACAACTGTTCCATTTACTATTTATAAAAACTTTCGCATACATTTTACATTGATGTTAGTCGTAGCAGAAGTAAAAGATTCAATGAATATAAATTAATCTTAGAATTATTATTATTTTAATATCGGTACGAATATTAACATCATTTATTCAATCTGTAGTACGCTCGTTTTGTGACATGTTCAAATCATAATGTTATTTAATTATTGACATTAATAATGTTTAAAGGGTTAGTATTTATTTATTTACGGTTTTATACATTAAGTTATATGAGTGTGGTAATCTGATATTAAGTTATGATATGGCGCATGGTAATTAGCTACCATATTGTAGAAAGTTAGCATTATGAAATAGCGATTCGAATTAGGTTGATTTTTTATGTGGCAATCAGGGATTTATCATCAAGGTTTTACATGATATTTATTATTATTATTACTAATTGTAAATGTAAGCCATCATCAACATCGGATCTTAAGAATAACGAATATTTAAATTCTTTAATAGTTTAGATTTTTCAAGATGTACAACTGGAAGATCGTGTACTTTTCATTTAATAATTAATAAGATTACCTTGCAAGTATAAAAATTACGATAATTTGTCCAACCTATTCCATTTAACTGTTTCAAGAGATTTGAAAAAAAAAAATCAGACATACAAATCTGAAGTTTCATTTCCGATATTCATTTTGATTATAAAAAATTTTTAAATATTGATTTGTTTATTTACTGTGTTATCTGAACATTCCATTACACGTATATATATATTGTGATTGTGTAAACTTCAAGGAAATTTTAAAGAATGAATTTTTTTTTATGTTGTTTTCTTTATTTCACGTATTATTTTTAATTATTTATAATATTGGCAGTTATCTAATATAACTTTATGAAGTTATAATAAACCTTTGTTTAAATAATGCATTTAATAAGAATTCAATAATTCAGTAAATCACGTATATATAATGATAAATTTTAAGTTAAAAAATGTAAAACTTTCATAAAAATTAAACAGCAAATAAAAAAAAAAGAAATAAAATTACTTATAATGATGTTTGTAAGAAGTAGTTAGAATGTAATCTAACATATCACACACACACATATATATATATAGTATTAAAAAGTAGGTTGTCATTAACTGAAAAATAATCTTTTTGATTCTTATTTGAAACATAAATCAGAACAAATTAAAAATATCCCCTGTAGACATTATTGTTCTATTTTTATAACAGATTTTGTTCCTGGCTTATTGAACATAAGTGAGCTGCTTATCAACAATACATTAATTATTGTAGTGAGTTCAAATTAAAAAAGTTCACAGTGCTCTTTCTCAGACAGGTAATATTAATGATTGATCGGTTGATTTTTCTTGAAGGCAGAATAAATGGAAGTATGAGAATAAAAATGCAATTGCCATCATGTTTACAATCGCAATAGATACAAACAAATTGTGATTGTTATTTTGAGGTAGTTGTAAAATCGAGCGTTAAAATAATCAATAATTGAAGACCAGAAACGAGAGTGCTGAGATTCTTCAGGTTAAGTACCTAAATATATCATTCGATAATTATATCTATTTACTTGCTTTTGACTGAAGAGTCTTTTATGTAAAATTAAATAGCCTGAAATTAAAAAAATGAATATGAAGATTAATGTTGAAACATAATGCAAATGACGAAATTCATGCTTTCAACAAATTTATAATAAGATTAAGAATAGATGATTTTTATATTTTCCTAAGACTTTTTAATCAGACCAAACAAAATTTTAATGTTATCATGATCGATTTTACTCCTAGAATTAGTTAAGAATTGAAAAAGGAAAAGCTATGAGTAAACTTAATTATTACATTTTGAATCTTTTTCATAAGAATTTTATTTAATATACAGTATTTATAAACTTAATTATCTATAGAGAAATGAGCAAGGACTTGTAATTATGGAAAAGGAATGAATTGTTTTTTTTAGAAAAAAAAAAGCTGAAAGCCAAAACGAAAACATCCATTGCAGATATAATAATCCAATAAATTTTCTCTATTAAAAATACATATTAAGAGAATATGATGATAATAATAATAATAATAATAATAACAACAACAACAACGTTAAAAACAACAATCAAATGGTTAATTGCTGGAGAGTTCATAGTGCTTTTGAGCTATGAAATTGATAGTCAGAATAGTGAGGACTAAGATAACGTTAGTATACAGCTATAAAGATAAAATATATTTTAAAATATACAATATTAATAATTGATAATTTCAACTTTCACTAATATGACCAAGTATTTAAACTAGAACTTGCATTTCATTTTAAAATTATCATATTGTTCAAATATAAATCAAATATTAATGAATCTACAGGAAATAAATATATTACTGGCACACTTCTAAAAAAATGTTATTCAGATATTTGTTACAAAAAACCAAGTTCACAAATTAAATTAACCAATGTAAGAAATATATTGATAAAATAAATATGAAAATCATAGATATAATTTTTTTATATAAAATGCTTTTATTAACTGTGCACTAAAAAAAATAAAATAAACATTTCTTCAGCTACAATTTGAGTTTTTACATTCGCAGGAAGCGGTCTCTGATAAAATTACTATTTAATTATAAAATTAATGTAAAGAATGTTTTTTAAAGAACTTGAGTTAAATGTTAATGTAAAATAATTAATGAGTTTAAAATATATATCACTAAAACAAAACTTCCAGTGTTCTTTGAATCTTTTCATTTACTTTTATTTTAAGTAATCTTTCATTTTAAGTATATATATAAATCAACCACCTAAGTTCTCATTAAAATATAATTAAAAAAGAAACTCATGCTTAAAGGCTCAGCTCCCAGCATGGTGAAAGTAAAGAAATTCTATATTGTCGTCGAGAAAGGTTATTGATTAGATCTTTGACTTGGAGATATAGGTAAATAGGGCAGAATCCATGATGTACCTGGCTTATATATCTTGTACATGGTCTCGGGGTACTTTACCTGTACTCTGGGTCTTGTTGGATCAATAGACGTTTTTCGACCGGTACAATATATATATATACATCACAACACTTTTGTTACATAGCATACAATAACATAGTGTGTATGCACAAATATATATAAAGTTGAAAAGAAAATTAAAAATAAACACAGACAAAAATTTGGTAGATATTTTTTTACATTTCCTGGAATAAAATATTCCTAGTAAAAGGCTAAGTAATTTTGGATTTAAAATAAAAACCTTATAAATTAAACAGATTAAGAAGATCTAAATAAATAATAATATTGTATTCTGATGATTTTGGAAGTAAAAATAAGTATATTTTATAATAAAACAGAACTAATAAATGTAAACATTTCTATTATCTATCTTTGAAATCTTTTTATTAATGCTTTTATACATTTCTCTATCTATTTTTTAAAAGATTTGTGTAGATAATATTCAGGATAAAATTTCAAAAATAGCTTTTAATTAAAAGTGATTTTACATTGTATATATTATTTGAGTATTCAAAAATGTACGTCTGATTTTGAAAACTTTTACACACATGCTTTACTCCGTCTGCAGCTGCTTTTCATATTAGATCGGCACGAATATAGTTAATTTACATAAATAAAGTTATATATATATATATATATATATATATATATATATATATATATATATATGTATATATTTATATATATATATATATATATATATATATATATATAAACATTACAAGCATAAAGCTAAACTAGTCAATATAAAATCAAAACTACCCCAAATCTAAAATTAAACCAGACCAGCATAAAAATAATATTAAAACACAACCTAAGGTTTCACTGCTACAAGCAGACTTCTCAAGTGTAAAGAACTACAAAAAAACCACACATTATATATACTATTAAAAACTACCCACAAATCCATTCACTTCCCATCCACCCTTAATATTAAAAGAACTCTTAAATAAGTTAATTGCTTCAGAATAATAAATTTTCAATAATAAAGACTCTTTAATTCTTCTTTTGATTTCATTTCTCTCAAAGAAGACAACCTTAGCTTCATCAAAATCAATAGTGTGGCCTGTATCTTTTTCATGGACATACAAAGCAGAACTAAGATATCTATTTTTAACTCTACTTTTATGAACCTTTATTCTTTCATTTAAACTCAAACTACTCTGACCTATGTAAACCTTCTTACAAAATAAACAAGGAATAAAATATACCACACCAGGAATAGTCTTTCTATCAAAAACTTCTTTTGTATTATTTAATAAATTATTCAATGTAACACCCCTTTTCCAAGCAATTTTCTTATTTCCAAACAATTTACTATTTCTACACACAATTTTATAAGAAGACAATTTAAATGGCAAAGAAATAAAATCATATTTTTCTTTAACCTTTACATCCTTACAAATATTACTATTAAATAAAATACTTTTAACAAATTTATCAGAGTATCCAACACTCAAATAATCTTTATAAAATTGATATTTCTGAAACAAAGCTACCCCACTAGAATTATTTAATTTAATATTCCTATGACAATAATTCCTTAAAGCAGCTACTTTATGAGATACAGACTGATAGCTATCAGGTTTAATTATAGATCTTAATTTTTTACTTTTAACTAAATGACTGCACAATAAACAATTAGTTTCTATATTTCTAATCACCAAAAGATCTAAAAATTTTAACTTACCAAAATCTAACCCCCCTCCTTCTAACACAAATTTTATAGAAGGATCAAAACAATTAAACTCATTTACAAATTCCTTCAATTTATCATTCTCAACTACAAATAAACAATCATCAACATATCTGACAAATAATTTTACATATAAACAATTCTTTTTAATAATAATTTCCTCTTCCATAAAACTAATATAAACTGAACATACTAAAGGAGAAATAATATAACCTATTATCCACCCTTCCTTAATCTTATAAAAATTACCTCTATAAGTAAAATACATAGAATCTTCCAATAACAAAAGCAAATCTTTAATTACCTTAATTTTATTTTTTGATAAAGAACTTTTCTTAATCAATACAGACAAAAGAACATCAATACTGCTTAACCTATTAACAGACTGATACATATTTTCAATATCTAAACTTCCAAATACCCAATTACTTTCCATTTTAAAATTATTAATCTTATCAAAAGCCTCAAAAGAAGAAGAAACTGTGTACTGACCAAAATCAACAAATTGTTTTAAAAAATTATTCAAGAATCTAGAAATACCCTCTACAACACTACCTGTAAAATCAAAAATAAATCTTAAAGGAAAACCATCTTTATGAGTTTTAATATTCACAAACATCTTAGCTGATGTAAAATCATTAGGATAGCATTTTAAATAATCTACTCTATTAAAAATTTTTAAATTAACCATTTTCTTCATAATATCTATCAATTTTCTTTTAATCAAATTACCTGGATTTTTATCTAACAACATATATTTACCATTATTTAATTCTCTATCCATTTTCTCTTTGAAATCATCTCCTTTCATAATAACAAACCTACCAGCTTTGTCTTCACGAGAAATGATTACATCATTAGCAATTAACCTATTTTTAAGATGTTTAATCTCAGCAGGATTAATAACAAATTTTTCTTTCCTTTTTAAACTTTTATTCAAAATCGATTGAATACCAACTTTCTGCTCATCACTCAAATTACTAGATTCAATAGACGAAATTGTATCAAAAACTATATTTTTTGAATGAAATGGAACAAAATTAGGGCCTTTACCAAGAATATCTAATTCTCTATCATTTAACTTCAAATCCGTAAGATTAACAACTCTATCCTCAGAAACCTTATTCTCATACCCTTTATCACTACAATAAACTATATTAACTTTCCCAAACAACCACTTTAATTTTCTTTCATATTTTTTACAATAGAAATTTGACCTATTCTGTCTAAATTGTCTCATAAAAAAATTCAAAATTGAATAATTAAAATCTTGCCTCCTTTCTAAATAATATCTATTCCTTTTATATAGATAAATAAATTTATAAAACCTTACAAAAGTATCTTTTAAAAAACTATTCAATATATATGTTTGTAACTTAAAAACTAAATTTTTATTTTGAATCAACTTTTTATTTCTACTAAAATTAATAACACAACACCTAGGAAAAACACTAAATTCCCTACATTTTTTAAGAAAATAAATCTGCCAACGTAAAGACTCTATCTTATCACTCAATTTAGACAAATTTTTAATCCTTCTAATATCATTAAATGGAAAATTATTAAAAATTAAACTCCACAAACCCATACTAAATACCCAAATTACCAATACCCTTATAAATTAAAACCCAATAAAACCTACACACACTTCTATATATATATAACTAAATAAAAACAAATATACTCTTTCAACCCAAACTCAAACAGCAAACATAATATACATAAATGACATTCAAATATACCAATAATTAAAAACAAAAAACAAAAATAAATCTATCAATAATAAAATGTCAATAATAAATATCAATAATAAAATATCAATAATAATAATAATACTAATAAAAAAATCTTTACACTACATCAGCAAAACTACTCCTAAACTCAAAAAACTCATTAAAATGTAAACATTACAAGCATAAAGCTAAACTAGTCAATATAAAATCAAAACTACCCCAAATCTAAAATTAAACCAGACCAGCATAAAAATAATATTAAAACACAACCTAAGGTTTCACTGCTACAAGCAGACTTCTCAAGTGTAAAGTGAATGGATTTGTGGGTAGTTTTTAATATTATATATAATGTGTGGTTTTTTGTAGTTCTTTACACTTGAGAAGTCTGCTTGTAGCAGTGAAACCTTAGGTTGTGTTTTAATATTATTTTTATGCTGGTCTGGTTTAATTTTAGATTTGGGGTAGTTTTGATTTTATATTGACTAGTTTAGCTTTATGCTTGTAATGTTTACATTTTAATGAGTTTTTTGAGTTTAGGAGTAGTTTTGCTGATGTAGTGTAAAGATTTATTATTATTATTATTATTATTATTATTATTATTATTATTATTATTATTATTATTATTATTATTATTATTATTATTATTATTATTATTATTATTATTATTATTGATATTTTATTATTGATATTTATTATTGACATTTTATTATTGATAGATTTATTTTTGTTTTTTGTTTTTAATTATTGGTATATTTGAATGTCATTTATGTATATTATGTTTGTTGTTTGAGTTTGGGTTGAAAGAGTATATTTGTGTTTATTTAGTTATATATATATAGAAGTGTGTGTAGGTTTTATTGGGTTTTAATTTATAAGGGTATTGGTAATTTGGGTATTTAGTATGGGTTTGTGGAGTTTAATTTTTAATAATTTTCCATTTAATGATATTAGAAGGATTAAAAATTTGTCTAAATTGAGTGATAAGATAGAGTCTTTACGTTGGCAGATTTATTTTCTTAAAAAATGTAGGGAATTTAGTGTTTTTCCTAGGTGTTGTGTTATTAATTTTAGTAGAAATAAAAAGTTGATTCAAAATAAAAATTTAGTTTTTAAGTTACAAACATATATATTGAATAGTTTTTTAAAAGATACTTTTGTAAGGTTTTATAAATTTATTTATCTATATAAAAGGAATAGATATTATTTAGAAAGGAGGCAAGATTTTAATTATGCAATTTTGAATTTTTTTATGAGACAATTTAGACAGAATAGGTCAAATTTCTATTGTAAAAAATATGAAAGAAAATTAAAGTGGTTGTTTGGGAAAGTTAATATAGTTTATTGTAGTGATAAAGGGTATGAGAATAAGGTTTCTGAGGATAGAGTTGTTAATCTTACGGATGTGAAGTTAAATGATAGAGAATTAGATATTCTTGGTAAAGGCCCTAATTTTGTTCCATTTCATTCAAAAAATATAGTTTTTGATACAATTTCGTCTATTGAATCTAGTAATTTGAGTGATGAGCAGAAAGTTGGTATTCAATCGATTTTGAATAAAAGTTTAAAAAGGAAAGAAAAATTTGTTATTAATCCTGCTGAGATTAAACATCTTAAAAATAGGTTAATTGCTAATGATGTAATCATTTCTCGTGAAGACAAAGCTGGTAGGTTTGTTATTATGAAAGGAGATGATTTCAAAAAGAAAATGGATAGAGAATTAAATAATGGTAAATATATGTTGTTAGATAAAAATCCAGGTAATTTGATTAAAAGAAAATTGATAGATATTATGAAGAAAATGGTTAATTTAAAAATTTTTAATAGAGTAGATTATTTAAAATGCTATCCTAATGATTTTACATCAGCTAAGATGTTTGTGAATATTAAAACTCATAAAGATGGTTTTCCTTTAAGATTTATTTTTGATTTTACAGGTAGTGTTGTAGAGGGTATTTCTAGATTCTTGAATAATTTTTTAAAACAATTTGTTGATTTTGGTCAGTACACAGTTTCTTCTTCTTTTGAGGCTTTTGATAAGATTAATAATTTTAAAATGGAAAGTAATTGGGTATTTGGAAGTTTAGATATTGAAAATATGTATCAGTCTGTTAATAGGTTAAGCAGTATTGATGTTCTTTTGTCTGTATTGATTAAGAAAAGTTCTTTATCAAAAAATAAAATTAAGGTAATTAAAGATTTGCTTTTGTTATTGGAAGATTCTATGTATTTTACTTATAGAGGTAATTTTTATAAGATTAAGGAAGGGTGGATAATAGGTTATATTATTTCTCCTTTAGTATGTTCAGTTTATATTAGTTTTATGGAAGAGGAAATTATTATTAAAAAGAATTGTTTATATGTAAAATTATTTGTCAGATATGTTGATGATTGTTTATTTGTAGTTGAGAATGATAAATTGAAGGAATTTGTAAATGAGTTTAATTGTTTTGATCCTTCTATAAAATTTGTGTTAGAAGGAGGGGGGTTAGATTTTGGTAAGTTAAAATTTTTAGATCTTTTGGTGATTAGAAATATAGAAACTAATTGTTTATTGTGCAGTCATTTAGTTAAAAGTAAAAAATTAAGATCTATAATTAAACCTGATAGCTATCAGTCTGTATCTCATAAAGTAGCTGCTTTAAGGAATTATTGTCATAGGAATATTAAATTAAATAATTCTAGTGGGGTAGCTTTGTTTCAGAAATATCAATTTTATAAAGATTATTTGAGTGTTGGATACTCTGATAAATTTGTTAAAAGTATTTTATTTAATAGTAATATTTGTAAGGATGTAAAGGTTAAAGAAAAATATGATTTTATTTCTTTGCCATTTAAATTGTCTTCTTATAAAATTGTGTGTAGAAATAGTAAATTGTTTGGAAATAAGAAAATTGCTTGGAAAAGGGGTGTTACATTGAATAATTTATTAAATAATACAAAAGAAGTTTTTGATAGAAAGACTATTCCTGGTGTGGTATATTTTATTCCTTGTTTATTTTGTAAGAAGGTTTACATAGGTCAGAGTAGTTTGAGTTTAAATGAAAGAATAAAGGTTCATAAAAGTAGAGTTAAAAATAGATATCTTAGTTCTGCTTTGTATGTCCATGAAAAAGATACAGGTCACACTATTGATTTTGATGAAGCTAAGGTTGTCTTCTTTGAGAGAAATGAAATCAAAAGAAGAATTAAAGAGTCTTTATTATTGAAAATTTATTATTCTGAAGCAATTAACTTATTTAAGAGTTCTTTTAATATTAAGGGTGGATGGGAAGTGAATGGATTTGTGGGTAGTTTTTAATAGTATATATAATGTGTGGTTTTTTTTGTAGTTCTTTACACTTGAGAAGTCTGCTTGTAGCAGTGAAACCTTAGGTTGTGTTTTAATATTATTTTTATGCTGGTCTGGTTTAATTTTAGATTTGGGGTAGTTTTGATATATATATATTGTAACGGTATATACCGTTACATTATTTTAAATTAAAATAAAAAGATTATAAATAAAAATTGATTTATTAAAAAGAAAAAAACTTAACTTAAAAACTGAAAATTAAAAGTTGTTTAATATATATAATATATCGCACAGATGGAATGAAAACTTTAAAAATATTTTTTTTTTTAAAAAATAGAAAAAAAAAAGATATTTGAACGTACTTAAAAAAAGTACAAGATCTAAAGATAAAATATTTTTGTTAAAAGATTCTTATGTAATCTCAATAAATGGAAATGATTGTTTTATAAATTAAATAAAAAGCAAAACTATCCCTTGGGGCTCTTATATAAAAAAATCAGATGAAAGATATAGATAAGAGAACAAAAAAAATTAGATGCCCAATAGAAGCAGAAAACCAATGCTCAGACCTTAATGAAAATGATTGAAACAGGAAACTATGTTCAATGAATCTAGAGAATTACTATAAAAAGAAAAATATCCAAATTAAAAACAGTCCCAGCTTGATTTTTTTTGAGAGGGGTGATAAGACTCACTTGTCACACTCTCACTTATTTCAAATAAAATGATTGTTGAATTATGAATGGTACTGTTGCAGACCTTGAATAATATGGGTACCACAATTAAATAGTGCCAGGATTGAACCATCTAAGGCAGCCTCCAGATTGAGAACTATGGTATGAACAACAGACCAGTCTTCCATGAATGTCTTCATGGAAATTGGCAGCAGGAACTGGGAGCTCTTCTACTGTAAGATATAAACGAAAAAATTTAAAAAAAAGTAATTAAGAACTTTCAAGATTTGACAAGCTAAACATAATTTTTTTTAATGAACTTTAATCTGACTTTTCAAATCAATTATTAATGTTTAATTTTTATATATCTGAGTTTGTTAAAAATCATTTCCATTAATTTTTTTGTTCCTTTAAGTTTTATTATGATTTTAGTTGTTTCGTTAAACTAAACTTCATAAATGCTAACTTTAAGTTGGCCATGAATGGCTGCATAGATTTGTGAAGTTATATTAGTTTAATTAAGGGAGGGTAAATCTTGGGTTATTTGTTTCATAGTTAAATTGGGTCAGTGGATTGGATATATTGGTGTAATTAGTAAATGCAGCATGAGGTCCACTACATGCAGGATCACCTTATACACTGCACTCAGGCGAAATAAGCCTTTCTTATTGACCATCAGAGACAGAAGGTATTCCCTGCTCCTGGATCACCCCTTTGCCTATGGAATGGGATAGTAAGATGAAAAATGCAGTCCCTTCCTATGGAGTTTTTTTTGTGCTTCTCGCCAGACAGATGTAGTATTCCTGTACTGGACAAGAGTCAGTGTCTTCTATAACCATGGTGTTCAGATGTACATTCCTGACAGTATGGAATTTGTGCTGTCATATTCATGCTGCATTGAATTTATCAATGTATCAGATAGACTGATGTTAGTTTGACTGTGAACTTTTGGCCTAAGGTTAAATAAGGGATATAATATTTTCTTTTCAAATGCAATCTATGTAGTCTATTCATACTCGACACTCTTAAAAATATTATCAAATTCATCTGTGCTGATAGTTTAAAATAAAAATTTTAATTTAAAAATTAATAACCAATCTAATTAATAAATTTTATTCCTCAATTTTATTTATATGTGCATTAATAAATGTTTGTGTGTTAATTACTGGCAGTGGTGCATTTTATTTTTGTTAATATTGAAAAAATATTTTAAGAAATTATATTTTATAAATCTCTGCATCTCATTGAACTAGTGGCATGGGCTGATGGTTGGAATAAACCATATATATGTAAAAGTTAGATCTTAACAGCATGTATCTGCCTACTCTATAAATTTTCTCAGTTCTAATAACCTAGTGGTGCACTGTAGTGCAGATAGGTAAGACTCATGTTTTCAAAAAACCCAGACCATTATAATATATCAAAAAACCCAGACCATTATAATATATATATATATATATATTAAACTCACATTTATTTTTATTTTATGTTGTTTGTCTACTTAATTGTGACCTTCTGGCTGATATGTATATATCCTGGTGTACACTGCAACTATTATCATGATATGTGTGATCTAGTAGTAGTTTTGATGCTTCGTTTTTATATGTTCGCTTCTTATTTATTATTATATTTATTGCATCTCCATGGTTCAACTGTGGCTGAGACAGATAATTATTGAAAGTAGAAATTTAGAATTATATAAAATTGTGTTGTTGGCTAAAACTAGCAAAGTGCTTTTTTTTGTTGATTCTATTTGTATACCACAAATAGTAATTTGTATGAGGGTGGAGAGGCGTAAGTGAAATAATTTGTAATATAGAATTTGTTATATCGTTGATTTTACGATATAATTTAATGTTATTATTAGTTTTTATCTTATTACTAGCATTTTTTAATCCTATGACTTATCTAAATAATTGGTACTTATTTAATAGTATTTATCTAAACATACGGTTTTAGGGATTTAACTTGTAGTTCATGCTTGTATTATGTACTGACATAATATAACGAGGACTGCACTTATAATAAAGGTGACTAGACAAGCAGAAATAAAATATTAAACAAACAGAATTAACTAATAAATCAGCAAAATAACGATGTGTAAAAAATGAAAAAAATGTACCAGATAATTTAGTACTGACATACATGTGACCACATGGTTTACAAAATAATACTAAGGTTGATGTGGCCTGCAAAATTCCCTAAGTCTGTGTTGACATCTCCATTGGTGGAAATTACACACTAGTACTCCATCTTCCTACACCCTTAAAATTTCAGTTTTGCAGTTCATGCTTGCTTTTCATCTGTAGCAATTATGCCCTGTGTTTGTGTATACATTGTTTTTTTCTCAAGTATTAATTTATTTTGTTTTAGATCTTTCCCAAGTAGCAAACTCTACAATCCTTTAACTACTTATGCAACCTAAAAAAATTCTTATGCATACCAAATAAAATTCTGATTACCAACTAATTAATTATTATTTAATGGTAGATTCTATTTCTGGAAAAGAAAATTATTTTATTATCGTTTAACTATATTTTAAAATTATCTAGTTATCTAGTAGATTGAATACAAATATTTTTTACCTACAAAAATATCAAGGCATAAACTTGACTCAACTATCTATATTGTTTAACTTGATTATATCATTTTAAAACTCCATTACAATACTTTTTAATGCTAAACAACATTCTTTATTTCAGAAATTAGGTTTTCGAAATTTAATATAGTATTGTAAATAGTCTTGCTTTTTCTTATTTCTTTGAGACCTGCATATCTGCAAGTTATTTTCATTTATACTATTCTTTCCTTAGTTGGGTTCTTCTACTTTTATTATTTTATGTAATTCGAGGATATCTGTAATTTATGGTCTAATATCTGGTATATCGGTAATTCCCCATCTGCTTGATTTTTTTCCGAATTTGCCTAACATGGTCATGTTTTTTAGTAATTCACCCAGTTTTAGTTTTAATGAATACGATTTACCTGAATATGTGTATTTTAATTCCACTTTTTACCTAGTATTTTTCATATCTCTAATCCACATATTTTCTCCAACACTTAGCGATTTTCTGAAGGGTAGTTTGATTCTAAATGAAAATTTTCTCTTCTACAAATTAATTTAGTTTTGCTTGAATTTTTGCCCCAATATCATCTCAGCTATGAATTTATCAGTACTAGTCAAAGGCATAATATGCTAACACAGAAGGATTGTATATAACATTTATTGTATTTTTGCAACCCATTCTATTCTCAGTAGTGTTTTAACATTCACACAGACGTTTTCTGCAGTACCACTCGATTCCACATAATTTGGAAGTGTGGGCAGATGTCTAATCCTCCATTCTTTAAGTAATTTATTGAATTTGTTGAATCTAAAACTAGTGTTATCATCTGACCAGAATCTCTGGAAAACCATGAAAACAACATAATTCTTTAAGTTTCATAAACTGATATTTTTCACAATCATATACATCAATCCATTTTGAATGTATGATTATTTTTAGAAAAATATAATCATTAAAATGTCCATCATAGTCAACATAAACATAACCTCAAGTTTTTGTGACGTCACTAAGATCACAAGGTTTTGTAATGACACCAAGGTGTTGTGAATGATGGCTGTGCAAAGCACTTTTTATGATACATTGGCTGTTACTTGACTGTTGCAAATTTTTATGAATTCTTATATTTGTCTATTGATAAACCACAATACATAACTACAGGTTCGTTAATTAGCACTTATTGTTCCATAATGGCATTGATTAATCAACTGTAAAACAATAATAACCATTACTCAGTAATACGATTTTAGCATACCTCTTTATTTATAGACAATTTATCTAACATTCCATAAATATCTGTGTCATTCAAACTGATGTTTAGGCCAATCTCTAATTATTCATTTAACTGACATTTGTTATTCTTTATCATCTTTGTTCAACTTAGTACTTTTTACTGTGATTTCATTATTCAATGAATTTATTAATTAATAGATGATTCAGTTGCATTAGATCCTCTAGAAAGCATCCTTTTGTTGAATTATATTTCCCCCTTTAAAATTTAATTGGGAATAATATCTTGCTAATAAATTTATCCTTGAAATATTCTGAGGCTTAAATATTTTTCCACTGGATTATCCTTAGTTAAAATTCCCAATTGTAGTTTGTTAATGGTAATAAGATTAAATAAACAACCATATGAATATTGATTTTTTTTTATCGCAAACACAAGCAGCACTTGGTTTATTGAATTGACTATAATTTCGGTCTGCTTCTGGTTAGAGTTCTTGATGTGAGTATAATTAGTTATTGACCATTAGATGCAGAGTGACTTCAAACTGCCCAACTACAAATTTTGATATGCCTGTAGTATTAAATCAAGCTTACTGTCATAATGCAGTAATAAATTGTTTTATGGCACTTCATTATTTGTTTTCGGTTAAAGTTTTTCTTTTCCTCATCTTGATCCCAATTCAATTAATGGCCCTTTCTTAATAAATTATACCAAAGTTGGCTTACCATTTTTCTTATTTTTGTCTTGATCCCAAGACCATTCATGATTCCTTTTTAATAAGTTATACAATGGTTGGACTACTTGTGCTGTATGTTTTATAACAATTTTGAAGTATTTAAGTAGACTCAAAAAGGCCTGTAATTCCTTCCTATTTTTTGGCTTTGCAGAATCGTTTACAGCAGTTACTATTTGTTGCTCAGGAATTATTTTTCTCAAAAATTTTATTAGTTGTCATCGAGATTCATTTCTTGGAGTTTGTCATTGTTTCAAAACTCATTATTTTAGCACAGTCTTCTAAAAGTCACTGCTATAATAAGGTATCACTCTATGTATTTGCTAGAACAAAATATCCATCTTTGTCTAAAAATATTAGGGGTCACTGTGACTCTGTGAGTTTATTTATTGTAGTTAAAATTATCTCTGTAAGTGTGATGATCGTTAACCAGAAGTCTTTTGAAAACTTTAATTTGTTAAAAGCTAAACTCAAACTAATTTTAGCATAGTAGTTTGCATTTTCCATGTTAACTAATAATTATCTAATATTAGGTACTTATTACTGACATTTTATTAACTTTTTATTCACCATAGTGCAAATGTTACTGAAAAAACAGACTTGAGCATTTGATTTAGTTATACTGACATAGCCCATTTTGTGTTCTCTGTTGATGTGGAGCATTTTTCTTTAATTCTTCTTCAAGTTTTGTCTGAAGTGAGAAAGGAACCATTTGCAGTATACAAACTATATATAAATATATATATTGGGATTGTCTAAGTGTTGATTAGTATATATATATATATATATATATACTAATAACATAGACTATATATATATATATATATATATATACCTATGTTCTATAGCAACCATTTTTACTATACATAATTTGATTCCCAAGGGATCAAAACATTTTCTAGCTATATGGAGTTTAGACTGTTTTGTAGTACAGATATGTCAGCTTTTCACATTATCTTCATACTATTCCACTGACATATTTGCCCTTAAATTTGTTTTCATCAATACTGGGATTTTCATACGATTTACAATATTAACTTTCCAGTCTCTGACTGACATCATTGAAATGCCTGTACCATTATCAATTTTCATCAATATTGTTTTTATTTAACATTAACATTATATGATCACAATTCATGAGGTGGTTATTTTTAATCTCATATTTTTATTGTTTTTTTTTTTGGGAAAAGACTGTAAGCCTTTAAGTTTTTCTTCCCTTCGATTGACAAATCCATTCTAAAAGACCCACAATACCACAGACTCTACAATGTTTCTTATTTCATTTACATCTGCACACCATGTGGCTTTTCTTTCTACATCAGTAACAAATCATGTCTTTTAAATAACCATATATAGACTGACTTTAATTCTTAGACTTATTTGTGCAGCACTGTTTTGATTGTTACGACAAAATTTTCTAAATTACTTCACCTAGTCCAATACATGTTCTTGGGCTAATCCTATTTTTATTGGTCCATAATAGATCAAATCCCTTGATAAAAAACTACTGTCTAATACCAGAGCCCATCGTTGGATAATTTTCAAAGTAATAATTCTAATAGAGCATCCTTGAAAGAGTGTTCATATCTATAGCTTTAGCAAAATCTCTCAATACCTGGTCATAATCATGCAATATTTCATCAGTAGCTTTCCTTCTATTTTTAAAATGCAGCCGTGCTACATAATTTGAAGGTTGGGGACTAAAGTAATTATTTAACTTCACCACTACTATTAAACATCACATGATCACCATTTTCTTTCTTGCTCATAACTATTATTAAAACAGGCAAAAATCTCTAGACATATTGCCATTCAGTGCAAGCCAGAGTAATTAATGGATGCCAGAAGGCTTGTGCATAAAATCCTCATATAGTGCCTACTCATCCAATTTCCCCAAGATTAGTTTCTGGCTTGTGGCCTTCATCAGTGAGAAGCCTTGGATCTGAATCACTCCACCTAGATCTTAGGATCTAATGCAACTCTCCAGCAGCCTTTTATCTCTACTTAGCCACAAAACTGAGTCTTAAATTGAAAACAATCATGAGTGCTGGCTATGGTTATTAAAAAACCAAACTCACCAAAATGTATAGGTACATAAACTGATTTCAGACCTATATGACAATATAAGCTAATGAGCTTGGATTGAAAATATTACGGTATTTTCAATTTAAGACTCATAGTTTTGCAGTTATGTAGAGATAAAAAGTGATTGCTGGAGGGTTGCATTAGACCCTAAGATCTAGGTGCCATGCTCTCAGATCCATGGGTCCTTACTGATGAAGGCCACAAGCCAGAATCTAGTCTGGGAATACGGGATGATTAGGCACAGATAGGGATTTTATGCACAAGCCTTCTGGTATCTATTGATTACTCAGGCTTGCACTGAGTGGCAATACCTATAGAGAGTTTTTCCACTACCACTGTATATGCTAATTTGTTTGAGTTCTTATGATCTTTTAGACCATTTATGATTTTGATTACATTCTGCCCAGCATAACTTACTAAAATAGCAACTTTAATGGATTCAATAAATGCTCTATTTATAAAAAAGTTTTTCTCTACTCTTTATATTAAATTGGTCAATTAAACTAATTATTTAACTAAATTCATTTATTGATACTTGCAGAACAGCCATTATTTAAAAAAATCTAATTCTAAATATAGTTATTGATTTCCCCCCCAATTTCTGATAGATGCACTGCACACACTATCTCCTCCTTAAATTGTTTGAGTAAGTCAGCTTTCTGCATAGCAATGACATCAAGAGTACTGGAGTCATGGCATAATTGATCAACAAGCAGAAATAACATACTATACAAATATATTTTACTATACATAATCTTATGCTTATTAAGATAGTGAGATTGCCATGGGCTTTACAAAATAATAATGTCAAAATGTGCAAAAGACCCTTGGTCTGCTTTTTCACTTTCAAAGATGAAAATTCAGTGGGCACTCTATTTTCTTACACAATGAAATTTTAATTTTTCAGTTTATGCATGCTTTACATCTATAACAATTTGTAGGACATATGCATACATATTTTTTTCTATCTACTTGGCAATTATTATTGTATCGGTCAGTTTTGTCTGTTCATATAACAAGATCTAGAATCTAGGCAAAAGTAGTCCAATCATGCATGTGAGATACATAAGTCAGGCACTCTCATGAACTCTGTCTTATTTGCCTATTTTCCAGATCTACTAACTTATGAGTACCAATCCTGATGATACCCGATCTAATTTTATCTTTCTCAGTCAGCATTGTAGAGTTGAGAAACAAAAAGACACTATTTAGACATGAACACTAAGGTGAAGTTCTTAGCATAATAATAACCACAAGTTCTGGCAAGTTTAAAAGAACATGATCTTTCACGTTATTTACCTATAATATTAGTGGGATTTCCTCATCTAGTCATAGCAAGCATGACTTGTTTAATCAAGATATAATATTTATTAAATAAAGGAAACGATGATTCCGAAGGCTTAGATATATGTATACTTCTAATTTATTAATGTAAATAAAATGAAGCATTAATAATTTGACTACAATAATTCTCCATTGATTATCATTAGCCTCTTTACATTTTATTTATAACATATTTTTCTTTTACAATTTGGTAAGTTATTTTAGTGTGGGTTTGATGTATATGCCATTAACTGATTGATTATATTATAGAAATACAGTTTAACTAGCACTATAATATAAATATATTTATGATTCTTTGGTCCACAGCTAGAGAGAAAATGGCTATTGATCGAAATTTCTTAACAAGTATTATTTAGTTTATTACAAGTTTATATACTTATTATTAACATTAGTAAATGGAATAATTAATCTCAACTTATGCTGAGCTAGAAATATTTGTGGGAGAGTTCATTGAAAGCTATAATTGTGTCACAGAATTGTGCATTCATGAAATATTAATAAATTATAAAGAAATCTGTTTAGTAAAACCAGAGCATTATGGCTGATGGATATTCATAGGCTTTATTTGAATGAGAAATAGGAAAGCAGTGTGTGAATGATGGCTATTTATATGTGATCCAGTCATTGGATCCTAAAAAGTGCTTCATATTTTATCTTGAAGAAATAGTTACCGATTTCTTTCTGCATCTTTAGCAGAATCAGCTCACTGATGAAAAATAATTTGGTGGGAGATGCTATGGGCCAGCTGACCCAGAGCGAATCCATGCATAGCTTCCACACATGGTGAAGAGAGTCTCAAGAGGAGTTTATAGTTTTGTTCTTGGACCTGGATATGATGAAATGGGGTTTGGCTTTCCAATATGTCCAGTGGGATGAAGCACAATATATATATATATATATATATATATATGCTTCATATATATATATATATATATATATATATATATATATATATTGTGAATTTCTGAATGGGCACAAATTATGAAGTTATTAAACTATATTGTATCAGTAGTAAATACCTGCATTGTACTAAAAAATGAAATAGCCTTAAAATTGTAAAATTTTTCTATTCATGGTCCAAAAACTTATATGTGAGTCACCTGTGCATTTTGGTTAGAAATTTTACAAGCATTTATTGTTATTATTATATTTGATAAAGTGTTTAATGCAAGGAAGGGGGGGGTAGATTATTATAGAAAGTGTTGTTATAATAGTTAGATTGATGCAAAGTTGTTTTATTTATTTATGTAAATAAGCATTTATTTTTATAGTGCTATGTTTTATAAATTGTAATACATTAAAGATCAGCCTTTTCAAGCTATTGTGCATGCACTTTTTACAAGCGTTAATAATAAATAAATACTTTCACTAGAAATAGTGTTGGTGTTTGAATGGTTTTCTGATTTATTATTCATTGTCACCATTCATTTACTAATATTATAATTAGTGAAATATGTTTAACCCATAGCCATATCAATTATATTTAGTCAGGATAATTTAACATTTGTGCAGCAGTATATGTGTATGCATGTATGTCTATATCATTTTCATATTTTAATTACAATAAACAATATTACATTTACAATAAAACATTTAAATTACATTAATTATTTTTAATAATTTTGCAAAAATATATTTTCTTAAGTGATTAGTGGATATTTGGATTAATAAATTATTTGACAATTTAAATAATATTATCAACCATTTTTATTTAATAGCTAATTAATATTCATTTGTTTTAAGCTTGTCCAAAGTTATTTTTTTGTTTTATTTCACTTGATTTAATTGTGAAGGTCAAAATGATTTTTTTTAAGAAAATATTTCTTGAATATTTAATTAACTCCTGAGTGCAAAAAGTGGAGTTGACCTTTAGAGGGTAAAAACAACCTTTTTGATGGAAGGAGGGGATATTTATTTAACAGATAGTCACTAATAAAAATTGCTTATTATAATTATTGCCTTAGTTCATTCTACCTATGACCAGTATATATCTCTTCCAGAAGTCAAGTCAATTTTAAAACTCCAAAGTAAATTTTAAAAGTCTTAAGTTAATTCTAATTACCAGAAAGTCTTCAACTAGAATGACTGGCTAAGGTATAAAGAAAAAGGTATATCTCTTTATTCCTTTTGCTCAGTTTAAATGTTTAAATTAACACTCTCATATTTATTTTCATTCTTAAAAATGTATGTTTATACTATTAAATCTATGCTACTATATTTAGTAGTATTTATTATTATTAAGAAGAAACTTAAAAGTGCATGAACTTTATAATCTGCTAACTAAATTCTGTGAATTTTCTAATATTTTGTGGAAACGTACACTGGACAATTTAACCAAGATTATCTTAAGCTCTTAGCTCAACTTCTATTCTACTTCTGTAAAGGTTAAGTCAAAAATTAAAAGGATGCGTGTACTTTATTATGCCATATTTAAAATTGTTATGGAATGATAACTTTGTCTCTTATTTGAGCTTATAAAATAATGTGTTTTAATAAAGAAATAAAGATATAACTTACCCAGAATAATTAATTGCTATAATGTATATGCTTAAATCGAATTGAAGGACGTTAATATCACATATTTTGGTTATCTTCGATACATGGATATATTAAAAAATAAAATATTAATGTTTAAAAAAATACAAATTTCATGTGGATAATTATTAGCAACTTATTAAAATTAATCTAACTTATAAATTATTAAAGCGAATATTTTCTGCTGAAAAATCTGTTAAAATACTGTTGGACTAAATACCACTAGAATTGTTTAAAATGAATAGAAGAGTAAACCAATTAATCACTGAAACTGTCTTTCCATGTCTCTATTACCCAAAATATTTGTTATTGTACATGCTATATAAGTAAATTCTATTAGCTTTAGCTAAGAACATCGAAGATTACGGAGTTAAGTGTGAATTGTAAATGTTCATCATAAAAATAATTTGTGCTTAATGTTTCACATCCTTGTTTGGAATATTCTTCATTGTGCTCGGGTTATTCAGCAGACCTCGGAAAAGGAACTTTGCAAATGAATATTTTTTTTATTAACAAGAAGAGTGAATTTTATTTTACGTGTTGTTACTGATATATATATATATATATATATAGTACCAAAATACATTGATATTAAAGTAATTGCATGAGCTCCATGTTTTAAAAATATAAAAATTTAATATTAAGAGAATAAAATGTAAAAACTAAAAAGCAGGAGAGGAGGTGACTTTTGTATTAAATAAAATAAACTGTAAATGCTGTTTAAAATAATAAGATTTTTTTTTGTTTAAAAGAAGAAAAAAAGTCTTGTAATAAATAAATAATTTAATATTTTTTAAATGAATTTTTAATAAAATAATAAAGAGATTTCATTTTATCTTATAATAAAATAATTAAATATATATGCATGTGTGTATGTAATTTTTAATAAAATGTAGATGCAGAAGCTGATTTTATTTTATGAGACGAAGAACGCTGCTGCTAAATAAAGTTTTACATTGTTTAAAAACAGTATAAATAGCTCAACATTTTATCATTCTTGGTCTGACTTTCTCATTTTAATTAAATATTTCTTGAAGTAATATTCCCAAAATGTTGCATTGTTAAAATCAACATATTTGCAGTTGACCGAAAGCCGCTCTCTACACATCTAAGATCTGTGATTAGTTCGGAAAGTAATCATGTTGAAATAGACTAAACAGACAGCAGAGTATGGGAATGCCAAATGAGCCATGAAAATCATACCAAGTCACAGGATATAAGGAGGAACCATTTTACCAGTCATTGATGAGTTAAGAAATAATTCTATTATGCTGTTTCTGTTGTATTTAGAACCTAGGTAATTATTTGACTTTAATATCTAAACATTCCCGATTCTTTTTAAAATAGAGCTAGACTTTATTAAAAGAACTTTGAACTTTTTGAATTAAACTTAAAAAAACAATAAACATTAAACTTCAAAAAATTAATATTTGCTATAATAAAATAAGTAAAAGCAGCTTCTATTAAATAATATTTTTGAAACAATGGCATGCACGTATGTGTGATTTGATTTTTTTTTAAACTTAAAAAAATGATAAAATAAAATGTGATGTATCATGTATAATTTATTTGCTAAAGTAATATATTAAAATGCTTATTTTAATCTTTAAAAAAAGAAGTGTGTGTGTCTCATTATAAGATAAAATGATTAATTTATTTTAAAATATTAAAAACACTTAAAAAATTATTTTTCTTAAAACATTTATGTTTATTTCTGATACATGTGGATAAGTATAAATATTTATTTTCTTAATAAGAGTAGGAGGGAAAAAATCTAATCATTAATAATAGTATTTCAGAAAAGATTCGTTAAGTTAAATCTATAAATGTTTAGCATTCAGTATAATGTTTTTATTATTAGTTTTAAAGGATTGAAGTATTAATTTGAATGGTTCACAGAAAATTATTTTAGTTTTTTTAAAAAAATAGTAGTAGCTTAGAAGAGGCAGCATTTAAGATATACCTTTTGTTTGTCTATTAGTGGGTGGTTGGAACCGGTTGAGCTAGCAGGGATTTTTCAGGTACTAAATTGTGCTCATCTGATAGACATGCTAATTCTAATGTAATTAGCTGGTGCCTAAGGAATTTTCCTTTCTTTTTTAAGAATAAAAATAAAGTGTTTATTTGATTGGTGTATATTTGGTAGTCGAGTGTTGAATGTTATTGATAGTTCACTATTGATGATAGTTGACACTTTACCTCAAAACCAACCACTTTTGGAAAGGAAAATTTAGGAGGACAAAATATCATAAAATATTAGTTAATATTTTATTTGTTGATGCTTGGTATTTGTTGTTTCCCATAAATGAAAGTAGTAAATTTTAAATTGTAAGTTTTATATCGTTAATAGTTTTGAAGATAGTAAATGGTAAATAGAAGTAGTAATTGTTTTCTTTTATTTGATGTTCAGAGGAGGGTGGTTTATTTGGCACATCAATGTGGTGCAAAATTGATCATTTGATGCATTGGCATGGCATGAAACTGGTCTATGAAGCATGTCAATGTGGCCCAAGAACTAAACGTTTTGTGTGGAAGAACCGACGGAAGTTGAGTTTGGAGGGGCATATGGTGCATTAACGTGGTTAGTTGGATGTTTATTAGGTGCAGAACATGGCCTGAAAGTTGTCATTTTAAGTGGAGTAACTGATAGAAGTTGAGTATGGAGGGGCATACGGTGCATTAATGTAGATAGTTGGACATTTATTAGGCGCAGTAATGTGGCCTGAAAGTTGTCATTTTAAGTGGAGGAACTGGTAGTTTTAGTTTCGGAGGGGCATTTGGCACATTAATGTAGATAGTTGGACATTTAATAGGTGATGTAATGTTGTCTGAGATTAGTGGTTTAAGTGATAGGACCATGGTTGAACGATCATCTTGCACATTAACATGGGACCAATGTAAAGGATAATTGGATGTTGAAGTAGAGATTTAAAGGAGACTGAAAATAGTTGTAGCAAATGATAAGATTACTATAAAAATAGTTGGGAATTCATTTGGCGAATCGACATGGCTTGAAATTAGTTGTTTAAATAGAATAAACAACTTGAATTGTAGTTAGTTGTTTAGATGAAGGGTCAAAGTTGACTATTGTTATATATTAATAGAGGATATTTGCTGAAGAGAAGTGTAATAAATATATTGGTAGTATTTGTATTTTTTTCCCGAACAGGTTAGTTGTGGTGTATGATAAAAGTTGATTTTCGTGGACGTTAGAAAGTAGAAACATGTTTTTTTAAGATAAAAAAATAACATGCACTCCATACAAGGAAGATAGATGAACATGAGGTGTAGAATTAAAACTAAGAGGGTAGAGGGTGACTTATATGTATGTTTGGAAATGCAAAATGTTTTTTTATTTCTTATTTTTTTATGTTTGGTTAAAATAATGCTAGATAGATTGGATAAAAAGAAAGAGCCACCTGATTGGTTATAGAATAGAATTATACTGGGATGAAAATTATAGTGGATAAATAAGAATACATGTATACACTTAAATAAATGTTAAGGAAATAAAATTATATTGTTTATAGGTTTAAATTCTGAGAAAACTAAAATGCTCAGAATGATATTTTAGTTTCAGAGGAGGGACGGAAATAATGTACCAAAGTACATTGATATTAAAGTAATTGTATGAGTCCCATGTTTTAAAAATATAAAAATTTAATATTAAGAGAATAAAATGTAAAAACTAAAGAGCAGGCGGGGGGGGGATTTTGTATTAAATAAAATAAACTGTAAATGCTGTTTAAAATAATAAATTGTTTAAAATAATAAGATTTTTTTTGTTTAAAAGAAAAAAAAAAGTCTTGTAATAAATAAATGATTTAATATTCTTTAAATGAATTTTTATAAAATAATAAAGATATTTAGTTTTATCTTATAATAAAATAATTAAATATATGTGCATGTGTGTATGTAATTTTTAATAAAAAGTAGATGCAGAAGCTGATTTTATTTCACGAGATGAAGAACACTGCTGCTAAATAAAGTTTTCCATTGTTTAAAAACAGTATAAATAGCTCAACATTTTATCATTCTTGGTCTGACTTTTTCATTTTAATTAAATATTTCTTGAAGTAATATTTTCAAAATGTTGCATTGTTAAAACCAATGTATTTGCAGTTGACTGAAAGCCACTCTCTACGCATCTAAGATCTGTGATTAGTTCAGAAAGTAATCATGTTGAAATAGACTAAATGGACAGCAGAGTGTGGGAATGCCAAACGAGCCACGAAAATCATACCAAGTCACAGGATATACAGAGGAATCATTTCACCAGTCCATTATGCTGTTTCTGTCGTATTTAAAACCTAGGTAATTATTTGACTTTGATATCTAAACATTCCCGATTCTTTTTAAAATAAAGCTAGACTTTATTAAAAGAACTTTGAACTTTTTGAATTAAACTTAAAAAAACAATAAACATTAAACTTCAAAAAATTAATATTTACTATAATAAAATAAGTAAAAGCAGCTTCTATTAAATAATATTTTTGAAACAATGGCATGCACGTATGTGTGATTTGATTTTTTTTTTAAACTTAAAAAAAAAGATAAAATAAAATATGATATATCATGTATAATTTATTTGCTAAAGTAATATATTAAAATTCTTAGTTTAATCTTTAAAAAAAGAAGTGTGTGTGTCTCATTTGGAGATAAAACAATTAATTTATTTTAAAATAATATTAAAAACACTTACATTATTTTTCTTAAAACATTTATGTTTATTTCTGATATGTGCAGGTAAATATAAATATTTATTTTCTTAATAAGAGTAGGAGGAAAAAATTCTAATCATTAATAATAGTATTTCAGAAAAGATTTGATAAGTTAAATCTATAAATGTTTAGCATTCAGTAAAATAGTTTTATTATTAGTTTTAAAGGATTGAAGTATTAATTAGAATGGTTCGGGGAAAATTATTTTAGTTTTTTTTTTTAAATAGTAGTAGCTTAGAAGAGGCAGCATTTAAGATATACCTTTTGTTTGTCTATTAGTGGGTGGTTGGAACCAGTTGAGCAAGCAGGAATTTTTCAGGTACCAAATTTTGCTGATCAAATAGCCATGCTAATTCTAACGTAATTAGCTGGTGCCTAAGGGATTTTTCTTTCTTCTTTAAAAAATAAAAATAAAGTGTTTATTTGATTGGTGTATATTTGGTAGTCAAGTGTTGAATGTTATTGATAGTTCGCTATTGATGATAGTTGACACTTTACCTGAAAACCAACCACTTTCTGAAAGGGAAATTTAGGAAGACAAAATATCATAAAATATTAGTTAATATTTTATTTGTCGATGCTTGGTGTTTGTTGTTTCCCGTAAGTGAAAGTAGTAAATTTTAAATTGTAAGTTTTATATGTTAAGAGTTTTGAAGGTAGTAAGTGTTAAATAGAAGTAGTAGTTTGTAATTATTATTGGTTGATCAGAGGAGGGTGGTTTAATATATATATATATGATAGACAGCTAGAGAGATTTTTTAGTATTATATGTTTGCTTATTTAATTTTATGAACTTCTAGATCATCCTGGAAGAGTTTATTCACAAATTGTGAATATGCTGGTAAATTATTATTATTATTATTATTATTATTATTATTATTATTATTATTATTATTATTATTATTATTATTATTATTATTATTATTATTATTATTATTATTATTATTATTATTATTATTATTATTATTATTATTATTATTATTATTTAAATATGATTTTATTTTTATATGAAGATGAAACATATATTTTTCTTTTAGTATACTATTAAAGAGGGGTATTTATTTAGTTTATATATTTTTCTTTATCTCAAAGTGAGAATTTTGTCTTTCAGAGTAGCGAGTATGTGAAAGAAATATCATCGTATCAGAGATAGCAAAGAAACATCATTCATAATAATTATTACTATTTGAATTTGAAACAACTGAAACTCTATTCTTGGTTAAAAGTTTATATTTTAATGTATTATTTAATAACCGTATTATTTGCATATTACATAATTTATAATTATTTTCATACTCTTATTTATGCATAGGTGTGTCTATATTGTGCAATTGTTTTACTTAAGTAATAAACATCCAGTTTTATAATTATTTATTTATATAAATTCGGATATTGTCATATTCTAAAAGAATTGAAGGAATGAGTGATTTATCTGTGTGTATTTATCTGCCAACGTCTGGTGTTAAATGTGTAGAGGAGCCATGGAAAATGAAATTGTTCTAGATAAGTTCTATGTTTGTAGGGATTAAAGATTTTCCCCTTAGTATATTTAAGTATTTTGCCAATGAGTAGAGTGAGGTATATTCTATATTGCATATGTATATGCTATAAAATGGTATTTATGAAGTTAAGTGCTATTTTCCTATTGTTCTGGTGATGAGAAAATTTCCACACCAATTGTGTATTTCGGATTTAGATAAGTTGTTATAGATTTATTAACTAAAGAGTTTAATTGCTCCTCATGCACTTGATTTCTTTTTGAACGTTTAGTTTGTATGATTATAAAAAACATAGCTCTGTGTAATTCAGTTCGTGGTTAAATAAACGGTAGGATCAAACTCTTTGTTGAATATTAAAGTTGATTTAATGTTATATTTGTTGTTTGGTCTATGACATTGTCTGAAATAAAATGCTTATTTAATAATTTCTAAGTAAATTGATAATGTGTAAAAAAATATTGTTTTCTTTTATTTATTGCATAAGGTGTGACACATACGCTAATGTAAATAAATAATATCGCGGATATAAAAGTATAATATTGTTAAACTTAAAACAGGAAATAAACATTTTAAAACATATCATATTAATTTACCATAAGTTAGAAATCACCAAATCATCAGAATGAGTATGATTTTATTGCTATGCGTGAAAAGTGTAGTTATTTAAAGTGATTATTTAATTAAGTTATTTAAAGCTGCTCTCTTGATAGCCAAATATATTAATTTGCTTTATTCCAACAATTGATAATATATCCTCTCCAAAGTGTATAAATTGTGCCCATAATATAATATATTATTTATTCAGTATTGTATATAAAAATGTTTAAATAGCCCAGATATTCAAAGTCAGAATATTAAAGTCTTATTTGTTTGTTAATTTGCGTTCATAAGTGTATAAATAATAAATGATGTAATCTGTAATAGGGATAATCCCAAACTTATGTTCATAGATTTACTTGTAAATTTAAAGATTAGGACAAATAGTCTTATTGTGAACCGATTACATTTAATTAAATCTCAAGTGTAAATAAATGATTTGTTTATTTATTTAAAACTGTGTCTTGAGTTATTCTTATGTGCATTCGTATTCTAGTTTCCACCTCTCCACATCTCATACATCTATTACAAAATAAGTACATTATTTTATAACTCTGATAATAAATCTTCAAAAATCTGATAATATTGTTTTATTGATCCAAACATTACATGAAATATTTATCACTTGATAAACTTATAAAATGGTTGCCTAGTTAGTGTATTATTTAGATGATGATGTGAGATTAAAAGATACCCTATTTCCTTCATTATCTAATTGCCAGCCGAGTAAAACATTATTCAATTCATTTCATTATATTTTTATTATAATTGAGAGTTATAAATTACTGGCTAAAATAGTTTCTTTAATCTAACTGTGTTATAGATTCCCTGAGATCTGATTTTATGTTCCTAGATTAACATTAATTCAGCTATTTAGGTTAAGATGTGCTGAATAATAGAATTATTTAGTGTTAGGCCTTTCTTTTCTATTAAGTTATATTGGGTTAATATAGTGTATATTTAGACGGTGGAAGAGATCAAATTGAAATTATATTTTAGTAGTTTGAACAAATAAACTCTGCTGGCCTTTATCATTTGGTTAATTAATAAATAAGGTCTATATTTTAATTAATAGTTTGTAGTATTTCTTCCTTCATTTATTTATACTCTATATGTTATGAACTTCCTGTAACATCCCACTGAGCTAAGCTGTAAAATAAACATAAGTAAAAGAGTCTCAGTATCAATTCTAAATCAAATAAATTATTACATTATTCTATACATTAATAGAATTGGCGCCCTGGGCATTTGCTCGTATAATATATATGATCAGTGTTGTGTGTATGGGTTACAATATATATATATATATATATATATATGTTATACTTAATGTTTTCACGGTTATATGATGTAGATAAATTATAACTTTTTGGGATATACTGTGTCTTATTTTCCATTGAGCACCGATATTTCGACGGAATAGCAACATAGCAACCGCCATTTTCAAGGTTAACTTTTGAAAGAAAAACCGTTAGATCTTAACAAATAACGTGACTGTGTGAAGATGAGAAATGAGATTCCAGTTCAGCATTCACAATATGAGGCTCATCAAAATGTTTATTTTCCTCAGTATTTTTACCTGTTAATTTTAAGTTAATATTGGATAAAAAAAAGAGGTTTCCACATAGCTGGAATACGTTGTACTTCATCAGTTCTATTTAAACCAGTAGGTCTCTTTAATATTTCACTTGACTCTCTCATGGTTTCTAAATCATATCTTTCCAAATTAGCAAGTATTTTTGTATTGTCAAAATTAGGTTTGTGACCAGTTTCTAAATAATGGGAAGTAAAAAACTGATGTGCTAATTTTTTGTGGAAAAGCATTTTTATGTTCCTTAATTCTGACATTAATTCGTCTATTAGACTGACCCATGTAGCCTCTTGAGCACTGGAAACATGGAATTTCATACACTCCTTGGTGTTCCAAAAGTATTCTGTCTTTAGGTTTATACAAAAAATCACCAATTTTTTTGCCAGTAGAAAAAGTGGTCTTTATATTAAAACAAGATAGTCTTCTACTGATTTTATCAGTAACCCCCCCCCCCCCTAATGTAAGGCAAAATTACTCTATTAAAAGAGGAATTATCAATTCTATCCTCTTTTTTCTTTTTAGTATTAATGTTATATAAAGCCTTACATATGATGTTTTTATTATAATTATTAGAAAGCAGAATACTTTTTGTAAGTTTTATTTCTTGAGAAAGATGTTCTTTATCAGATAAATTATAAGCTCTAGTGAAACGATTTTTAGCTACAGAAAAAAATTGTGCAGGAAGATGATGAGAATTAAAATTAAGATATCTGTTTGTATGAGTGGATTTTCTGTAAACTGATATTGACAATGTTTCATCACATTTTCTTGCAATTAAAACATCCAGAAAAGAAAGTGATCTGTTATTTTCCACTTCCATAGTAAATTTAATATTTGGATGCCAATTATTTATAAAAGCAAGAAAAGAATTTAAAGAATCAATTCCATGAGGCCATATGACAAAAGTATCATCCACATATCTAAGCCAAATAGAAGGTTTTTTAGTAGCTGCACATAATACTTGACTTTCAAAATTGTCCACGAAAAGATCAGCAATGACAGGTGACAGTGGAGATCCCATAGAAAGTCCTTTAATTTGTTTAAACAGTTGAGAATTATAAACAAAAAATGTATTTTCAAGGCAATGTTTTGCTAAAGGAATAATAAAATCAGGTAAATCATTGTTCTCAGCTATTATATTTAATGCTTCTTCAACAGGAATATTAGTAAACATAGAAGAAACATCAAAACTAACCAATAAATCAGTTACAGTTAGTTTGAAGTTTTTAATTATTGAAATAAAATGGCTTGAATTTTTAATTCTTGAAGGAATCTCATCTGTCAATGGCTGTAAGCATTGGGCTAAATATCGAGCCAAAGCATGTGTGGGAGAGCCTATAGCACACACAATAGGTCGCAATGGTATCTCAGGTTTATGAATTTTAGGCAAACCATAAAATTTAGGATATAATGAAGAACCTTCTCTTGGAGAAATTTTAATTTTCATATTTTCATCTATACTAGAAAGTTTGTCAAGACATTTTGTCTTTTTCTCTAAATATGTCAGACAAAATGTCTTGACAAACTTTCTAGTATAGATGAAAATATGAAAATTAAAATTTCTCCAAGAGAAGGTTCTTCATTATATCCTAAATTTTATGGTTTGCCTAAAATTCATAAACCTGAGATATCATTGCGACCTATTGTGTGTGCTATAGGCTCTCCCACACATGCTTTGGCTCGATATTTAGCCCAATGCTTACAGCCATTGACAGACGAGATTCCTTCAAGAATTAAAAATTCAAGCCATTTTATTTCAATAATTAAAAACTTCAAACTAACTGTAACTGATTTATTGGTTAGTTTTAATGTTTCTTCTATGTTACTAATATTCCTGTTGAAGAAGCATTAAATATAATAGCTCAGAACAATGATTTACCTGATTTTATTATTCCTTTAGCAAAACATTGCCTTGAAAATACATTTTTTGTTTATAATTCTCAACTGTTTAAACAAATTAAAGGACTTTCTATGGGATCCCCACTGTCACCTGTCATTGCTGATCTTTTCGTGGACAATTTTGAAAGTCAAGTATTATGTGCAGCTACTAAAAAAACCTTCTATTTGGCTTAGATATGTGGATGATACTTTTGTCATATGGCCTCATGGAATTGATTCTTTAAATTCTTTTCTTGCTTTTATAAATAACTGGCATCCAAATATTAAATTTACTATGGAAGTGGAAAATAACAGATCACTTTCTTTTCTGGATGTTTTAATTGCAAGAAAATGTGATGAAACATTGTCAATATCAGTTTACAGGAAATCCAATCATACAAACAGATATCTTACAAAAAGTATTCTGCTTTTTAATAATTATAATAAAAACATCATATGTAAGGCTTTATATAACATTAATACTAAAAAGAAAAAAGAGGATAGAATTGATAATTCCTATTTAATAGAGTAATTTTGCCTTACATTAAGGGGGTTACTGATAAAATTAGTAAAAGACTATCATGTTTTAATATAAAGACCACTTTTTCTACTGGCAAAAAAATTGGTGATTTTTTGTATAAACCTAAAGACAGAATACTTTTGGAACACCAAGGAGTTTATGAAATTCCATGTTTCCAGTGCTCAAGAGGCTATGTGGGTCAGTCTAATAGACGAATTAATGTCAGAATTAAGGAACATAAAAATGCTTTTCAACAAAAAATTAGCACATCAGTTTTTTACTTCCCATTATTTAGAAACTGGTCACAAACCTAATTTTGACAATACAAAAATACTTGCTAATTTGGAAAGATATGATTTAGAAACCATGAGAGAGTCAATTGAAATATTAAAGAGACCTACTGGTTTAAATAGAACTGATGAAGCACAACGTATTCCACCTATGTGGAAACCTCTCTTTTTATCCAATTAAAATTAACAGGTAAAAATACTGAGGAAAATAAAAATTTTGATGAGCCTCATATTGTGAATGCTGAACTGGAATCTCATTTCTCATCTCGCACACAGTCACGTTATTTGTTAAGATCTAACAGTTTTTCTTTCAAAAGTTAACCTTGAAAATGTGCTCAATGGAAAATAAGACATGGTATATCCCAAAAAGTTATAATCTATCTATCTATCTATCTATCTACCTACCCTACCTACCTACCTACCTACCTACCTACCTACCTACCTACCTACCTACCTACCTACCTACCTACCTACCTACCTACCTACCTACCTACCTACCTACTCTACCTATCTATCTACCTACCTATCTATCTATCTATCTATCTATCTATCTATCTATCTATCTATCTATCTATCTATCTATCTATCTATCTATCTATCTATCTATCTATCTATCTATCTATCTATCTATCTAATACTGTACCCATTATAAAATATAAATATATATAAAATACAGTACCCATTATAAAATATTATATATATATATATAAGTTTTTAACGGTAATACAATATTATAGTTTAAATTCTTTTGTAGCCCTTTTGATTACATGATAATCCTCATCAGCTTTAACTGAATTTCAAAATTTTAAACCTAATGTTACATATATTTCCATAAGCTGTGTTTGGCCGTATTCACAACTTGCCTATTAATAACAACATTCTTATATTTATCAATTAATATTGCCTCTTTAATTTTCCTCTTTTTATGATTTTTTTCTTTCATTAATATTTTTATTTCATTACTATTAAATGTAAACTTATAATTACAAGTTTTTTCATGGTCAAAGAATACTGAAGCTGTATTAAATTGACTATTTACATTATTTTTAATTCGATTATATAATAATTGATGCTCCTTCAATCTTTTTTCCACAGAACATCTCGATTCACTGATGTAAAATTTCTGACATCCACATGGAATCTGATAAATTATATTACTTCTTTGCAATTTAGGAATTATACTTTTAGAATTATTAATCAATCGATTAACATTCTGAGAAACACAAAATAAAATATTATACTTTTTTTAAAATATATTTTTAATTAATTTAGATTGCCTGTTATTTATAAACGGCACATATATCCATTTTTTATTATTATCTAAAGTAACACTGCAAACACTCTTCTTATTATTAAATGAATTTACTGTATGCAAAATTTGGTTTTTATCATAACCAACCTTTAAAGTTCATTAGCAAAGAGTTCAATATGTAAAATTTTATCACTCTTATATTTACATAATTTATCATTGCGATGCAAAAATGATTTCAGACTTGCCATTTTATGCATCGTTGGAACACATGATTTGAAATGAATATATCCTCTTTCCCCAATAGGTTTAAAAATTAATTTATAATTTAAATCAGTAGCATCTCTAAATATTTGTAAATCCAAAAATTTTATTTTTACATTTTATTCATTCTCAATAGTCCATTTTAAATTGTTTAAATTATTCAGATGATATAAAAGACCATCAATAATATCTTTAAGACCACAAACAAAAACATCATCGACATATCTAGATACATGCTTTTGTTCTTATAAGTCAGAAAACAATACAACCCTGCCAAAAATTCCTTGAAGGATTATTTCAAAATCTAATGTTAGATTTAAAACTAACTCAAAATGGACAAATTTTTCACTAATGGGTATTACATTATATTTTCTAAAATTATAATATTTCTAAATTTGCTAATGGGTTTATGCTAATTAATTTAATTGCGTTGGAGATTTGGCATGACTGCATCAGCTTTTCTGACTGTCATTACTGAAAATAGACAATATTTTATAAATAATTTTAAATATACAATATATTATATGATATACTAGTATAATTATTATTTTATAAGCAATCCCCCAAAATACATATCCTTTATGCACATATATGACTTGAAATTATATAAAATATTATTCATTTATTTGTTTATTTAAGATATTACTAAATATCTTCATCACAGTTATTTTTAAAACTAAAACAAAAAAGGTTGGGTTATATAAGTGCGTATATTAGTGGTGAGGGATTGGAGAGGGCTGTGAAGCGCAATCTGACTCTCAGATTGACTGCTTCATTATCTACCAGACCCTTCCCAAAAAGTAACTTATAATCCTTTAATTACTTTTGCATACCAAGAAAAATTTTGGAGTCTGATCACCAATTTAAATAATTATTATTTAATAGTAGTTTTTATTTTTGGAACAGGAACAATTCTTTTATCATAATCAGCTTAATTAGAGTTCTAGAAATATTTAGTTTTTTAATTGTACATGGGATACAAATACTTTCTGCCCACGAAAATATTAAAAACCAAACTTATATCTAATATTTTTTTTAACTAATAAAGATCCATGATGTGCTTTATTACAAACATCAGTTAATTCCATTACAATATTATTTAACTCGATTACAATAAACTCTATTTCAAACATAGCAATTATTGCTATTTTTTGCGATTGATATTTTCTAATAATAATAATGTCTATCAGTTTTGTTTTTTATTTTTGAAGAATAAGTATTTAACTTAAAGCTAATGAAATATATATAAAAAAATACATTTTCTAACACTACTCTCAAGTTTAGTCCATTGCAGTGGTAGTAAATTCTGGCACCCTCAAATGAGGAATGGTTTTTTTTAATCAATCAAGATATCTATTTTTAAACAATTTATATTATTGATATTTGTAATTGACAATCCTGAGATTTCTCTGATTTGTAAACTTCTTCAACAATAATCTTATATGATGAAATATATAGATTATTTACAATGCTAATTATTTATTGAAATGTCACCTAACCATAATATAAAATCATGTTTATCAGAAAAATAGTGTACTCTATAAGAACATGAGTAACTTTTACTTAATAACCAATATCATATTAATACTGACAGCAATATTATTAATTACTCATATGCTTATTATTATTCTCCAAGAGCAGCTAACTTTCCTCTCTTCTAGAAAAAAATAGATGGTAGATGGTTCAGCAATAGTGTAAATATATTATAAACATGTCATAGATGCTTTTAGCATATAATTAAATACTGGAATGACATACAACCAATTTTCTGTGTATAATTTTAAAATGATAAAAACATCATATTTTGTTTCTATAAATGTCCTTTTAAAATATCAACACAATATCTAAAATATATTTTGTGTTACTTTTATGTTACTTTTATGTATATAGTCAAAATTTTTAATTATGAATATGTAAAATGTAAAAAATAAAAACAAATTATTTATTAAATTGTAAATTATTTCTTTTTTTTATTATTTACAAGAATTAAGATTTTCTTGATCCATAACAACATCCCCACAAGAAAAGTTCTGTAATAAAAAATTATATATATATAATTGAAAATAATTATTATTAACATAACATTAAAATTAATGATATAATTTTTTTTTTTTTTTTAAATAGGTAACTTTCAAAATAATGTAAACTATATCACCATTTTTAATGACAAATTATGAAAAACAATCATTTTCGTTAATAAAATTATTGTTTTGTTTTAGTCATTAAGTTTGTTTAATGAATGAATTACTTTCAATAATTAGTGAACTAATCAAGTTATACTTTAAATGTTTATAATTTATTTGTAATTTTTACATATCCCTAAATGTTATTACTGATTGTTTAGTGACGACATTTTCTAGACTATTGAATTTCAATGTCCATAGTGACATTACTCAGAAGAATATAAGCTTTTATATTTAAAAATAAAACATTTCTGTAAAAAAAAAATATATAAAAATGTATTTTGATTTCCAATATTTATCATATAATTTGTACACATAAACTTTCCACAAAATCAAGTTTTCAGATAATCGTAATATTTTCTCGAAGTAATCCCGCAAAGTTTGAGATTTCCAAATATATAAAAATTACCCATCATCATAATTTTTAGAGCACTTAGTCAATTTTTTGGCAAGACTTTATAAATCTAGCCTTTCTGATTATCAAATTTTAAATCATCTTTAAAAGTACATAACAAAATAATGCTTTTCGGACACTTTTGATTTTAACAAGTACTGCAGTTTAATTGGATTATTTTTTCATAGAATATACAATTAGATTCTTTGAATTACAGACTGTGTATTACATTTTATAAATGACTATTGTAAAAGTATTTTTTACTAAATATTTTATATTCAGTTATATTAAATACTTTATATAAGGAAAATTAAAACAATTGTTGATTTTTTCCCCTTTGCATTCAGATCTGTCGATAGTAATATTAAAGCATTTACTGTTATTTTTATCAAAAAGTTATATTTTAAAATCTTTAATTAATTACCTGTGTTAATTAACAATCCGATATGAGTGAAACTCATTTTAATTATTCATGAAGTTATTTTTCATTAACAAATCTGTAACTTGCTGATAATTTTTTGAAGAAAACAGTTTTCCCCTAACTTTCAATATTTATTGAAGAATAAACCAACTTTAATCATTTTAGAAGCAATTTTAATTGGTTTATATAGTATTTACTATAACTTTCGAACTAATAATAATTTACTATTTATAATGTTAATAACAATTTATTATTAGATTACTATATTTTACTGGCTGTAAATCACGTATAACAAAAAATACTTCTTTATTATTCAGAGTTTGCTTATAGAACTATGTGTTAGAAATGTAGCCTATCTACATTCAGTTATGCGACATTCCATTTGTACCAGTTGATATATACAGGGGCCAAACTCATAATCCAGTAGTTCACTAATTAATTTATTTTTAGAAAATAAATACGCGATAAATTTAAACTTAAGAAACAAAAAGTTTATTATTCTGAAAATAAAAAAATGCAGTATTAGTAACTACAAATACAGTTGATTATCTTCACACATAATTTTGCAACTATGAGCAGAAAATTTCCCACTGTAGACAATTATATTGACTGATGTATTGCTCAATATAAGTCTATGCAAACACGTACTTCGTAGTGTTAACTACTACAATGTTGCATTCTATTTCAATGCACATTTTAAGCTTTTATAGCTCTTCACTGATTACTCTTCTGTTTACTGGACTGCATATATACTTGACTCATTTTGCTCTGCTTGCATGTTCAATGCTTACGTACAGTACTGCTCTGCATATATAGTTTAGCTCGGCTGTTTTCATTTGCTTTTTTAATTTGCATAAATAATTATATCATTGTTTCAATATAAATTATTATATCAATTTATATTTTTCGTTACGCATAATTTTAATTATTATGCAAATTAGCTTTGAATAGATTTAATATTGTTTTATTTTTGACTAATTATATCTGCACATATATTCATATTTATTTATCTTTATACCTTACTGGTTTACACATTTCTTTTTAATGAAAAGATTCTATCTTTCCTCACGCCAGAAATTATTGCAAATTTTATCAATTACAAATATAATCCTCGGATTTAATAGGCCTTCGTCGTCATTCTTCCGGTGGATAGGAGACATTGGTCTCACTTCCTCCCTCTGTTATCTGCTATTATGATCTATAAGTGGATCCACTAATTTGAACTTGAAAATTACCACAATTTTATTATATGCTTCTGGGCATGGTTGTGACTCCTTTGTGTGATAGTCTCGTTATTAATTGACAGGCTTGACATAACTTGACAGTTTTCTCGATGTCATTTTTCAGGTTACCGTTGTGTCCTCATGCAGAACTCTGAAAGATATTTCCTTTCCAGAGTTGAAATTCAAACTCGTCACTTATATATACTCTGTCTCTGGATTGCCTTTTTGCTGAACTACATCATTTGATCATTTATTTGCACAGCCTTGTTTTATCTACTTTGTAATTAACTGTTATCCAGATCCTTTCTCATCCAATCTCCTATGACATTATTGTTTACTACATTAAGTCACTATACCTAAATAATTCAGTCATAAAGGCTTATGCCTGTGTTTTATCCAGAGTTATAGAAAGACCATCTTCAAGACTCACTTGATTTTCTTGTTACTATAACAATTCATAATCATCAAAAATAAAAGTGTTAATCCATTATAGCATATTTTAACTAATAAGGCATGGAATCACTATACTCTTTCTTAATATACCAAAAGAAGTCTACAGTTTATAAAGATTTTAAAGAAACATTTTTACTAGCAACACAAATGCTAAAGTATTTTTATCTAGTTGTCTACAGTTTTTCTTAACAGCAGTGCTTTGAAATTGTATGCTATTTCGTCATAAATTATATGAGAAATTATAGCAGCTACTCCCATGTCTGCATCACCAGTAGTAATGACAATAATGACAAATTATTGCCATTCAATAATGCAGTAACAATTTTTAAAAGCGAACAATTCTTTAACATTTCTGAAGATCATTTTCTGTTGAATTCTTCATATTTATCTCTGTTTCTTCTTTAATAATTGGTAAGGAAGAATTCCTACATGGGATTTTTCTTTCACGAAGTTTTCAAAAACCAGTAGATCCAAGAAGCTTTTCAATTCTCTGATAGGTTTTGGTTTCTGTGCATTCTTAACTGATCTCACCTACAGATTGGGGTATTTTCTCTTATTTGTTATATTATGTCCCACAAATTTAGTTTCTCTTAGAAGTATTTAATCTAGATCCAGTCTCATTATGTTTTTTGCACATAATGTTTATTCATTTCTTAATATTTTTCGATTGCTTAAAATATCAAAATATATTGTAACTCCTTACTGTGTTTTTAAAAGACATTATATCTTCACTTGGAAAATATCAGACATTATATTATATCATATGTAATGGGCACAGACGATGATACATTGTTTTTTTTATTAGTAAACATGAAAAGAATAAAAGTTCGCAAATAAAACTTCTTTTTTAAGAATTAAAAATTGAAAATTAAAATTCTATACTAAACTCATATATATATATATAAAATTGCACAGATGAAAAAAAAATTATTATTAAAATACAACTTTATTAAAAATAAAAAACATATTTTAAAAGCAAAAACTTAAAAAGATTTAGAGATAAAAATATATCTTTAATTTTGGAAAACACATTAAGTAATCAGAAAATGGAAATGATTGTTTTAATTAGTCAATGTAAACTAGCCTTGGGCATTTAAATGTATAAGCAAAGGTCAGATAGGAAAACAATAGAAACTAATAGCAAATGAGAGAAATCCATCAGGAAATCGGACCTCAATGGAAGGATCATCATCATCGATGATGTAATGTCCATTGAATTCTTAAAATTAATATAAAAGGAAAAGTTTAAAAATTATTAATTAGTTATTATGATGTGACTATATGTGTTAGTGCGGAGTTGAAGGAGAAGGGATTGAAAAGACGCACTCTTCAATCTCTTCAGTTTTGTTAAAAAAAAAGAAATGACATCGTTTTTTCTACATTAAGGACCAGCTAAACTAAAAGACCTCCGAAAAATAAACAAACAACAGCTAAGTCAAACAATCTCTTTAGGATGGCATGGGAATTCATGTTCAAACAGTAAGCAATGGATAAAAATGAATTGTTTAAAACCGTAAGAACTTTATAATTAATGAACATTAAATTAAAAACTTTCCGTATTTAAAATAATTGCAATAGAATCCTATCTGACCAACTTTATTTACTAATAAGTAATTTTAATTTGATGTATTTCTTTTGTAAAATCATTTCCATTTATTTTTTTGTTCTTTTAAGTTTTATTATGACTGTTTTGTTTTTCATTAAATTAAATTATATAAATGTTAAACTTAAGTTGGGCATGAATGGCTATATAGATTTGTAAAGTTATATTAGGGAAGGGTAATCTTAGGTTATTTGTTTCGTAGTTAAATTGGGTCAATGGATTGGATATATTGGTGTAATTAGTAGATGTAGTACGAGATTCGCTACGGGCAGAATTGCTTTATATGCTGCACACTTCCTTTGTGGCCTATGGAATGCAATTTGTAAGTTGGCAAAATGACCACAGTCCTTTCCTATGAAGTTTTTTTATTGCTTTTCTTGTCAGATAGATGTAGTATTCCTATCTGACGAGAGGCAATTTCTTCTCTTAACCTTTTGTGCTGCCATATTTCATATTACATTGAATGCATCGATATATTATATGAATTGACATTAGTTTGACTGAGAACTTTTGGCCTAAGGTTAAATAAGGATAGAATATTTTCTTTCAAATGCAAATCTATGTAGTCTATTCATACTCGACACTCTAAATAAAATGCATTAAATTTAAGTTGGGTATAGACACTTGCATGGGTTCATTATCGGTTAATTATGTTTTTGGTTTCCATATTTTTATCAAAATATATAGACATTTGGTAAATACTGATACCTTATGGTGAGTATCTAGGATGTATTTATGTCGGATGTCTTTTAAGTTATTGCTTTCTCTGCGGTATCTTATGATGAATACCATTGGGTTTCTTGTATTCCCTATGCAATTGATGGTATCAAGGACTTTGTATTTTGATCGTTTATGTTTATTTTGAAATGTTTTTAACCATGTAATCTATGTAACCGATTTATACTCAACATTTATAAAACAAACTTTTATAAATCCATCTGTGCGAACTTATAATAGTATAAAAATTAAAATGTAAATTAAAATCTAAAATAAAAGTTAAAAATAATGTTAAATGTTAAAGAAAACATACTAAAATAATAATGTTAAATTTATATATATATATATATATATATATATATATATGAGCGTAAATAAATGTTTGTGTGTATAATTACTGGCAGTGGCTTATTTTATTCTTTTTTATATATTCTTAGATAAGAATTTTTTATAAAATATAAATCTCTGTTCTTCCACTGAGCTAGTGACAATGGGTTAATGACCGGATATCAAAATATATAAAATATTTTTATTTTGACTTACATATCTGCCTACTTTATAAATTTTTCTAGATTCAAATGCCTAGATGGCACCCTGTAGTGCAGATTACGTTAAGCTCAAATCCCCGGATCGTTATACATAATATAACACTGAATTTGAACGAAACCCAATGTGTTTTTATGGTAAGAAACTCAGCTGTTTTAAAAGCAACTGGGATTTGATGAAATGATGATTGATAATCCAATTTGGCAAAAGATAAGCTTTCCTAGATAAGTTAATACCTTTCTAATGTAAGATCCTTTATCAATGTTATTATTTACTGTTATTTGATAGTCACCACCCATATATTTTTATTATCGGATTTTGAAATAAAATAAAGGGTGTAGCCCAGGAAGATTCTTCAATCATTAAAATATTTTTCTTGACCAATTTATTTGATGCTTCTTTCAATTTAGGACTGAGAGCAAATAAAACTTTTATGGACTACAACTGACTGGTTATGTGTTTGTCATTAACTCTGTATACATTGGATGTGTTCTTGTAAACTGTTTAGGAAATTTACTTCTTACTTCAGATTGAAGTTATACTGTTTTAATAATTTTAATTATAATTCTCAAAAGCTTGAAGTAGTTATGATCTAATACAGGAATCAAATCCTTAGATATAATTCACATTGGTATCTTTTTATTCTACTATCAACTTTTACTGGAACTGCCACTATTTCTTTTATGTTAATGCATTTACTGTTTACAGCTTATTATCAAATTCGTTTTATTGATTAATATATTTTTAGTCCATTTTCTTTAATGGCTATTCAATCTTTCTGAGCGATGAGAGAGATGCCTGCACCACTGTGAATTTTAATTTTAATAATTTGGCTGCAGATTTTCGTCTCCAATAAGGTTATTGCTTTCTATTACTTATTTCATCTTCGCAAAACACTTGTAAGTTCCTCCCCTAGATTTAATATTTGCTGGTAAATCTGCGTTAGTCATTTTTTATTTGTTATTACTAATTTTAAGCAATAGTAAACATAAAACATGATTTTTAGTGTTTCTACTAGTTATCTGTATTTCTGCATTGTTTACCAATGTAGTTGGTATAATAGTATTTGCTGTATTTTTGAATTCTATTACATGTTCCAAATAACCTCATCTTCTTAAGTAGCACCGATACATGTGAGTGTAGACTCACTTAATACTGGAACTAAGCTTTACTTCTCTCATTATTCATAGCAACTGGCCTAGCAACATATATCCCAACTCAGCTTTGATCTGGCATGTCTTTGTTAGCCAATGCAGTCACATATTATAATCCCAAATGCTTTTATTTGATAACTGTGTATATTGAAGCCATTGGTTTGAAATGTAAGTTTAACTTCTGTAACAACTCTTCAAATGACGTATTTTCAGGCACTTTTGGGTCATACAGATGATTATCTATTCTGAGCAGATTCTTTTCTCACAGCCACATTAAAGTAAAAACTTTCAACATTATCAATATTATTATCAATTATCATATACTTCTTGATATGTGCCACATATATTTGCCATTCAGCTACAGTTTTAATATCGAAAGCCTTTATTACACTGTTATGCATTACCTTAATGTCTTATAATATTATTACTAAATAGTTTATGCTGACATTGAGGAATCTGGACCACTAATTTGCAAGATGTGCTTATTCCAAGAGTTGACTTACACAGATTTTTAAATTGTCGACTGTGTACCAACTAACATATTCAGGGGCCAGATTCACCTAAGCCTGCTGTACACTCATTACTTTATTTTTAGAAAATAAATACGCAATAAATTTGTTTAAAAATTTTTTTTATTACTCCGAATATAAAATATAATTTTAGAAAAGTATTAGTAACTTCGACTAGCGGTTTGCTCAATGTCTTCATAAGTGATTTTACATCTAAAAATAAACAGCAGTCCCGCATTCACCTATAATTACATTAAATGTATATCGCTCAATATAAGTCTATGTGGACACCAATCTTTGTAGTGTTAATTACAATGCTGTACTCTATTTCACTGCACATTTAAAGCTTAGTTATTAACTCCTCTGCATACGAGATCGCATGTACATTTAACAATTTATTATGTTATGTTGCAATGTTCACTGCTTTGACTAATTTGCATAATTAATTACTTTAGAACTTTTGCAAATTAGCATATTAATTTACATTTTTTTGCATAATTTTAAGTATCACGCATACCATCTTTCAAGAGGGAGTTTAACGTCCTTCTGACTAATTATACTAGCACACAGATTTTTACTGCGTTATTTATCAATTTCTTTTTAATCACAAGTTAACGCCGGTAATAGTTTAGTATTAGAATACTAAATTTTATAGAAATAAATCACTCACAAAAAATACTTCTTTACAAATCAGCAAGTGTTTGCTTTTTGAACTATCTTTAGAGAATTGTATATTCAGTTATGCAACATTCTATTTAAAGATAAATAACGCAATTCATTACTAGGAACAAATGAAGATAAACGTGAGTACGTTTGATAATATATAAATTTGTCTTGAAAATCTATGACTCGATAATTTTGAGTATCTACCAGTACCTTAAAATGTTTATATTAAAAATAAGACTTTAAAGTATTTTGATATAAATAGCAATGTAGATATAAGTTCGAGTAACTTAACCCAAATGTATGTTAAACAAATAAACGTTAAAGTATTAATAAATTTTAATAACTGGATGGTTAGTCACTGGATGGAGTGACAAGTTGAGTACTTTCAGCTCAAAAAACATATTTTTTTTAAAAAAATCTTAGGTTCTTTACTTTATACTTCACAAAACAGATTCCTGTTGTATTTATAAACACAAGTTAATATGATTAAATATTCTACTCCACTTAAAGAGAATAACTTATAATAATAATTCAGGTATGAATTATTAAAGTAAGTTATAAATATATTGATATCTGAGTAGGAGTTAATAAAATGTATAAAAATAGCCTAAAAATAATAAAAGAAGTATATATTTCTTAGACTATCATTAGAATGTGGCTTTAAGAAAAAAAGTAAAAATGTTTAAAAAACAATACAAAAATGCAAAAAAAAATTACTTTTAAATAAATGAAATATTCTTATGTTGAGGGTGTTCTTATATTAGAAGTGAAGATGGAATGTATAAAAATGCTAAGAGAATGGGCAATATTAATATATCAAAGAGAAAAAAATGATGAGTGAAGTTGAAGTTTTTTTTTTTCTATGAAATATAAATATTCACGTAAAAGCAAATTTAAATAATGTACAGTATAATATTTTTTTAGTTTTAAGAAATCTGTTTTATAAGACTAGAACTTGTAATATTTTATCTGAATCAGGTTATCCTAATAATGATTTGATTAAAAGAAAATATGGCATTTTCTTCTTGGCAGAATAATAGATTAAATAAAGATTTGAAGGGAGAAGTTCAGTGATTGACAAGTATGCTGAAAAAAGAGGCATTTTCTGATCCTAGTTATTCTAGATCATTTTTTGAACTACTGAAAACAATATAAGAATCTGAAAAATGGTGAAACAATCCTAATAAATCCTGCTTATTTGATGACTCTAATATTTTTGAACAGATGGAAGAAGTAGTTTGTTTATTATTTAAATAATGATACAATAATTAAGATGATGACTTTATTACCCAAAATTAAAAAGACCTTTTCTTTAGATTTAAACTAATATAAGAGATACAAGTCAGTTAGAGAAATTGCTGCACTTTAATTTATATATTGTTATTCCAAATTCACATATGATCTTAAAATATTAAACTAAAGGAGTTTTTAATTTTGGAATAATGCTGGTTAGAGAAATTATTACTATTATTATTATTGGAGTTATTATTATTATCATCATCATCATCATCATTATTATTATTATTATTATTATTATTATTATTATTATTTTTCAGTTTGCTTTCTCATTTATAAATGGTTAAGAAATTCGAACGCATTACCTGGAAAAATAATTACGTCAATTTCAAAATCTTTATAACATAATAGTCCTTATTTATTTACAATCTTTTAGCTTCCATTTTTAATTTAAAAAATACATACATGCAAAACTACAATAAAAACGAGTATCCAAATCTCCAAGTAATAATCTAGTTATTCTTGATGCACTTGATAAATGTTATGCAGAATTTTGCACTGTTCTGAATTAATCCTTACTATTATTTGAGACATCCGAAAAGTTTATACAGCAAATATCTTGTCATAATCTACTAATTAATGCAAAATAGTAAATCATAATAATTGAAAATTTTGATAACTTTTTTTAATTGTTGAATACCTATACTATGTTGTAACAACTTTTGAATTCAATTTATTCTTTTAGTTTGCAAATAACAACTTGCCTTAAATGAATTGTAATGATATTATTAAAGATATATCTTGGTGTTCCAAAGCATCTAATTAATATAGATAAGTTATATGGTAATCCCTTTTCATAATTTACCATCTAATACAAAATAGCAATTTATAATAGACTAGGAATTTCTAAAGTTTTTTTAAATAATTAAATGCAATAGGTTGTATGGTAATTACTTTTGAATCCCGATTTTTCTTTTAGATTATTTGAATATAAAGTTATTTATAAACAAATTTTAAGGATCTTAGTAAGGAACTCGGAATGAGATTCACAACAGTCGAATAAAGTATAATTTTTAACATCTCATTTCTTCCACATATATTTGGTAGTATCTTTGCTTATAATTCCTCCCATTCTTCAATTGTTTTTTTTAAAAAAATTCAATAATATTTTTTTCATTCCTTTAAACTTTTAGACGAATCTTTTAAATTAAAATACTTGCTTTTTTCAAAAGATGTTTTTTTTTTCAATTTTAGAGATTACTTAGCATTCCTGTATTTTATTACTATATGCTTTTTTATTTTAACTGGAGTTCTTGCATATACTTTGAGATGCCATGTCGTTTTTAATAGTAATGCCATTTTTTATTTATAATTATTCAAAAAACATTTGTTTAATATTTAAATGCATTTTTATATTTTTAAGATAGAATTTTAAAGCTATATTTCATTTTTTAATAATCAACTTTCCTAAGCCATTTTAATAATTCCAGAAATTTAGTTTTAATAAATAAATAATTTTAAATACTTAATTATCTTTTTCACTTGAAAGTTTACTGATGAATATCAGTATTTTTATTCATCTAAATAGATAGTTTTCTATTTCAGTTTTTTTTAACGCATTCATATCTGAATCATCATTAAAATTTTATAATATTTTAAAACATTTTGCCATTTCTAACTTAAATTCATTGTAGTATCAATGAAAGTTAAGGAACTCAACTAATAATACTGATGAGTTTGTTAATAGTTTGTCTCTCGGTCTGTGGTTTATTATCTATATGGGAGCTCATTAATCAATCACCATTTTATTGTGTTGAGGATATTAAACATAATTTTGAAATATATATTTTCTACTATTCAAAATATAATGCAATTCTAATCCCTGCTCCATATTCATTTAGATACTACACCTACCCTCCTTTAAAATTTAAAAAGAATTATAATATATATTGTATCAGTAAAAATGCATTAACCAAGTTTGTAAAATGGTAGTACCTCAATTATTCAGGTTTAAACCCAAACCAATGATATATACAATAAATATGAGATAATCTCTGTTTAACTAATATGCATCCTTAGTGATACATGTAGAAATATCCTATTACATAGATTTGTAAATCTTATAAATCCTATTTATTCAGAAAAATTCACTTAAACAACAAGAATGATGATGATGGTTATTATCTCAATCATTCTAAAGTATTTTGTTCATTTTAGATTTCTATTTGAAAAAACTCCAGGTGCAGAAAACTCCTCAAAAGAGAATGTTTATATGAAATTATTGAATATAACAATCATCATCTTTACCAATTTTCATTTTAAAACCCCATCATACAGTTCAGTGGTTCCCATGTTCTTAGTGATGTGAGTGTTAAGGTTATAATATTAAATCTTATAAAAAACAAATGAATGGATTAATAAATAATAAAATAACCATTTATTAAGAAAACAAAATGAAGGTGGTTTGATTGTAACTAGATAATGCAAATTTCAAATGTAAATTTACAATAAACTTACGATCATTTTAATAAATAGTTTATATATTTTATTTTCTTTCTGTGTAGTAATTTTATATACAGGTATAACAATCAATAATATTTTTAAACAAATACTTTTATTTCTATCCTTACTTTTAATAACTCCACACATATGTATATATAGAAAATGAAACACAATTCCTCATCCAATATACTTTCAATTTGAGTTTATATTCATTATAAAATACAGGATATCTTTACACAATAATGAATTTCTTTTAATCATAAATTTAAAGTCTTTTTTTATATTGTAAAAAAGAATAGCTTAACCTTTTTATATCTTACCATTCATCAATTTTTAATGTCCCTCCTAGGTTTTAAATATGTTTTCTTCTCTGCAATTACAACCAGTCTTTATTTTTTCCTCTTCACACATTAGACACGTAAATTAGCTTTGTGTTAGTATAGTATATATCAAATACATGTATGTTATTAGCAATTTATCCGTATAGTCTTGTTTTTTTTTTTTTTTCTGGCAGAGTATACGAGGTGGTAATATAATTTCACATAAGCATCATTTACTGGACTGGGATGCATAATGCTACTTGCTCTTGCCTAGCCTTTCATAATAAAAGATTCCCTAATATAGTAAAACATTCTTATAGCTTTAGCAGCAATGCAAATTCTTCTCTGCACTTCCATTGCTTTAACGTATATTTTGCAGTTTAGAAATCAATCAATCCTCAAAGGAATGAATTTGACTGCCGACTAACTAACTGCTTATGGCTGCTTTAGTAACCATTGCTTGTATTATAATGTAGATTATCTCCTTTGTTAACCGCAACACAATGATAATTGTCTGGGAGCCCAAAGGAAAATTTTCATTTGTTTTTTTTTTTTTTTTACCAAAAGAAAAAAAATGGTGTTTTGCTTTCTTTTGTTTACTCATTACAAAAGAGAAATTTTTTTGCCGACTTTTATTTTATTTACATAAATTAAAAAATAATAAATAAAGACCGTCTTCTATTTTAAAAATAATCCATTAATTTCAATATATATATATGGTAAAATGTCATCTATTGATCATAAATACAAGCGACAGCAGGTTAACGTGATTATAACTTGTTTTTGTTTTTCATAAATGTACCTTTAAAGGTTTTTGCAATGATATATATTGCAGAGGCTTTGACTAAATGGTGAAACTGAACTGAGATCAGACCCATATAGCTATCTGGCTTATTAAGCTGAGTTTGAAGACTTTACCGGTCTGAAAAATTTCATGCTTGCAAACTGATAAAAAACTTTTTGCATAAACACTTGGAGTCAGTGTTTAGATCTAGTTTCTCTAGCTCTATCCTTCACTGATGATAGCAAATTAGCTTGAAATCAGCTGATCTGAGGGTGGGCAAAATGAAAGAGATAGTGAATTCTGACTCTTTTGTCGTTTATGTAAACAAATATATGCTTGGTCGGTGTTCTTGGTAAAACACCATCTATTGATCATATATATATATATTGAATCATGTTCAAATATGTGCATTCAAAACATCGGTCTCTTAGGCAGAGAAGAACATACTCGGAGAGTATGTATGCCCAAACGATAGCTATAAAGTATATAACTAACGTTACATTTCCAGGACATAGTTTCTTCTCGGCTGTTGAGTTCAACATCACATCCAAAGCACTTTTTTCTTTGTGTATAACCACAGGTGCCAGCTGCTTATTCTAAAAGAATACTAAAAGAATAGACAACGCACTTTGAACAGTGGCCACTAACTCAACGCCTAAATCCATGACTAGCTCAGTTGTTTGTAATCACTAATAGATTATACTTAATTAGTGGTTAAAAGACTTGATAAAAGAATTGTAAAAGGAGTTAATAAAAGAATTTGATAAAAGGAATTGGTAAAAAGAATTGACGGACAAATAAAGTTTAATTTTATAGATAATTTATTAACTAACATTTATTTACTAAATTTAAACATTTTATAATTCTAATAAAACACACGCATATTTCAAATTAACATTTCTAAATGGTTTAAATATTCCTATAGATTTAATAACAGAACACTCTAATTTAACTAATAAATATTGATATAATGATCACGCACATATTAACTCATGTACACACATAATAATAATAAAGTATTACATAGCATTTGGAATTTAATCACACATATCAATAGTTCATTTATGTATGATATAAAGTTCATATAATTAGACTCTTGAAAGATTCGTATGTATTAATGCAATGCAATGGCTATTACAGTATAAACAAAATAAGCAAATGTTTTCACCTAGGCTTTTGAATGTAGACGTAGAATTTTGTTCTCTTTGGTGGCTGCTTTCGGTGAGGATATTTCCATTATGAATGCTTACCAGCCGGCTGGGACTTTTCCTTGATGAGTTTCCTGATTTTCACGATTATTACTATTGGAGACAATTAGATATTGATGGAGATTTTCTAAGTTGTTACGTTGACATTATTTCACGGGCAGATCTTGCTGTTTTCATCGGACCTTTTAGGCTGAGGAGAGGCGTGAATTCCCAAAATATTCTCAACACTGCATTTTGTTTGTTAACTGACTCAATTAATTTCTGAACTGCACTACTCAATTACTTTGTGAACTGCACTCACTCAAGTAATTTGTGAACTGAACTATTGTCTGATAAAAAAAGTGTATTTATACCTGCGACGTGTTGTCTTTCTATCTCCACCAAAGATCTGTTGTCAAAATTCCAGTGATAATCATTTGATAAACGTGTTTTGAAAGATTGCTTAATTAGTAATAGCCATGCAAAAATGTATTGTTTTATATTAATTAATATCTAATAGCCATTGCCGTGTTTTTTAATGATAATCTTCTTTAACTTTCATTTATTTATAATAACATTTATTCTATTGTTGACAATCGCACATATATACGCACATACATTAGTTTTAACATTATTTTTTCTTTAATTAAACTTGAATGAAAAGAGATTTGTATGTTTTAACTTTTTAAATTATATTTTTACGAAAATTAATAAAAACTCTTTACTCCCTTTTATAACCCTTAGTTTAATTTCTCTAATGAAACACCCCTCTCCCCTTCTGAAATTAACGATAGAAAACTATTTGATTTTTATCTTTTTCAAATACAAACTGAATAAACTCTTCAACATTTAATTTTATGTTTTTCTTTAACAAAAGATTATTTTAATAATATAATTTTAGATAAAATTATATGTGTCTATATCAATATAGGTACATTACACCGCCCTTCCTTTTGAGAGTAAAATGCATCATTTTTGACCATTTTATCTCTGACATTAAATCTTAATTTATTATTCTTTCTAAGTTTGCTTTTTGGTATCTTTTCCTTTTCCATGCTAAGGGCAATCTCCAATTATGCTTTTCTTCTTTCTATGCTGGTAACATTTCTTACAATGTTCGTCCTGGATAATGACCATGAGGACAAACTAAATTTGTGGCACAGGGATCTTTTATAAATGAAGCTTCAGCTGCCAATTCTCTTGATCGGACTTTGACTAAGAAAAGGTGGCTGCAAATGGCAGGAATTTCAACTGTCCATTTCCGACTTATGCCCTGGAAAATATTGCCGATTCTCTTGATCGGACTTTGACTAAGCAGCTGCAATGGCAGGAATTTTCAACTGTCCATTTCCAACTTACGCTTTGGAAAACGAGGTATGAGATATGGGGATTCTCCCCTGAAAAGTGACTTACGACTTACTCTGGTTGTTGCTAGTGCACTTTTTAAAAGAGGAATGATCCTGGCTAATCCGTTGCGGGTACTAGAATTTATCCAGTCGAGAGCTTTAAACTTAATCCTTATCTAACTTATTTCAATACTACCCTCATCCCTTTAGATTCGAACCCTTATACACTCCTAATACAACTTAGATTGACTTTCATTTATATTATTTTTAAATTCATTACGAACATTATTTAAATATTTAGTTATGCTACAATATTATTTTGAAACTATCACGGACACATATTTATTTATATTACAATATTATTTTAACCCATTTATTTACTTCCTTTTATTAACTTACATATTCAAAACTATTTTATTTTAATGTGCGTGTACTCAGAAGAAAAAAAACTTTTACTTTATTGCGATTCATTATCATACAAATATCTATTTGACTAATTTAATTTTATTCTAGAAATTCCATTATCTTTTTATTTATTTAAACCTACAACTTTACTTTTACATCATTAACTTAACCCATTTATTTAACTTGATTTTATTGATTGATTTTCTTTTTTTTATTTGAGCTGTTTGTTTACGAGCATTTCTTCTTAATTAATATGTGCATGGAGGAAAAAAAATCTTTTATTTTGCGAAGCCTACATTATTATTATTACTTGCAACATTTCATTTATTATTATTCATTCATTTTTAAATTTATTGTCTTAAGTTTTAAATAGAAGTTTCAGATTTAATTTATTAGATTTATTTACTTTAGAATAATCGTATTCATGCTCATTGTCCATTTCGGTCCTTTTTGTTTATTTCCTTTACTATTCTGCCCGTTTACTAACTCTTAAACTATGTCCGGTGGCTCCTTTTTTCTTTCTACAAATTCTATAATATAAACTAACTTTCCTGTCTTATCAGTTCCGCTTTTATATTTTATTGCTTTATCTCTTTCTCTTTCCATTCTGTTTTCGACTTCATAACTCAGAAAACCTTTATACCTAGACAAAGTCCGAATTACTTCAATCTGGGAATATTTTTTTCTACGCTTTCTCTTTGTTTTAAATCTACAGCGAATGTGAATGTTTACTTTAACCTTTTTAAATTTTTGTAAAACCTTTTCTACACTATATACTACCTTGAACTTATGTTTTTCTTCTATTTCTTGATCTACATTTGTGTCTACTTTATTTATCACAATGCTATCTGATTCTAATTCAATTTTTATGTCTTTTATCACCTCAACTTCCTTTTCAACTTCCTGACTTTCTTTAATTAAATCTAACTCTATAACTTCTTGGTTCTTCTCTACCTTTACCGTTATCTCACATCTTATTTCTCTTACTTCTGCTCTGAGTTCTTTAATTTCTGTTTTAACCTGACTAATTTCTTCCTTCAATTTTGATTTGAGTTCTAACTGACTTTGTTTAAATTCTTGATGCATTTCTTCCATCATATTCATCATCATTTTCATCATCATTCGCATCTCAGATACTTCTTCTTTCTCCTTTTCTACTAACTGGGGATTTTTAAAATATATGGGGCTTTCTTTCGGATCCATTTCTTTATTCATAGTTATGCTATTACTTTGTATTTTTTAAATTATATTTTGCAAAATCGAATTGTTTATTTTTCTTACTAAGACAGTAACTCACACTAACTCCACCCTTTTAGTCCTTTTCACTACCCGATCTTCATGCTTTAACTCCACCCATAACATCTAATTGACTCTGATTTGATAGCATAAATGTCAAAATCTCTTTTCATTTCTAAAAAAAAAAATTTCGGTCAATTCTTTTTTTTTTTTTTTAAATTAAAACACTTTTACATACGTAATTTAACATTTTAGATTTTTATTTTCAACAAGAACAAAGTATTTAATTAACTCTCATTTATGACAAGTTCAACCCACATTGAGTAAAGCCATTTGAACCGAGTTCGAATATGTGCATTCGAAACACTGGTCTCTTAGGCAGAGAAGAACATACTCGGAGAGTATGTATGCCCAAACGATAGCTATAAAGTATATAACTAACGTTACATTTCCATGACATAGCTTCTTCTCGGCTGTTGAGTTCAACATCACGTCCAAAGCACTTTTTTGTTTGTGTATAACCACGGGCGCCAGCTGCTTATTCTAAAAGAATACTAAAAGAATAGACAACGCACTTTGAACAGTGGCCACTAACTCAATGCCTAAATCCACGACTAGCTCAGTTGTTTGTAATCACTAATATATTATACTTAATTAGTGGTTAAAAGACTTGATAAAAGAATTGTAAAAGGAGTTAATAAAAGAATTTAATAAAAGGAATTGGTAAAAAGAATTGACCGACAAATAAAGTTTAATTTTAAAGATAATTTATTAACTAACATTTATTTACTAAATTTAAACATTTTATAATTCTAATAAAACACATGCATATTTCAAATTAACATTTCTAAATGGTTTAAATATTCCTATAGATTTAATAACAGAACACTCTAATTTAACTAATAAATATTGATATAATGATCACGTACATATTAACTCATGTACACACATAATAATAATAAAGTATTACATAGCATTTGGAATTTAATCACACATATCAATAGTTCATTTATGTATGATATAAAGTTCATATAATTAGACTCTTGAAAGATTCGTATGTATTAATGCAATGCAATGGCTATTACAGTATAAACAAAATAAGCAAATGTTTTCACCTAGGCTTTTGAATGTAGATGTAGAATTTTGTTCTCTTTGGTGGCTGCTTTCGGTGAGGATATTTCCATTATGAATGCTTACCAGCCGGCTGGGACTTTTCCTTGATGAGTTTCCTGATTTTCACGATTATTACTATTGGAGACAATTAGATATTGATGAGATTTTCTAAGTTGTTACGTTGACATTATTTCACGGGCAGATCTTGCTGTTTTCATCGGACCTTTTAGGCTGAGGAGAGGCGTGAATTCCCAAAATCTTCTCAACACTGCATTTTGTTTGTTAACTGACTCAATTAATTTCTGAACTGCACTACTCAATTACTTTGTGAACTGCACTCACTCAACTAATTTGTGAACTGAACTATTGTCTTATAAAAAAGTCTATTTATACCTGCGACGTGTTGTCTTTCTATCTCCGGCAAAGATCTGTTGTTGAAATTCCAGTGATAATCATTTGATAAACATGTTTTGAAAGATTGCTTAATTAGTAATAGCCATGCAAAAATGTATTGATTTATATTAATTAATATCTAATAGCCATTGCCGTGTTTTTTAATGATAATCTTCTTTAACTTTCATTTATTTATAATAACATTTATTCTATTGTTGACAATCGCACATATATATGCACATATATTAGTTTTAACATTATTTTTTCTTTAATTAAACTTGAATGAAAAGAGATTTGTATGTTTTAACTTTTTAAATTATATTTTTACGAATACTAATAAAAACTCTTTACTTCCTTTTATAACCCTTAGTTTAATTTCTCTAATGAAACACCCCTCTCCCCTTCTGAAATTAACAATAGAAAACTATTTGATTTTTATCTTTTTCAAAAACAAACTGAATAAACTCTTTAACATTTAATTTTATGTTTTTCTTTAACGAAAGATTATTTTAATAATATAATTTTAGATAAAATTGTATGTGCCTACATCAATATAGGTACAATATATATATATCAAATTACACACAAACTACTTCTTTATAAATCTTGATTTATTATAATATGAACTATTGTTACTTACAGTAAAATACTCCAATGTTTCAAATGCATTATTTTATAGTCTTTATGAAGGAACAACATAAAATTCTTTTAAATCTAGATTTATAAAGAAGTTTGTGTGTGGTTATATATATATTCTAACCTGGTCCGTTTGCATCTTCACTTCCTGGCAGTATATTATATAAAATAAAACGGGTTCTAGCTCAGTTAATAATTAATAAATAAGATATTCAGGATTAAAATTAAATGGTTCACTAGCTCAAATTTAAAATATGAATAAGGTTCACTTTATAAAAAATAAATTAAATAAATATTTAATATTTTCATGAGACTTAGAAGTGAAAATACAGGTGACGAGATAGATTACATTGAGTCAATATCCTACAGGATACTACCTCAATGGCATAAGACCACTATCCCCCTTTATTACTATTTTAAATAAATAAACTTATAGTATTCTTACGACTTTAATAAATCCTACTCACTAAGATTAAGTTAATAATTGAATCTTAATCTTTATCTACTATAATTTAGCTCAATAAAATCTCAGGTTCATAAATGTATTCTCATATAATAAAAATTACGGTAGTAAAATATGAGAAGGGATTTTCATGTCATAATCTACTACACTTAAACTAATAATAATAATATTCTTAATTGTATAACTAATTCTGTATATCTTTTCTTTTCACTATATTTTTATTACCATAATAAAATAATAAATGAACATAATATAATCTTTTATCTTCATGTAATAATATAATAAATACATGGTAGCATTTGATAATCTGACAAACAAAGGTGTGTGGCAACAGATAGCATATAATTCAATGTATTATTATGATAACTAATTTATGACCATAAGATAATGTAAAATTATGATTACTTAATTAAATGAATACCAATAAAATATTTGAATTCTTAAAAACAATTCTTTATTTATCTTTTGTGCAAAATTATATGTTTGTTTTTATTATTATGGATATATTGGGCTCTCATGCAGTGTAATGGAAAATAAAATAAAATCCAGACACCCACATTTTTGAAAAACAAAATTAACAAAGGTTATTATAACATTAACAAAATAAATAATTTATGTACAATATTTACATTGGATATCCTTATCTCACACTGTTTACATTTTTATTTACTTAGTTATAAAATAATTTATACTTATTTTATGTCCTCATTTAGACTTAATACAATAATAATAAAAAAAAACCAATACCATTTGTTTTCTCTTTATGGTTAAACTTATGACAAATGATATTTATTTTATTTTTTTACCAAAATATCCTATCCTTAAATATTATCTAATTATATTCCTTTTAAAACACATCCATAGTGAAAACATTGTACAGAAAACAAAAAAAAATTAACATACATCATGAGTATGGATTTTTTTAAAATTACACAATTTTCATCTTGCAATGTCAAAGATGTTACATAAATCATCTAACTAATAATCTATTACTAGAATTTAATGGATATCATTTATTACACTCTGTCCCTTAAACATAACATATTCTCATATAGCATTACTTTAATATTGTATAATTGTAATTATTCACATATTTCCTATTATTCAATAAACATAAAATTATACTATGCCTATTTTTATATCATTTTACTTTATACTATTGTATTTTAAAATATGCAATACTTAATTTTTCAAAGACATAATAAAGCATTCAAAAGTTATTAACATTTTAAAGAACAACTTTATTTTACATACTTTATTCTTAAAAAAAATTATATTTTAATTCCGAAATAAATCCAAAACATATTTTATGATTCTTTTCCTTCCTTTCGGATTCACTGGACCTTCAATTTCAAGTTATAAAAGCCTATTTCTTCTAAGCAAATAAACCAATCTCATTCAAACATAGCATAACTTAAGCTCTAAAAATTATTTACCATTTCTTTTCAAATATATCTTACTGAAGATGCAGTTACATGAAATATAGATAGCGAATTAGATGTATAGGATTTAAGGAAGAAAACTAGAGTATAACTTATAACATACATCAAAATATCATGGCACAGTGTGTCAATAAGAAATAGAGGTATGACCTTTTCCTGTCTAATGACCTCCAATACATCACTGATGTTAAAGCTATTCTTTCAGATTTATTTAAAACATCAAATATTTAAAGAAATATAAAACACTGTCCAAATAAATATATCAGTCACAGGACATTGTAGCTGTACTGATATCTACACAAAGACTATAAATATTATTCATACTCCTCATCACATCCTATTTAAACATCATCTTGGTTTCCTGTTAACATCATACTACCAAGCCACTATCTTATCATTATTTCTCAAGATTTTCCATATCATACATCGACAAAATAACTATCTGCATTTTCAAAAACAATAAATAAAATTCATTTCTAATTAAAGCAATCTCACTGATCCACAAGAAAAGTTTGCTTACTTCATTATTCTATATTCTTAACCATATACAATCTAATCAGACAATATTGAATATCAAATAACATGAAAGTTTTAAAAGAATCACACAAATATTTTTTACTATGTTGGGTTATATCACTAATATAAAATCATTGTATGCATATTTCCAAATAAATCCTACTCTCTTAATGTTTTAAAATGTTGTACAAAAACGCCTTTACACATAATTAAAACATGTATACTTCATTCATGGTTATTCATAGGCAATCTAAAAGAAAACAAAAATATACATCATAAAATTAGCAATATTCATTAACTAATACCAAGTAACCTTTATCTGGTCATCACTTCTGCAGTAGTCTTCTTCCATCCACTAGACATGGCATTGCATACATAAAATATACATCCATATGTTTTTATTTAAAAATGTTCTTATCTAAATTATTAAATTATATATTATAAAATTTTAATGTTATTAATAGATTAATGTTCTTGTTTTCCTAATCTTATAAAAAAAAGAAAAATTTACACTTTAACTAAGTCAATAAAAATAAGTAAGACTATAATTATGTGACTCTTCAATAGACAAAAGTTCTTAATAAAGTTCAAAAAATAATGTTTATTATTTTCTCGAGAGTTTTTTTTTTTAAAAAAATGTTGACTTCAAGAGAATTTACAATCTTCCCCATTGCTATATTTCTCTTGCTTGACAATGAACAATTCATTTCCTGGGTATGTATCTTATTAACTTCCGGAATAAGAATTTCAGTTTTTAAAACAAATGAACAAATAAAAATAATCCTACATTTTTAAAAAATCTTTAAAAATTAAACAAAATAATTATCAATCTGTCATGTAAGAGTTTATAAATTAACAGTTTAAGGATTATATATTCCAGAAAGATAATTATTGAAGTCATAATAATAAAATAAAATAATCTGTGAAGCTTCCTAAATAACCCATGCCAGAGGCATAGTTGATGCATCATTCTGTCTAGTTTAATTTACTATATCCCATAACTTTTGCACAATGTTTGTATTTCCATGGATCCATTCTTCTATTTATACATATGTTCAATTTTTTATAGGTTTCCTTCTTAAAAAAATTTAATTTCATTTGGTATTTTACATATCAGTTTTTAAAACTTCAAGTTCTTTAAAACAAATTATATAATGCGTTTTAACACTTTTAAGACTAAGGTTTTTTTATTAAAATGCTTTAGTAAAATATTCTCTGTAAGTCATTCTCTAATTCTTGCAAAATAGTTTTTTAAAAAATGTTTCCTTCAAAAAGGACATAACATTTTACTCCCGTTATTATGATATTTTATAAACTATCATAAAGTATACTTGTCTTATTATTTTAAAAATCTGGGACAAGCTTATATAAAATAATATGTCTCAACTTTTTTAGACGGCAAATAGCTTTCCACTTAAGCTTCCTGTGTAATGTCCATACTGCTGTTTTATATACTACAACAATCCTCTGGTTAATCCTCTGGTTATGCATAAATAAGACAGTATCCATAACTATTCCATACATTTTTATAGTATTATAACTTAAATATATTTTATTCTGCAGTATATTCATTTTATTGAGTTCTGAAATAAACTTAGATAAAATAATCCCGGCAAGAAAACTTTTAAAAATTAGCAAATCATTTTAACGAAGTTTCTAAATATATTTTATTTTAAAACTCTCTGCTTCAAAGTATTTTAAAAGTATTCTATTAGTTTTTATAAATGAAATTTAAGAGAACACTACAAATTGACTAAATAATAAAATTTAAAGTATAATCACCTGGATAGCTTCTGATATTATTAAGCTACCTTTAATACATTTCAATCTCTTCTAATACATTACTAATCTCCCCTGATATCCCCTGTGCAATCAGTATTTATATTCTAAAAAATACATCATTTGATTGGTTGACTCTCACTTTTAGTTTGAGATCAAATTTACATATTGTTGCAAACTTACATAATTAAATTTCAAAATAAAAATTATGACATATTAAAACTTACAAATATTATTTAAAATATTAATCTTAAATCAATTATTACTTTACTAAATTGATTAAATATCTTTAAAAATAACTTTTATAAACAATATTTAATAAATTTATCCTACCTTTAATATTTAATTTATCTATTTTTATTTAAACAAAATATTTAGCTTTTTATTAACTGTATTCGTCTTTATTACATTATTTAAACATTTTAGAAACATTTTATAAAGAATGTTTAATATTCACTTCTATGATAGATAGTAATTCTATTCAATCTTATAATACTATTTTAAACATTTCAAACTTTGTTAATCTAAATTCAAACAAGCATGTGTGAGAAACCATGTATTATAAGTCACATGATTAATAAAATTGAGACAGACGGATTTCAATCTATTTCTCTGTCTGGATTAAAAAAATTGCTATACTTTTTATATTAAATAAAGTAGCTCAAATAATATAAAAATTTGGAATAATAATTTAGAAAATATAGAACCAAATACAACTTTCACTACCATAAAGCTTACTTTTTAAAATATACGATATTAATTATGATTATTAAATATGATTTATAAATTTAAATATAGCATTTATTTAATTATAAGTTTTAGACTATTAAAATTTAACATTTAAACACACTTTTAAATATTTATAGCTGGGTTATTTAATATGGCCAGCTTTTGTAACCATACGTAACAATATTTTTTAGCTTTACATAACTATTTTTAAAATGATTCACCATAATATTATATACACTACATATTTTACTTAACTTCAAATTGTACTTTATAATATTATTAACAAATATAATCAACATATTAAAAGAACACATTCTAAAATTTAATTTTTTTTAGTACTTTACTGCAATTGACTATTTTTGACCTATAGAAAAGGGCACACACACACACACATCATTATCAACCATACATACATATATATATATATATATATATATATATATATATTATTTACAATTTTAAAAAATATTAATTCACAATTCTTTTTTCTAGATTCGGATTCACACTATTATTTTGTACTGAAATCAATAAAATTTTATTTTAACACGATTTGAAATAGGTGAAACCTAAAAAGATTTTAACGTGCCCTTTTATTTACGAATTACTTATTTTCTCTATCTCTGTCTTATATAGGTATACCTAAGTGCACACACACACACGGTATTTTTAAATCTAATTATGTAGCAATTTAGACTGCTGCTGCTGCTAGAGTTATATAGTTTTTCGTTAATTAATTAATATCTTATTATTAAATTTGTGTGACTAACTAAGTTTAAACATCATAATGACAACATCCATGTGCTAGCTTAAATATTGGCCATAACAGAGATAACATGCTTGGTATCGACTAAGGGAAATAATTCATATTTACCAGAACATATTTGGCAATACAATTGTGTGTAAGGCCTGAACATCATCTTTCTTATACTTAAACAGAGTTAAAGTATGAAAAAGATTAGCACACGACTGTGTATAATATAAATAAAAGGAAAAAAAAAACATTTTTAAAACTGCATGTATATATGGCAATATAAAAATCATATGAATGCAGAGGTGGATAACGTTATGCTTGAAAGAACTGTATGCTGCAAGTAAGACTGATGTGCCATTAATTTATGATATAATAGAGAAAAAGAGAAATGTTTGCAAATCTATGAAAATTTCAGATTTTCCACTCAATAGATAACTTTTAGATAAATGCTGGCTTTGGGTTGGTATTTTTAGATCTAGGTTTTGAAGCCATTCTAGCACCTTTCTGAGGAGTGCCAAAGCATGAAACCATTGGTCAGAGGTCTGAGGGGGGTGTTCCTGACAGAGATATTTTAAATGATTTCTCTGGCTAAGCATTTATCACAAAGCTTGTTGATTGGCAATACAAGCTTAAAAGAATGGGGTCATGTGAACTATGAGTATTTTTTATTTGACTATTCAAGAAACCATTGTTTATCAAGAATTATAAAATATATATACATATAAATGCTCATGATAATTCGTCTATAAAAGAAAAATAGTGATGTTCAAGTAAATATGGATTCACCAAAGTCAGATAACAGTAGAGCCAATAGAGGCAGAACCAGTTTTTCAAGAAGAAATGCAGACTGTACAAATGCACAGAGAAGAGAAGTCAGTCACAGTCATGATGAAACTCTTCTTAGCATTTATTAAAGAATTTAAATCAAAAATAAAATAAAATTGAATAGCGGGGCTAAAAAACTTGAAGAAAAACTGGAAAGATGTGACAAAAATTTTTTGGAAAAAATGGAACAGAGATGTGGAAAAGGAGTTAAAAAAATGGATGAAAACTTTGAAGTTGCACATGAAGAGGAAAATAATCAAAGAAGGTGCAGATAATATTAATTCTTCTGAAAGAATACAAAATTATGCAAACCTTGCTAACGAACTTAGAGAAGTCATCAGCAATATAACAGATGTCTAGCAATATAACGTATATGTAGAACTAAGATTGGTATTGGAAGGCACCAAAATACTGAGTTTGAATATACTTAAAGAACTTAATATAAATTTTTTGAAAAATATAGACTTTTATAATAATACTAATGAAAATAACTTTCTAATTCAGACACCTAAGATAATAACTATTGGAGTTAAAGAATGCCAGAGTTTACTGTTTAGAAAATCTTTTGAGATTTTCATATTTAAAGAAAGATGAAGTCAGTTGCCTGAATATTAATAAGGAAGAATATCTGAAGAAAGTTAAAAAAAGAACTTTTCGACATTATAAAGGAATCAAAAAGATACATTCTACTATTAGTCTGAATTTAAACCAATGGATTACTACTAACAGATTGTCAAATTTTGCAGGTTTGGTACCAATTAAAAATAAAAATAGAAAAATTGAGTAAGATGAATATAAAAGTTGTAATCCAGAATGAAAAAAATATTGTATTGTTTAAATCATCCCAAAGAATATCTCCAACAAAAACAAAATATTTGGAGAGAGGTAAAATTTAATTGTAAAAACATAAAGGATGGCTCATTTACTGTCAATCCTGGATCTGTTTAGAAAGATTAATGATTTACGGGCAAAGGAAATTGTACAATGGATTTACAAAGTAAAGGATATAAGAAACTCAAAGGTGATACTTAAAAGAGAAGGCAAAGTGATTTTAATCTGGAAATTGAACATTAAAGTATTAAGATAAATAAAACAAACAACTTGCTAAAAAGCAAGAAAGACATTCAAAGTTCACAATAAATAAAAGACTAGAAACTAGCAGTTCGTGAGAAAGCAAGAGAGAGACACTTAAATTTGACAGTAATTAAAATTAAAAATTTTCAGCTAACGAAAACTAAGAATGATGTTGGTATTAAAATTTTATCTAGAGATGTATAATTTATAATACAGATAAAAAGAAATACACTTAAATTAATGGATGTTAATTAATATATAAATCAGAAAAGTTAATGTTTTATTATACCAATGTCTCCTTTTAAAGGGAGGAGATATATAGCCCTAGTAGCATCAGTGTAAATGCTACATAGGTAGAATTGAAGAATAACGCTTGCTTGTGTGCCTTTAGGCTTACAAATTAAAACAGGCAAAACTCATTATATGTAAAGCTAGAGTAATCAATTGATGCCAGAAGGTTTGTGCATAAAATCCCTATCTAGTGCCTACTCATCCAATATGCCCAGACTTGTTTCTGGCTTGTAGCCTTCGTCAGTGAGGAGCCTTGGATCTGAGAGTACTGCATCTAGATCTTAGGATCTAATGCAACCTTCTGGCAGCCACATTTTATTTCTACTTAACTACAAAACTATGAGTCTTAAATTGAAAACACTTTAATATTTTCAATCTAAGCTCATCAGCTTATATAGCCATATAGGTCTGAACTCAGTTCAGTACTCATACCTTTTGGTGTCTTTGCTTCTTTAATAAACATAGCCACCACTATCCTATTAGGCAGAATTGGTTTTAAGCCAATAAACATCACATGATCATCATTTCCTATGCTTGCTTATAACTATTATTAAAACAGGAAAAACTCACTATACTATAGTGGAAATAAGTATAGTGAGTTTTTCATGTTTTAATAAGTTATAAGCAAGCATAAAATGTTGATAATGACATGTTTATTGGCTTAAAACCAATCCTGCTTAATAGGATAGTGGCAGCAATGTTTATTAAAGAACCCAAAACACCAAATTGTATGAGTACTGAACTTAGTTCAGACCAATATGACTATATAAGCTGATGAGTTTTGATTGAAAATATTAAAGTGTTTTCAATTTAAGACTCATAGTTTTGTAGTTAAGTAGATATAAAAGGATGCTGTTGAAGGGTTGCATTAGATCCTAATATTTATGTGCAGTGCTCTCAGATCCAAGGCTCCTCACTGAAGAAGGACATAAAGCAGAAAATAGTCTGGGGATATTGAATGAGTAGGCACTAGATGGAGATTTTATGCACAAGCCTTCTGGCATCCATTGATTACTCTAGCATGCAGTGAGTGGCTTGTTTTAATAACAGTTATGAGCAAGCATAAGAAATGGTGATCATGTGATGTTTATAGGCTTACAAATATAAAATAGAGATATAGAAAATATGGCAGTTCTTAAATAAAAGGGCATGTTATGATCTTCTTAGTTTCACCTATTGATTTTGATAGAAAATAGTAGGGTGAATTCGAATCCAAGAGAAAGAATTATGGATTAGCAATTTTCTTAATTGTAAATAAAATAAGAAAAGTTGGCAAATAATTTTCTCATTCGTAATGCATAAACAAAAGAAAGCAAACAATTATTTCTGACCTTTAGTAAAGAAAGGTAAAAGAATAGTTTTCTCTGAGATCAGTGACTGTATCAATAATCATCACTATGGTTGGCGTTGCAGAAAACAAATAAGATAATTTCTATTATGGTATTGCAATGGTCAATGAAGCAGACAGTAAGCAGTTAGTTATTCAGCAGTCAAGTTCATTCTAGGGGAGGATTGATAGAATTCTAAACTGTTAGAGCAGTGAAAGTGCATTTGGAGAATTTGCCTTGTGGCTAATTGAAATTACAAGATGATAATAGAAGCTATAATAATCTTTCAATATGTTAGCTAATCTTTTACGATAAAAGGCTAGGCAAGAACATGTAGCATGACAGTTGAAAATCCTGAACATGCAGCCTAGTCCAGTAAACGACCCCAATGTAAAATTATATTACCACCTCATATAATGTGTCAAAAAGCGAAAAACTTAATTATGCCTAAAACTTACCAGTATATGATATGTACTGTAGTAATACAAAACTAATTTATGGGTCTAATGTGTGAAAAGAAGAAAGATATACTTCCTGAAAATTTCTGAAAGGAGACACTGCAATTGCAGAGAAGAAAACATATTTAAAACTTAGAAGGGATTACGTTAAAGATTGATGAACAAAAGATTGATGAATGACAAAATATTAAAATATTAAGCTATTCCTTTTTATATAAGAAAAAAAAAATTTAAATTTATGAAGATTAAAAGAAATTCAATATTTTGTGATGGCATCCATATTTTATTGTGTCGGTCAAAATATGTTTATCCATCTAACATGAGCTGGAACTCACAAAATGTACTTCAAACCCAGTCAAGCCCAAGATTTCAGGTCAGGGACCAACCTGGATTCGAACCCACTCCATAAGCTCCAGATCAAACACCTAATGAATAATATAATAGTGATGGCACATGAGAATTAATTTTAAATCTGGCTGACTAGGAGAGCGGAGAAGAAAATGAGACATCTATTGACTATGACTAAATTAACATATATATCAACTAGGCTGTACATTTGGAAGTGGAGAAAAAGAAGGAATTCGAACTACTCAAATAAGTTAGACAATAAAATATATTTTAATATACTGACAAATTATTATACATTTATAAATAAATTATAGACATTAGTGTGTGCGTGAATGAGTTAACAATAGATAATTACATAGTGTCATTCACACTACTATTTCTCATATGCTCTTTATTATCTAAATAATATATTACAAACAAACACACATCTTTGGTGGGTCCAATATTAAAATGCCAATCGAATATTAGAAAGAATTATGATAATACTGCCATTCACACTTTGATTTACGGTTCAGAAACATGGCGACTAACATATATTTAGGGGAGCATTCTGAGATTCATTATACATATGATATAAACTATTTTCATGCCAGTGAAGTCGTGAAAATAAACAAAAGACAGTTGAAAAATTATATTTGGAACTATGACAAAATATTTAATGAAATTATTTTAACATTAGAAAGACGAACGCTTTATTTTCCCCAAGGCATGTAGATACTCTTAAGTATAGATATACAAATTACGAAGGTAGGATTGTATGTGATTGAAATAAACTTAATTAATAAAATAGAAGTAATTGGCATTTATATATATCTTTTAAGCAAAGCTTAATTTTAATATTAGAGCATTAAAACTGGGTCATGAAGCAAAAGAAATACTAATACAAATAAGTTTGTGGTGCTGACATAATAGCCTAAAATAACTAAGAGGAAAAGGTCATCCTTCTGGATAAAACACAAAATCTCATACCCCCTTCTTGGGTAGTGCTTAGAGAAAAGTAGATAGGCATGGTGTCGCCCAGACTTTTGCTGGTATAACCGACGCGAGAGGCCTTTTATCTACGAAGTGAATATGCATAGCATGTGCCAAACTTACAAGATCACTGCCAGAGGCATTTTATATGAAATAAATGTGGTTCCAGATAGCTCAACTATCTATGGAATGAGGTACGAAAAGAAATATATGGGTTCGAACTTGTCTCAACCCCCAGATTAGAAGACTAGAAGCACGTAATATATATATATATATATATATATATACGTATCGTATATATATCTTCGTATATATATATATATATATACGAAGATAGGCTAAATGACAGAAATGCAGCATGAATGAATGCCACTAACAACATTGAATAAATTTGACTGCTTTAAATAAATGACCCTTATTTGAATACTATAATGCGCCATGCAATTATAATATATATATATAGAGAGAGAATATTTCATTTAATTAAAATATACTTGAAGATTTTATATAGCAAAAGAAACATTAAGATTTAGATTTCAAATTAATAAAATATACGTTAAGATTTGATAAGTAAAAGAGACATTAAGATTCACCCCCTTCCCTTTCCCACTATTTAAAACAATTCAATTCCACCTTCGTGGATTTTACAATAACTAGAATACATAGCATATATTTTAAGAGTATAAAAAAATAATAACTAGCAGTTATATATATAACAATTAAGTCACCTTTTTTTTAGAATTAAATAAATAATATTTTATAAGATTTCAAAGCATTAATTAGCTATAGATAATCCAGAGTTAAACAAATATACTTTTATAATAAACCAACATAAAATGTTGACTCGTAAAAAAAACAAACAAACTGGTGAACATATTAATTTATAATGCATTACATATATATTTTAAGGGGACATTAATAGCCTTTGTATGAAGGTTTAGAAGAAGTAAAAATAACAGAAAAGATTTTTAGAAATTAAGCTCGCCAGTTTGTGAGATTGACATAATAATAAGCAAGCAGATATATAAATCAAATAATAAATACATATAAATAAATGACCCCAGCAAAGTTAAAGAAATTTAAGAGCATATGAGATAAGATTAGATATAAAGAAATCATTTGAGAGCAAATTTACATTCACAGATTTATATATATATATATATATATATATATATATATATATATATATATATATATATATATATATATATATATATATATATATATATATATATATATATATATATATATAAAGGCAAAGTTAAAGAGTACATGAGAGGATAGATATCTTGATAGATTATTTAGACTAAATTGACTATTAGGTGGTAACTTGGAAATTTACCTTGCAATTTTAAGAATCCATTTTAAAGTATGGCATGTGCACGGCGAATTGAGGATCCAAATGAATTCTTTTTAGTGACAGCAAGTTTCTATTAGCATTTTTAAAGTTCTCCATCAGGCCTTTACTTCACTTGAAGGTAGCAGAATGTTATGGCAGTGGAAAACGACCCACAAGGGTCAGAAAATGATGGATTTACTACTACATCATTTTAAGTTTCACCGCGATGTTAACAATATCTTTACAATAAGTTCTCTCAATAATAGCTAATCTCCTTTCAATAGTAGTTAATCTCCTGTGATTCAAAATTCAGTCATTTTATACTTTTTCTTTTATCAGTTGTTTTTTGAAGATGCAATTGTAAGATAACTTCCAAAAATAAATTCAAATCTATTTCCAGATTAGAAATAGATTTGACAACATGTTTTTAACACAAGTAAATCTTTAATCTACTTAATCCCATTTATTTTAAGTAAAACTTTAATTAAAAAATACCTTCCCCAGATTAAAACAATAGTGCTTCCAACCCCTAATTATTTTTAGACAATTAACAACACTTGCATCTTCCATATTGAATTTTATAAAAAATATATAGTTTAATAGAAAAACAAGCAATTTAAAAAGAAAAAGCTAAAAATGACATATAATAAATATTTAAAAACATCAATATTTTGTTAGTAAGTTTTACTCCTATATATATATATATTTGAGCCACATCTATAATACTTTAATAAAAAGAACTAATAATTAATAAAAAGAATTAATAATAATTTTAAAACATGTTATTGAAACATTAAATTTTATAATTTAGGCACATATCTCAAATATATACATGAAATATATACAACAAAAAGGAGCAGGATGGGATATAGGGGTTTGAATATGGGTTAGTAGGTAGAAACATGAAGCACAATCTTAAGCTAAGATTTACTGCTTCATTTCTCCAGACATACAATGAAACAAAAAAAAAACCAACAAAAAATGCCTTGACTAGGAGTTTTCAAGTGATGACCAAAAGAACAACGAAAATTTTCAAAATTCAATACACAATCTTGTTATATAAAACTATATATATGAAATATCATTTGGGGATGAGAATACTTGTTCAACTGTTAAATCCAGAAAAAAAAATTGTACATTTATATAATGGAAAAAAATTTCTATGCTTGGTCTACAACACAATTTCTCCAGGCATATGGGTTTCCAAGAAAATATATAGCAATGCTATACATATAAAATTTTCAAACATATCTATTCTTTTTTGAGATACTATACTGTACCTACACATCACACAGATATACCTATGTACATGTATATGCAATGCTACATATACAAATACATAAATTTTACACACACACATTTCCATATACACTACACAGTACTACATACTATTAAAAAAGACAGAAAAACAAAAAAAATATCCATACACATGCTAAATTCTTTTACTTTGCTTTTAAAATAAACACAAACATTATATACTCAATTTGCAAAAAAAAAAATTCTATACATATATTTCTTTTTTTTTTAAAAAAAATCATCTCCTGCATAACCACTCACTGCTCCCATACTTTCTATTTATCTGCCCAACTATAGTTTAGCTGAAAATTTAGCTTTTGCTTGCTGAAAAAAAAATTGGTTTATTTAAGATTTTATACTAATCTAGCAATTTCTTTTAATTTCTCTTGTTTGCACCCATGCATCTAAAAGAAAACTCATAGTCTGGTTATTACATGTTTAAAATTGATACATCATAGTATTAAGCCAAAAAAAAATTGTTCTCAATAATTTTTTTTATCTGAGTTCGAACCCTCCACTTCCAACATTATTGCATTTGACTCACTACTGGTTAGCAAAATTTCTATTTATAAGGGCGCCAGCTGACACAGAGTGATAAATGATTTATGAATTATTTATACATTTTTCATATATGTATCAAGAACAAAAAACTTTATACATGACATTGAAGAAAAAATACATTTGTACTATGGTTGTAGTACATGAGTTTTAACTTTAAACAGTGAATTTTACACTTTGAACACATTATTTTAAACATATCAAACATGGAAAACAAGAAAAGCGATATCTCTTACAACTTTTTTTAAAAATACATATAAACAGACTTCAATACTCAGGGTATGTGGGTGTTTATATCGAAGCCCCACGTTGGGTGCCAAGCCTGAACAAAAAAAATCCTATGTGCTGGTCAAAATATGTTTATCCATCTAACATGAACTGGAACTCACAAAATGTACTTCAAACCCAGTCAAACCCAAGATTTTAGGTCAGGGATCAACCTGGATTTGAACCCACTTCATAAGCTCCAGATCAAACACCTAATAAATAACATAATAGTGATGGCACATGAGAATTAATTTTAAATCCGGTCGACCAGGAGAGCGGAGAAGACAATGAGACATCCTTTGACTATGACTAAACTAACATATATATGAACTAGGCTGTACATTTGGAAGTGGAGAAAAAGAAGGAATTCAAACTACTCAAATAAGTTAGACAATAAAATATATTTTAATATACTGACAAATTATTATACATTTATAAATAAATTATAGACATTAATGTGTGCATGAATGAGCAATCGATAGATAATTACATAGTGTCATTCACACTATTATTTCTCATATGCTCTTTATTAGCTAAATAATATATTACAAATAAACGCACATTTTTGGTGGGACCAATATTAAAATGCCAATCGAATATTAGAAAGAATTATGATAATACTGCCATTAACAGTTCGATTTACGATTCAGAAACATGGTGACTAACATACATTTAGGGGAGTATTCTAAGATTCATTATACATATGATATGAACTATTTTCATGACACTGAGGTTGTGAAAATAAACAAAAGACAGTTGAAAAATTATATTTGAAACTATGACAAAATATTTAATGAAATTATTTTAACAATAGAAAGATGAACACTTTATTTTCCCCAAGGCATATAGATACTCTTAAATATAGATATATAAATTACAAAGGTAGGATTGTATATGATTGAAATAAACTTAATTAATAAAATAGAAGTAATTGGCATTTATATATATCTTTTAAGCAAAGCTTAATTTTAATATTAGAGCATTAAAACTGGGTCATGAAGCAAAAGAAATACTAATACAAATAAGTTTGCGGTGCTGACATAATAGCCTAAAATAACTAAGAGGAAAAGGTTGTGCTTCTGAATAAAAAATGAAATCTCACACCCCCTTCTTGGGTAGTGCTTAGAGAAAAGTAGATAAGCATGGCGTGGTCCAGACTTTTGCTGGTATAACTGATGTGAGAGGCCTTTTATCTACGAAGTGAATATGCATAGCATGTGCCAAACTTATGGGATCACTGCCAGAGGCATTTTATACGAAATAAATGTGGTTCCAGATAGCTCAACTATCTATGGAGTGAGGTATGAAAAGAAATCTATGGGTTTGAACTTGTCTCAACCCCCAGATTAGAAGACTAAAAGCACATAATATATATATACGAAGATAGGTTAAATCATTTATACCTATCTTCGTATATATATCTATCTATATATATATATATATATATATATACGAAGATAGGTTAAATGACAGAAATGCAATACAAATGAATGCCACTAACAACAGTGAATAAATTTGACTGCTTTAAATAAATGACCCTTGTTTGAATACTATAATGCGCCATGCAATTATAATATATATAGAGAGAGAATATTTCATTTAATTAAATTATACTTGAAGATTTTATATAGCAAAAGAAACATTAAGATTTAGATTTCAAATTAATAAAATATACGTTAAGATTTGATAAGTAAAAGAGACATTAACCCTTCACCCCCCTCCCTTTCCCATTATTTAAAACAATTCAATTCCACCTTCATGGATTTTCCCCCCCCCCCCCCCCCCCCCCCCCCCCCTTCCCACCCGATTTTACAATAACTGGAATACATAGGATATATTTTAAGAGTATAAAAAAATAATAACTAGCAGTTATATATATAAAACAATTAAGTCACCTTTTTTTTAGAATTAAATAAATAATATTTTATAAGATTTCAAAGTGTTAATTAGCTATAGATAATCCAGAGTTAAACAAATATACTTTTATAATAAACCAACATAAAATGTTGACTCATAAAATAAAAAACAAATAAACTGGCAAACATATTAATTTATAATGCATTACATATATATTTTAAGGGGACATTAATAACCTTTGTATAAAGGTTTAGAAGAAGGAAAAATAACAGAAAAGATTTTTAGAAATTAAGCTTCCAGTTTGTGAGATTGACATAATAATAAGCAAGCAGATATATAAATCAAATAATAAATACATATAAATAAATGACCCCACCAAAGTTAAAGAAATTTAAGAGCATATGAGATAGGATTAGGTATAAAGAAATCATTTGAGAGCAAATTTACATTCACAGATTTATATATATATATATATATATATATAAAAAGGCAAAGTTAAAGAGTACATGAGAGGATAGATATCTTGATAGATTATTTAGACTAAATTGACTATTAGGTGGTAACTTGGAAATTTACCTTGCAATTTTAAGAATCCATTTTAAATTATGGCACATGCACGGCGAATTGAGGATCCAAATGAATTCTTCTTAGTGACAGCAAGTTTCTATTAGCATTTTTAAAGTTCTCCATCAAGCCTTTACTTCACTTGAAGGTAGCAGAATATTATGGCAGTGGAAAACGACCCACAAGGGTCAGGAAATGATGGATTTACTACTACATCATTTTAAGTTTCACCGCGATGTTAACAATATCTTTACAATAAGTTCTCTCAATAATAGCTAATCTCCTTTCAATAGTAGTTAATCTCCTGTGATTCAAAATTCAGTCATTTTATACTATTTCTTTTATCAGTTGTTTTTGAAGATGTAATTGTAAGATAATGTCCAAAAATAAATTCAAATCTATTTCCAGATTAGAAATAGATTTGACAACATGTTTTTAACACAAGTAAATCTTTAATCTACTTAATCCCATTTATTTTAAGTGAAACTTTAATTAAAAAATACCTTCCCCAGATTAAAACAATAGTGCTTCCAACCCCTAATTATTTTTAGACAATTAACAACACTTGCATCTTCCATATTGAATTTTATAAAAAATATATAGTTTAATAGAAAAACAAGCAATTTAAAAAGAAAAAGCTAAAAATGACATATAATAAATATTTAAAAACATCAATATTTTGTTAGTAAGTTTTGCTCCTATGTATATATTTGAGCCGGCTATAATACTTTAATAAAAAGAATTAATAATTAATAAAAAGAATTAATAATAATTTTAAAACATGTTATTGAAACATTAAATTTTATAATTTAGGCACGTATCTCAAATATATACATGAAATATATATACAACAAAAAGGAGCAGGATGGGATATAGGGGTTTGAATATGGGTTAGTAGGTAAAAACATGAAACACAATCTTAAGCTAAGATTTATTGCTTCATTATATGTGAATTACAAATATAAACTCAAATTGAAAGTATATTGTGTGAGAAGTTATATTTCACTTCCTATATATATATGGAGTTATTAAAAGTAGTGACTGAAATAGATGAACTGTGTTGAAAAAAAAAAGACTAATAATTGTTATATCTATACATGAAATTACTAAATGGAAAGACAACAAAAGATATGAACTATCAATTAAAAAGATCTTAATAATTTTATGCACAATTGGAAAATTACATTTGAAATTTGCATTATCTAAGTTACAATCAAAGAACTTTCATTTTGATTTGATAATGAATGGTTATTTTATTATTATTAATCCATTCATTTGTTGTTTATATGATTAAATCTTATAAGCTTAACATACATATACTAGTTTATAAAAATATGCAAAATTCTGAGAACGTATGAACTACTGAACTGTATGCTGGTGTGTTATGATAAAAAATGATAAATGATTATAATTGTTATCTTCAATAATTCCAAACAAACATTTTCTTTTTGAGGAGATTTAGCTCCTGGAGTTTCTTCAAATAAAAACCTAAAACAAACAAAATTCTTTAGAGTGATTATGATAATAAAAACCATCATCATCATTCCTATAGTTTAATTAAATTTGCTGAGTTCCACAGGATTTATAAGATTTACAAATATATGTAGGGATACACACTAGTTGAACCAGAAATATTTTAATTGTATATATCATTGGTTTAAATTCAAACCCAAAATACTGAGTTACTTCCACTGCATAATGTTGGTTAATGCATTTTTATGAATACAATACATAGATCATAAGTAAAATAGAAATACAAGCAAATGCCACAGTTATGGATATAAATTTCTTCTAAGCAGTAATTAAAAAAAAAAGGCTATTGTTAAAAATCTTGCTGATATAGTGTATCTGTAGTAAAAATATAATATTATAAAAAATATATTAATAATTATTTTTTTAGCAATAAACTTTCTTTGGCCTAATTAAATATATGCTAAAGAAAAAAAAAGAAGACATTTTTATTTATAAAATAGTTAATGCAGACTTATTTAATGTGAGGAAAAATAGAACTTACTTTTGTAAGTAATTTTATGGATTTTGTTAAAGTATATAAATGCAACTCATAAGTTTTTTAAAAAAAATAAATGTTTTTCTAGAATATTTTAGGTAATGGAGCTATCAATATTATGAAACACATTACATAATGGTTGAAAGTTGGAAAAAGCTTAAGTTATTTGAATCTTTCAGCATTTTTATTGGAAAGTAGAATTTTGAAAATTATATTAAAGATTTAATAAAGTGGTTATAATGAGCGTTTGTCATAAAGATATTTAAAGTCGTTTCATAAATAAATGTAATATTATAGCCTAATAAAATTAAAATTAATTAAAAACGGATATACTTCTCTGAGTTTATAAATTTTATTGAAAATCGAAACAAAAAATGTTTGTTTCTAAAACTTTAATATCAAATTTAAGCAGTCGCTTCCTTAAGAAAATATGGTTTACAGATGGAATAAATCAGGCTGATAAGCAGCATAATGTGCATTTTGTTGTATATGAGAAATATGATGAATTGATTATTTACTGTGGTAAAACTAATGGTAATCTGTCTATGCATTTTAGGTAGCACATTTATCAATATAAAAAATCTAAATCTAATTATCAACTCAATTCTACTTTTTAGTTGTTGTTGTGAAAATAATTATGAACATGATTATTGTCCTCAGAAAATTAATGTTGAGTAAATCAAATGACATCAAAAGAAAATTAAAGAAGCCTGGTATATTTCTATATATTAAATCTAAGATTTAATAGTGTACCACCGATAAAATTCTGTAATTTTTTTTTGTTTGATAATTGTGTTTTTATTTTAATAATCGACTGCCATAAATCTGATGTGTTGCAATGAACGCACGATAAGTGATGAAAATTTTATGAAATAATTACTTTGTTTAACAACTTAACTACAGTGTATTTTGCTATTTATATATTATAAGTGATTTCAGAATACAAGTCTTTCATACAAAACATCATATAGGAACAAGATAAAAACAGGAATATCAAACATGTCAGTTATTAGATAAAAAAATCTTAGGATGGTTATGTGGGTTAGATATTATACAGTTATATTTAAAAAAATTATATATATATAGGCTGTAAATAAAATGGATAAAAAATCTGTTATTTCCATGATTTGATTTTAAATATATTTAAATTATAATTTTTTTAAAAGAAACAATAAATCTTGATTTTTGCAAAAGTTCCGAATATTGCGAATTCAGATAAAAACAATTACTTTATCATAAAATAAAAAAAATCTATGTATTATCAAGAAACGAAACTAAGTATAAAAATCTTAAATTACGACTACTTTATTTTATAATCTGATCGTTTTTCGAATTTTTTGATACAATTAAAAAAAAGTACTTTTTAATAATTTTTAAAAAATTCTATTTATAAAAATAAACATTATTTAAAATAAAGACCAAATTTATATACTAGTGAAACTGAAAAGTTAGACTTACCACACACCGATTTCGTATACAATATTTATTAACTCCACATGGCGTGCCATCTGGAAAAGTTTCTGATATGGGTGCGTAACCATAATTACTATTACACCAGACTTTACAATCTTAAATTTAGAAATATATCAAATATAGAATATTACATAAAATTATTTTTGTAAGCTGTTTAACTAATACATATTACATTTTTAATAAATATAAATGTTTGCATATTATTATTTTATTTCTGTGGTGAAAGCTGAAGTATTCATAACTTCTATAGTATAATTTATTAGAAAGTAACTCTGTAAAATAGGACTTTATAATTATAGATATTAAATTTAAAAACAACAATGAATACAATTTTTATATGGTTGAAATAAAAGAGGAGAGTTTAATATTAAGAACATTCTCCATCGACATCATCATTGATTTGAATTATAATAAGAAAAATATACACATGTGCTCATTACAAACATAATTGTTAAAAGTTGTTAAAAGTTATTTATTAGATAAAAGTAATAAATATAGAAAAAAAAAATTCTATAGTTTATCAACCATTTACTTAAAAAAGTTTTTTTTTAATTGACAAATAAAAGACTGCTAAGAATTGATTGCAGTATTGCAAAGTGTCGACTTTATACTAACTTTAGAATAAATTTGCTTTAATGATATTATTGTTTAAGAAATATTGTTTTCCCTTAGAAAAATATCTTAACGTTAATAAAACAAATTAGTAAAGCTTTAAAATTCAAATAGATGTGGCATCCATCCATCCCAAATTTTCATTTCAAATTCAAAAATTTAAGATATATTTAAAAATGCAATATGAATTAATCTGTTCCTTAATATAAATAAATTTATTTGTTATAGAAAATTTAACAAATAAAAAAACTGTAAAAAATATAAAAACATGTATGTTTTTAAGTGAAAGTAAAATCATAAACTGTAATATTGATTATCTAAGAAAATTGTATTATTTTACAAATATATTTAAACATTGACGAAAAATATTCATTGGATCACTTATAATCTATAAATTCGGAAAAAGTCATCTTTAAATAAATTTCTATTAATAAAGAAAGAATAGACTTATATAACATAATATAAATTGGATTGAGATCAGCAAACAACTCAAAAAAATAAAAGTTCATAGAATTGTATAATTGGTTTAAACATAAAAGAGTACAAATGCATTTAAACACTCACTAACTAAACACATTCTAACATCATATTGATACAAATGAAAAATATATTTACAATGGTTTTACATATTACAATGTATGATCTTTCTTATTTAAAAATATGTAAAGTGTTAATTTTCTTTAATTTTAACGCCTCATATCATACATTCAGAGAATAAGAATTAATATGAATGAAACAATATTTATTGCAAATTTAAAAAAAAAATATTTACATGAATTTGTTTTTTTTACCTTCATGTTTGCCATAAATATAAGTTTATTGTTGGATATTATTATTGTCTAAATCTATTTTTATATATCATTTTTTTGAAACAGACTAAAGTAGATTCATTTTCATTTGCTAAAAATTATTTGGGCTTCAACACAACTAGATTTCATGTAATATTTATATGTTGAATGAGAATATTGTGTTCAATTTACTAAACATTCATTTATTATGCATATATTTGTAGGTACAAAATTACTTTTTTATTTTATGAATACAGAAATATTTTCGATAATGTTGTGCTAATAAATAAAGCATTCAAAAATAATAATGTACTAATAATAGACAATAAGCAAATGTTAAAATAAAGTATTAATTGTCATATTTAAAATTAGATCAAATTATATAATAGGTTTTTAAAAATATTTAAATATAAGAAAAACTGGTAGAGTATGTTAAAACTTTCGATTATCAAAATATATGCAAAACAATTCGATTTAAAAAAATATTTTAAATAATTAAATTACAAAAAATGATTAAGCCACTTTTGATAAGAGATTGGAAGAGAGGGAAAGTTTTATTAAATTTGGATGTCCAGTCACCAAGCATTTCCTCACAATTATGACACACAACATGAGGATCCCAATTCTTGTCGTGATCATCAAGGGGAACTTGAAAATAGGCAATATATGCACGTGTCACAAATGATAAAATATTGCGCCTTTGACATTGAAGTGTGTAGCAACCACATATATAACAGAAGGTATCAGGACTATTCTTACATTAACACCTACTCAACGAAGCCATGATTCAATCTGAAAACAAAATAAGAGGATGTTTTTATCAGATAATAATTTTTTACATTTAAAAAGAACTACAATTATGTAAAAGTGATGTTTGTAAAACATTAATTGCCTTGTGGTTATGTTCAATCCAAGAGTCATTGCCTTTAACTCCAATTTGAAAACCAATGTATGCTATTAACTGTATCAAAAAAATTAAAATTGCATAAAAACTAGAGCATGCACAAAAAAAAAGATTTCAGAGTGATGCAAAAATATATAGAAAAAGTTCTAATATGTCATGCAACAGAAAATAAAAAAAAATGTTGCCCAGTGTTGTGCTAAATTAACTTTGATGATATCTTTTACCAAATGGCAAGACGTTGCATTATATTGTGATGAGATGACTGTAATAATTTCATCACCATTAATAATGCACAAATGTCTAGGTTTAGATATAAAAATTTTGAAATTATAGGGAACTAGATCCATGTTATTACACATTATAATTAACATTGTGTTATTAGGTGAATATATTAAATCATCAGATAATAGTTTTCTTTTTTTCTCATTTTATTTGGTTATGTTATTCTAATGTGTATATTTCTCAGGTTAGAAATGCTAATCAATGTATTTGCAATATTATTATTATTATTATTATTATTATTATTATTATTATTATTATTATTATTATTATTATTATTATTATTATTATTATTTTATAATTTGTAAACTTGTAATTTTTTAGTGAGAGGGAAGATGTAATGAAGGTTTTGTCTTTTATTCTTGATTTTATCTATTTTTTCGTTAGCGTTTATTTCATATGGCACATTTTAATACTCCCTGTTCTTTATATCTTTATGATATTTTTGGAAGACAAAAAAAATAATCCTCAAGATTTTTCTGTCTTAGATATCGCATTGTATGTTATAAATTATTTAATAAAAATACTTTTATTGATTCTATCAATAATACTCCAGAATTTTTATGTGATTATTGTAGTTCTTATTATAAGAAACCTTCTGTTATTATTTAAGATTTTTATTCATCCTAATCTCCATCACGACTGTTATAAATCATTCTATAACTCTAAATAATTTTATGATTGAATCATCACTTTTTGTTTTACCTATTTTTGATTTAATTTCTAATTCCATCTCTGCTTCAATCATTTTTGTTTGCAAAGTCTGTTCCATTGTTATATCTGATCTATCTAGCTGTATTAATAGTTCTGGTTTATGTCAGGAGGTTTCATCCCTCATGTCTTAGATTAAGTAAAACTGATACTGACATTTTCCTAACCATAGGTTCTGGCTTCTATACATGTATTGCTTGTAATAATAAGTCTGAGATGACCTTGGCAGTTAATATTTGTGATAATACTGTTTCTCGAAATTTTCTTGAACATCATGATTCTGAGATTGTTAAATTCTCTACTTGTATGGATAGAGAACAGACGGGAAAAAATAATGTTAGAAACTGTGCTGAAAATGAATTTGCCAATAATACAACTATTTTATTCTCAGTTTATTCTTCTAATGTAGATGTTGAATCATCTTCTAATAAAGATCATGATATTGAAAATTTCATTGATAGTATTATCCGTGATTTCAAGAATTTTTTTGAGAAATGTTTATATCTCTTCCTATTCTTTTTATATATAGTTCAATAGTTAAAATAATTCATCTTCCTCATTGGTCATTGATAAATACTTTAATACTAATGTCATCGGCACTCAATGCATGTTACTATCACCTGATTATTCTGATGATTAAATGTTTACTTTTTCCATTACTAAAGGTCATTCATTTACTACTGGGGACATTAGTACTAAAAATATCAAATTGAATATTTCTGTTCCTGAAGATTATCAGATTAGTAACAAATATATATGTATATAATAACTCTTCTAATAATAATCAAATGGATTTTTATATAAAAAAAAAATTGACAACGATTTTATATTCAAGAATTTGCATAATTCTAAATTTAGAAAGACACATTTTTATAACTCATCCTGGCTTTAAAAATGCATCAACAATTGTTTTTCTGATTCTAAATGGAAAATGTTTGGTTTATCCAAGTTGTTATTACGACACGAGATGTTTATTTACATAATACTCTTTTTGTATAATAGTTGTTTTCTTGTTAATTTATGTTTTTTAAGGTATATTTAGCCTAGAATATACAATTAAGTAACTGATAGTCTCAAATTCACTCCAGCTCAAAGGTCACATTCGCAGTATTTCCAATGCACATAATTTAGTAAAACATTCATAATAAAGTTATGTATAAGAAAAAAATATTTTGCCTACTTTTCTTTACCTTCTAGTAACAATGGGAACCCATCTCACTTTTCAATGATTAAAAAAGTAAAGATATCGGAACAATTCTAATTTTACTGCATTCTTTGCTGACATTTATTAGAATATCAATATAAAGAGCACTTGATATTTTCTTTCTAATGTTCCAGCGAATCATAATTTAAATGATGTTAAATTATTTTATGAAAATAGTTTAAAAACTAAGATTGCTTGTTATAAACTTAATATGAATAAAAGATATATTGCTTTTATATTTTTCCTCCAGACAAAAAAACAATAAATTAAAATTCCCTAACTTATGGTGTTGTGGTGCTTCCATGACTTTTTTATGGTTTTTTTTTATGGATATTTGACCCATTCTTTAAAGCTTTAATTGAATTTATCTTTTTGAATTTTTTCTTTTTTTTTTGTTATTTGCTTTGTTTTCATTTTCTTGCTCGTAACGTAGTTGGCATTTCTTATTTTAATGTGAATGTTAGAAGGATGCGAAATAAATGTGCCTAAATTAAACATTTTTTTTACACGGAACACTGATTTTATACTTGGTTATATCAAAAATTTCCTGATTGTTTTTCTTAATAATAAATTTAATATTTTATGAACTGACATATCTATACTCGAGGAGATAGAATTCCTTTTGCTATTCGTAAAAATGTTTTTTATTTTGTTATAAAGATCTTAATTTTACTTCTTTTTTTTTTCAAATCTACATGGTGTGAATTATTTAGAATTACAATTTTAAATTTATCTTAGGTAATATTTACCTTAATCACATTTTGTCATTGTTGGAGCTTGATTAATTTCTGATCTCACTTGTGAAAATTTTTTTGATTGGCTATAATAATGTTATTATTACTGGAGAATTAAATATTCCAGATTTATTTCAAAGTAGAATTACTATGCACTTTTCTTTTTGTCTTCAAAAGCTTCTAGAATGTTACTGTTTGTAAAGTTTTGAGACTTAAGCATTATAATCCATTTGTTAATGCTTCTCATTGTGCTTTGAAGTATGTTCTATGCAATTATACCAGTAGTTACTAATTTTTACTCTATCTCTGTTAATTTTTTTATTGATGTTCATCATCCACGTATTGAGTTTTATATTAAGATATATTATTCAAAAGTTAGTTATTCTAATATTTCAAAAAAAAGATGATAAGAAAAATAATTATGTTGATTTTTGTAAGAAGTTTACTAAAGTTAATTGGAATTTATTATATTTTTATAACGATGTGAACCATTGCTTAGATTATTTTTTTACATATTTTTAATAGATTTTTTGTTTTATATATTCACAATAATTTTTTTTTCCATAACGCCTTTCCGCCTAGATGTCATGTCCATACATTCTCATTAAGGTTATTAAAAGGACAATTTACGATCGCAGTCTCTACTTTAAAACACAGACTATCTGTTTTTTGTAATAATTTTATTAATTTCAGAAAATTGGCTAAACATGTTTACAAAAGTGATTTACAAAATTATATTAAAAAAGTGGAATTTAGTATTTTTCCTGACCTAAAGAATTTTGGGATTTTATTAATAATTTTGGCTTGGGTAAGGAAATAATTCAAGCTACCCATAGTTTCACATTAATGCAGATTATTTTTCCTAACATTTGTCTAACTTATATTCATCACGTCATATAACACCTTTAAAAACTACATTACCATACAATTCTCCTATTGGACACTGCATGATTGATTATATATCTAGTAACGATGTTATTTTAGCCATCAAGCGACTTTAAACTCATTCTAAGTTTAGGAAATGATAATATCCATTCCTTTAATTACAAAGATCTAGTGAATTTATTGCAGCCCTTCTTGCCTATATTTTTAACATTTTACTTAACCCCTATGTTTTTCCTAATATTTTTAAATATGCTAAAATGATCCCAAATTTTAAGAATGGCTTCTGTGAATGTGTTAATAACTAAAGATTTATTTCTGTTTTCTTACTATCGATCGAATTTTTAAGATATGATTACAATAAAACCATTTTGGATGTTAATAAAATCATTTCTTCTTTATAACATAGTTTTATTTCTAATACATCTATAGAAACTAATTTGCTAACAATTTATGATCATGTAGTACATGCAATTGAGGCTCATCCGAGACAAGATGTTATTTATTTTGATATATCAAAAGCCTTGGATAAAGTAGACTACATCATTCTTCTTCACAATTTATATAAAATGAAAGTTTTTCTATTAAACTTATTTATTGGTTTCAATCCTTTCTTTGTAATTGTAAAGCTTATAAAAATACAACAATAATATTTTATCTAATTTTGAATGTAATTTAGGTGTTTCTTAGAATAATATTTTAGCACCCATCCTTTTAATAATTATATCAATGACTTTAAGGATTGTCTGCCATTTTTTTATCTTTTGTATTATGATTCTAAAATCTTTAGAACAATCACATCAGGATTGATTGCATTCTTCTTCAGAAAAATGTTGATAAGTTTAATGTTTGGTGTGAGTTTAATATGATAATTAATTTTAATAAATGTTCCCTTCTTTCAGATTATAAGAAATCTGAAGTTTTAATTTTTATTTTATTAATTCCCACAATATTAATTCTGTTGAATCCCAAAAAGATTTGGGAGATTTATTTTCTAGTAATAGTCTTTTCTTTTCCATTAATAAGTGATTGTTAACAAAAATTTTACAATTAAAATCACCATCTTTAGATTTGATTATCATTTCAATGATGATTTAAAATTCAAATTACATTTGGCATTGATTTTTACTGCCAATCATTTAAAATCCTAACTATAAAGAAGGATGTAGTTTACAACAATCAGTATTTAATAAATTCTCCAAATATATTTCTTTGGAAAATAAAGTGGTTCTTGATCTTTTTTCTAGATGAAAATATAAAACTCATAAATCTCTTTACAAAATGATAAATCACAAGGTATTCTATCCGATATAATCGATATAATTTCAACTATTATAAGTAGGTCTTATGAGCATGGTACTCTGTCTGCTTTTGTATGGTATGGTCAACCTTGTCATTCCAATGTCCTTAAATTTTTTCCTTTATTCAGACTATCTTCTTTATATAAATTAGATTTCCATTAGTACGAATCACTTTAATTTAGATCATAAACAATTTTGTAATATTTTTAAATTAAAATGTTATTGTTGGTGAATTTAAATTTATTTTATTTATTTATATTTTTTACTTTTTGTTTGTTACCTTCTTTATATTATTATTTTATAGGTATTGTGTTATATTCTCTATAATAAAATTAAGAAGACAAGGCGCATGTACCTAGGTATAGCCGTATATAAATATTACGTGCTTAACATTGCGCTTAACAAGTATTGATATTTACAACTTTAAATTGATTCAAAATATTTCTAAATTTACGATCTGAATATTGACTCGTTATAAATCGAAAGATTTCTTAAACGTTAATGTGTAACCGAAATAGTGGACTTAATCAGTGAAGAATTTATTAGCTTCCTGTTCCCAAATCAAAATGCTTTCGATTTGCCTATATAATTATTAGAAAAATAGGTTGAAGATAAGAGTGGCCGCTCTTATTTTTATAAAGTCGAATCTTGCGTTAAGATTTGTAGAGGTCTCTCATGTAATAAAATTAAGCACACAAGGCGTATGTACTAAGGTTGCTTAACAAATATTAATATTTACAACTTTTAAATTGATTCAAAATATTTCTAAATTTACTATCTGAATATTGACTCGTTATAAATCGAAACATTTCGCGAAGTTAATGTGTAACAGAAATATTGGACTTAAATCAGTGAAGAATTTATTAAGCTTCATGCTCCCAAATCAAAATGCTTTAGATTTGTCTATATAATTAGAAAATTAGATTGAAGATAAAAGTGGCCACTCTTATCTTTATAAAGTCGAATCTTGCGTTAAGATTTGTAGACGTCTCTCTTGTAATAAAATTAAGCACACAAGGCACATGTACTAAGGTTATAAATGTGCTATATATAATTGTCTAAATGCTGCTGTTTAGCACTTAAAAAGTAATTGAATTGAATTGTTATTATTATTTATTTATTTATTTATATCCTTTTTTCTTATTGGAAATTATTTCGGTAGTAATATAATAGAAAATATTTATTTGTGTGCTATTCTTGTTCACTGTCCTATTCCACAAATTACTGTCTTAGGGAAACATACCATCAATATTATATAGCCAGAGGTCTAGTTCATTGTCTAAATAGAGATGCTATTAAAATTGTGAAGCTGAAGTAGTCTGCTTTTATTGGGTTTATTTGGTGGCTCATCTGTAATGGAAGATGGTACCCCGAGATCCTAATCATTATCACAAGTCTCTTAGTTAAGTTACCAATGTGGAACAATTTTATGGCCAACTATATATATATCAAAATTACCTCAAATTCCCAAATCAACCAGACTAGCCAAAAATAAACTCTAAAACATAGCCAATGGTTTTATTGCTGAAAGCAGACGTAATCTTATTGTCAATGGTTTGTGATGAAGAAAAATGTTTGAAATCAAATAATATGACACACCTAAAAGATTCTTATAATTAATAAAGCATAAAAAATATTACATGACAACATTTTCATAAGGTTTTATAGGATAAAATTCTATTCGATTCCAGTATTGTGATCTATTTTAATCTTAGCTAATCATTAGATATTATACTGTGAACTTATAAAATTAATAGGAAGTCATATTTTATCCAAGTCTTCAGACTAGTTTATAATTTAAGACCTTCATCAGTGAAAAACTTAGATCTGAATTTAATACATTTACATTTGTTTAATCAATATACCAATTTTAGCCAGTAGATAGTTTTACAATTTTATAACCATCATAATAATAGTCTAAAATTAAAAAATAACATAGTGATTTAAATGCAAGATTAGTTTATATATATATGTCAAATGCGTTGACCGGGAAGCGAACCCGGGTCATGCGCTTGGAAGGCAGCTATGCTAACCGCTAGGACACCAACGCTTGACTAAATGCAAGATTTTCTTGATTGCTTAGATTTTTAGGTCTGATGTTTTTAGTTTTATAACAATTTTGAAAGATCATTTCTTGACTATCATTGAATAAAGTTCACAAAAATACCATGTCATCAGATTACACATCACTTTTCAGGAGCAAATTATGCTTATTCAATATCGTAATATTGAGTAGACAATAGATGAAAGTAATGTTTTAAGTATATATTCCGTCCTATTATAACAACACACAATTCAGTCCTGACCATTACTGTATTTCTTTAAAAATAATGATAAGTTAGTACTCTGTGGTAGAATCTATTAATTACTCACACTTATATTGAGATGGAAGTATTGAAACAGTATACAATTTTTTTGATTTTTCAAAGCAGGATGAAAGCTGAGTTCGTATGATGATTTTTGTTTTAAATTTATAGCAATCGTATACAAAAGATGTTCGTTTAGTGATATCTAATATATGTAGCTATACTAACAAGTACAATTGGATTTTGAATTTCATGAAGGGAGCTTTATAGCAAGAATGAATTTCAGATTGCTTCTGGATGAAAAGTACAGTAAGTCCAAAAAATTCAGGTGTATAAATTTCAGATTACCAGCTTCCCATTGATAAACATTATATCCCTAGAAATTAATTTCCCAATATAGATAATATAACACTAAACATAAAAATAATAAAAAAATACTATCTACTGTCTATTGACTATTCATTTCATAGCAACTGGTATCACTGGAGTAAAATAAATAATTTTCTTGGCCAATCCTAACATTGTTAAAAAATATTATCTAGGAATACAAAAATTTCTGATTTCAGCAATGTGTTCAAATAGGAACAGGATAAATAACTGATGACATTTTAAATTAAGATATAATTCTGCTAGGTGTAAAGCTAAGTATTATTATTCTAATTTTTTATTGATTGAATCATTATACAAAAATTATTACAACGACTAGGTAAAAACTTGAAAACTGAACAATAAAAGTTCACCTTCAGATTGTTTTAAGGCACCAGATAGTATAGATGATAAAATAACACTTCATGTTTTATTTTATAGGCAAATTCAGACATATGTAATATATTAATTAGCATTATCATCTCACATGATGTAGCATAATTATTGTTCAATAAATATGATGAAACGTATTTGAAAGTATTGATAGACATTACAGAATAAGCCCTGAGAAAATGACACTGCAAAGTTTAAAAACTCAAGGAAACAATTTCCAAATACAAAGTAAATATTTTTTTAAAAAAGAAAATGACATAGGAATTAGGACAATGTCTCAAATGGGTAAAGTAAATAATCTGCAAGAAAATTAAAAAAAAAATTCAAGTAGATATAAGATAACTTGATAAGAAAAGAAAAATCTGTAATATGCAAATATATTTAAGCATATAATGTTTAACAATAAATGAAAAATATTTTCACATGATTTTATATAAACTAAAAATATAGTAGTAATGCAAAATGTATACAAAAAAATTTGAAGAGTAATATGCAAGTCTAAAATTTTTTGTAGGCATAAAATCACATTTTCTATACCGAAAGAATAAATTACATAAATAGAAGTAAGACAAAAATGACCCAGTAAAAATGTCTAAGTACACAAATTATATTAGTACAATCTAAAATAAAGAAAACAAACATCTGAAAACGTATAAAAATGATAAATCAACAAATATTAACAGAGTTTTAAAATATACCAACATTTCATTCAATAAAATACCGAAAAAAAAAGAGAACATTGTATACAACATTTCTGGATATTATTGTTGTGAAATGTAGATCTATTTTAAAAAAAACATTATTGAACAGAAATTTATATAAGTTATAATAAATTACAATAAAGCATGTAATTGATAAACTTAGTGTTTAAAAACTTACAATAAAATTACGAAGTTTTAGTTTTTGAAATTTAGTCCAAATTATAAGAAAGATAAAACTCTATGAATTAGCAATAGAAGCAATTTGCTTAACTGACGAGGAGTTAATTGAAAAAAAAACTTAGGTGATCATAACAATTATTTATTTAAAATTATTTTTCAGCAAAAAATACTAATATGCTTACTTTATCTATCAATCTAATCTATCTATATATTCATTCTCTCTCACGTAAACAACAGAATGCTTTTGATTCGTTGAAGCACAAGAGCTAAGTTAATACAATTTACACATAATAACATCTTATTTTTATATATACACATACAAACACTTACTCTCTGAATTATCTGACATCACGCCGGCACCCGTTAAATCCGGTTTATCCTTTTTTAATTTTTGACACAATTCATTTGCCATTTCGGTTACAGACTTCCTTCTTGTACATAACTAAAAACAAATTAAAAATGAATTAAATTCTCACTTGTTTAATTATTGACATTTAAATTATTTCAAAATTTATTCTTTTATACAAGCTTGATTTTTTGCAATTGTTCTGTTAAATTTCTTTACTTTGTTTTGTTTATTCATCTTCCCCTCATTTCTTTTTCTTTAGCTCTGTCTTTATTCATTGCTTTCGTTTTATTTTTTTGCATTTTCTATCTATACTTTTCTTTTTCTTTGAACTACATTTATTCAAGCAATGATTTTGACAGTAAATGGTGTAAGTATACATTTCAGATTTATATATATATATTCTTCAGCAGAGCCATTTATTATCAGGTTTTACACTTCACATAACTATTTTATAGAACAATATGCTGAACTGTAAATGGTTTGGTATCTCATACTTTTATTAGTTAATAATTATGTTACAGATCAAGCCCTTTCTAAAAAGAGGTTGATGAGGATGAACATTCAAATATTGACAATCCGCAAAAATATTGAAGAAATATATTTTTTCAATAACAATTAGCTTCATTTTATTTATATATGAGAATCTTGATAATTATAGTCACTAACTGGGAAATTAAAAACAATATCACAACTTTCCACATATAACCATATAAATTACAATCATTAGGAATTCTGCAGGGAAAAAAGAGATACTGTGATCCTAAATATATACAATAGGCAAACAATTTTTGAAAAAAAAACTATTTTATTAATGTGACAATTTAACTTCTTTAAATATAGATAATGACAAATATATCATTATTGTAACATCAAACGCCACACAAAAGAAAACCATTTAAGTAATATCAAAAATTTTAAAGGGTGAAATATTATTTAATTATATTTGGAATGAAGTCATTTGAATTGCCATATCTAAATAACAAATATAGACTTGCATCAATAGAGTTTAATTCCTTGATCACAAACACATGCATCATAAGCTAACATTAACATTTTAAGATTTAAAAAAAAAATTGTTACTAATTAAACCCAAGGAAGAGTACTAACACATTCAGAAAGTTAAAATAATTATAGTCGAGAAAATAATGCATTAATTACACTGTCTCAAAATGCAAATTATTAAATTATTCGAAACATAATTCTCTTTGGTATTTTAAAATATAAATTTGTAAATCTAAATATAAAATTTATAATATAAATTAACATATAAATTTTTTACTCCCCAAAAAAATACAGTTTATGATAATCTTTTGCATTAATCAAACAACACATATAACATATCATAAATGAAATTAAAAAAGGAAAGGCAAGATGGATTATTGCTCAATAAATAATTATAATTAGATATTACATATTTGAATAAGTTTTTGTCTAGCAAACATAAAATTATTGTTGATGTATATGTGCATACAATTATTATACATAAATAACAATTTATACACATGTCCATTATAATGACCTCATTATTTTATTTATATTTGCAAACTCCTTCTCATTCGATAAAGGTAGTTTAAGAAACTGAGAAAAATGTGAATATACAAATAATTTAGATCCCTTTTATACTTTATCTGGACACTATTTTTTGAAAAGTATTTCATAATAAGTCAGACATAATCTAATATCTTTCTGACATAAATTCTTGGCATTATTAGGTTTTTAAAATATTACTTTATTTAATTAGAGTTTTTGGCTTTACTGGGTATTTAAAATATTACTTTATTTAATTAGAGTTTAATTTCATATAAATCTTAATTGCATTGCTAATTATATTTCAGATAATTTTCTAATCTTATTATACAAAAATGTATAAATTATCAATTTTTATGAAATTGATATATTCCAGATTAATTAAACCTTCATTTTTCCACTAATGACATAAAGTTATGTCTAAAAGCACTTGCAGATATCATAATTCACTAAATATCAGCCTTTTACAGCTACTGTACATGTGCTTTAATGAGTGTTAAATAATAAATGAATACTTTTCAGTGCCCATACAAGATATAGCATTTAAGAAAGAATAAAATGAATCTTGTATGGGCACTGAAAAAGATTCATTTATTATTTAACACTCATTAAAGTGCATGTACAGTAGCTGTAAAAGGCTGATATTTAGTGAATTACAATTATAAACATCGTGCTATAGAAATAGATGCTTGTTTGCGGATATTATTTGGAAGTTTTGAGATAGTTACTATTTTTCTTTAGTGAGTATTTAAGAACAGAAAAGGTGTGGTTTGTCACAGGAATTATTAATGTATAGTTTAAAGTGATCCAAGATTATGTTATTTGTCTGTGAGACAGTGTCGATATTTGTTTTGGTGAGTTTCTGGTTTATTTGCTTTTAATACTTTAGACCATAGTGTAATTAGTGCAGTATATTTGGTTTATCATCATAAAAACTCTTATTTTTATTAGATTAGTTTAGCACTTATAGTACAGCAATTATGGATGTGCATGTATGCTTGTGCCATTTTTCTACTTCATTTTCCATTCATGTACTTCATTAAACTACCAAATATTATGTTTTACAGTAAATTATTTAATTTCATAATCAATATCTTGGATAACCAGTTTAAACATATGTTAAATGAATTAATCGATCAATGGACTAGTGAATTGTCAACTAGACAAATACACAATCAATTATTTTATTTGCTAAAATAAATATTTTTGTTACTTTAGAAAGGCAAAATATTTATTATTGTTTCAATTAAATTACTAATTTTTTTTAAAGACAAAATGATTTTTTTTTCTTTCTTTTTTTCAAGAGAGAAAAGTTATTGCATATTTGTAACTAATTATCTCAGTGCAATGGGAGGAGTAACCTTTTTTCTAGAGTTGAACTTTTAAGCAATTTTGGATTGGTGGAAGAAACAGAGATGGTTAAGGAATAATCAGCTATAAAAGGGGGTACTTTTACAAAAAGTTTTTTTCTGATTTCAACAATTCTCTCTCCATAAAAGGTTTTTATTAGTACAATTTTGTCTCTACAAATTGGTTCTTTCATAGTTGAAGCTGAAAAGTAAAAACTTCTATTAATTTTCTGGATGAAAATTGCCAAGAAATTATTCTGTGGAAAATAAAAATAGAAATGCAAACATAAACAACTTTGGAAACAAGGTATATCTTCTCTACAATTTTAATTGACTAGTTTAAATTTAAAATCATCATTTGGGATGCATATGTGTGTTTATATTTCAAATTTGCTTTGTCTAACCTTCATTTCTAATATTAAATAAATATTTGAAATGTGTGTACAGGAATGTGTGACTTTTACTATTATTCTGGAAAATTTATTCTGAACTTTTTCATAAAACATTTCAAAGACTTTGTTGATAATTTTTACTAGCTGTAAAGTAATAAAGTTTAAACAGAAGGATGTGTGTGCATAACTTATTATAATAGGCTTTATTATTATTATTGACAAATATTTATACTTAACCATTTGCATCTCTAGAATTAAGAAACAGAATGCATGACATTTAATTAATAAATTATTAATTTATCTCTAAATGTGCTTATAACAGAAGAAGTGGGAGAGCATGGAAACTAGATGGTGATATTTTCATTATATTATTGCTCCTCATTGACAAACAACCTAAATTCTCAGTACCATTTTTATGCAACGTGGAGAAAATTTTTATCTACATAAAAACCCTTGTAGAAAAGTGGCTAATTATTTCATTGTAGACATGCATTATCATAGCTTTTTTGATATTCAATACTGCATTTCTCACCTCAACCTATTATATAATTTTCAAAACATTATGGATATAAACCACTAAATATTGCATGATCCCCATTTTTTATGGTTACACAAGCTGTTTACACAGAGGCAAAACTTTCCATACAATAGTACCACTCAATGTAAGCTAGAGTAATCAATTGATGCATGAAGGTTTGTGCTTGAAATTTCTATCCAGTGCCTATTCATCCAATATTCCCAGACTAGTTTCTAATTTGTGGCTTTTATTAGTGAGCCACTTTGGATCTGAGAGCCCTACATGAAGATCTTGGAATCTAATGCAAGTCATTAGAAGCCATATTTTATCTTATTAGTTAACTATAAAGCTTTGAATCCAAAATAAAAACTTAATAATATTTTTAATTCAAACTCATTAGCATGTATATACATATAGATCTAAACTCAATTCAGCATCCATATTTTCAGTGTCTTTGGTTCTTCAATAATCATTGTAACTATAAACTTATTGAGCAGTATTGGTATTAAATCACTAAAGATTATATGATCACCATTTTTTATGCTTACATAAGCTGTTTACACAGAAGAAAAACCCCCCATACAGTAATGGCACTTAGTGCAAGTCAGAATAATCAGTGGATTCAGGAAGGTTTGTGCATAAAATCCACAACTATTCTTCACTGATGAAAACTGCAAGCTAGAAACTAGTCTGGGGATATTGGATAAGTAGAGACTAGATAGGGATTTGATGCACAAATCTTCTTGCATCCATTGATTATTCTGGCTTGTATTGAGTGCTCCTACTGTATGGAAAGTTTTGCATTTGTGTAAGCAGCTTGTATAAGCATAAAAAATGTTAAACATGTGATGTATAGTGATTTAATACCAATCCTGCTGAATAGGATTATGGTGATTGTGGTTATTAAAGAACCAAAGACATCAAAATTATGGATTCTGAACTGAGTTTAGATCTGTAGATTTATACAAAACAATGATCTTGAATTGAAAACATTGTTGAATTTTCATATTGGACTCAAAGCTTTATAGTTAGCTAATAAAATAAAAGGTGGCTGCTGGAGGATTGCATTAGATATTAAGATCTAGGTGCAGTGCTCTGAGATCCAACGCTTCTCACTGATGAAAACAAGCTAGAAACTAGACTGGGGATGCGGTATGTGTAGGCAAAAATATAGATTTTATGCACAAACATTCCTGTATCCATTAATTACTCTGGCTTGCATTGAGTGGTCCTATGGTATGGAGAAATTTGACTCTGTGCATTATAGATATAAATGTACAAACTATTACTGGAATTTCCAGTTTTTTTTTTCCTGGATAAATTTCAACTATGATGAAGCCAAGCAAATAAACAATTAAAATTAGTAATGTAAACTGAAACTAGATGGTATTATTTTAGTTTGTAGTTACAGCTTTAACTGTGTCTTTACCTAGTAACACCATAGTTGAAATTTATTTATACATATAAATTATAACTATACTTTCTTTATTTACATACATTAATTTTATTAAATACTATATATATATATATATATATATATATATATATATATATATATATATATATATATATATATATATATATATATATATATATATATATATATATATATATATATATATATATATTTTAGCAAAGTTGTATATCAAATGTCTAAATGATAAAGATGTACCAGAAGATTGGAAGAATGCAGTAATAATATTAATATTTAAAAAAGGTGATAAAGAAGATATTAGAAATTACAGACCTATTAGCCTTTTATCAGTTTTATATAAAATTTTTACCAAGATAATTACAACTCGTCTACAGAGAACTTTGGATTTCCACCAACCAAGAGAACAAGCTGGATTTAAAAGTGGTTTTAGTACAATGGATCATATCCAGGTGTTGAGAGAAGTCATAGAAAGGACAAATGATTATGAGTTATCATTATGTTTTGGATTTGTAGATTATGAAAAGGCATTCGATTCTATACATATTTCTTCAGTGATTAAAGCATTGGATCATCAAGGTATAGATCCAGGATATTGTCATATTCTAAAGAATATTTATAAAAATGCAACAGCAACAATTAGATTACATAATGATACTAGAAAAATCAACATTGAGAAAGGTGTAAGACAAAGTGACTCCATATCTCTAAAACTTTTTACAGCAGTGCTGCAAGAAGTATTTTGTGGATTAAAATGGGAAACTAAAGGAGTGAAAGTAAATGAAGAGTATTTAAGTCATTTAGATTTCACAGATGATGTAGTTGTTTTTGCAAATAATGCTTCAAATCTGCAGGAAATGTTGCAGGAGTTAGCAGATGAAAGTAGAAAAGTAGGACTAAAGATAAATGTTAAAAAGACAAAAGTAATGTTTAATCGATTTGCTCAAAATATGAAAATAAAGATTGATTATGAAGAATTAGAAGAAGTTAACAGTTACAAATACCTTGGTCAGATTATTAATACAGATGGAAACATAATGGAGGAAATTAATCATAGAATTAAACTTGTGGAATGCCTTTGGTAGAAATAACTTGATACTAAAAGGAAATATGCCTATGTGTTTGAAAAGGATGGTTTTTAACAAATGTGTTTTACCAGTTCTTACTTATGGATCTGAGACTTGGACACTTAATAGAAGAGCAATACAGAGACTTCAGACCACTCAAAGGAATATGGAGAGATGTATTTTGGGAGTAACAAGAAGAGATTGAAAACGCAATGTATGGGTAAGACAACAAACAGGTGTTACTGACCTTATTGAAAAAATTAAAAGATTGAAATGGAGTTGGGCTGGACATATTGCTAGAAGAGATGATAATAGATGGACAATTGAAATTTTAAACTGGATTCCAAAAGATTATAAAAGACACATAAAGAGACCACATGTGAGATGGATGGATGAAATAAGAAAATGTGCAGGGGTGTTGTGGAGAAGAGAAGCTAAAGATCGGAGAAGATAAATTAAACTTGGAGAGACCTTCATCCTGCAGTGGATTGATAATAGTTGATGATATATATATATATATTGTAATGGAACGTACTTGCTGCATTCCATTTAAATTGAAGAAAGACAAAATTATCCCGGTTATATATAAATAAATTGTGAATTCAATTAATTTCGTAATGACTCTAGCATTAAAAGAAAAATAAGAATAATATATTACCACTCTTTCAAATAAATTACAAAGACGTTACTTATAAAACAAATAGTACATCCTTTATTATTATATATTAAGGTTTAATTTTAGGTAATATCAATGCTTTAAATACAAACCCAAATAATAAACATACATATATACTTGCAATAAGTATATATATTAAATATATAAAGACATATCTATGCTTAACAAGTAGATATGAATATAAATACAAATCCATACTTATACTTTTCAGATATTTAAAATAATAAAAAAAAATATTACACACAGCAAATATATATATATTTAAAATTTTAAATTACTTAAGTATTAATTTTGAAACCTGTTAAACATTTATTGCTGTTAGAAAACAAGACGCTTGAATTAAATATTTATAACACGTTATATTTTTATAATGAAAAATAAAAGTAAACAAAAATATCGATCTCAAAAATATATTTATATATCATCCATACATATAAAATTATTAACTACCTTTTTCAAAGTTCACTTAGTTAGTTTTCCTTCAAAGGTCAATTTATTCCATGGGTTATTTCTTTATCCGTTTACTATTAGAATGCATTCTATCGAAGGTGAAGAAACTATTACGTTAGAGAAAATTGACGTTGCTTTGATATATGTATATTTTTATCCTTCTAAAATTTCTTTCCTTGAAAAATAAATAAATAAATTGAAATGTTGAATCCAATATATTAATTTTAGTTACCTCCAGATTATTATTAGATTGACCATTATAGATTCCAGATAGCTATATCAAATTTCGGCTCCAGACGCGATGAAATACATATATTGAAATTTTCTTAGTTGTTTCATTTTAAATTGCCTTGGAATAAATGAAAGTAATGGTGCAGCCTCTTGGCTGCGATATATCTCGATTAGCCTGTCATAATTTATGTATTTACCATAGAAATCTATCTTATTCCAATATTCTGAAGAATGGTAATTTCAAAGAAACAAAGTACAACAAAATTTTATCCTTTAGTTGGTTTTATCACTATCTTAATAATAATAATAATAATGGCCTCTTTTTATTGTTGTTGCTGTTGTTTCACGCCGCAAATGCTGTTTTTAAAACCATTATTACACATGTTTTATTTTAAACAATTAACATTAAAAAAAAAAATATCAAGCATATATATAAAAAATATTAAATTGAAAATTTATTTGACAGCTTTAAAAATATATATATACATAAATAATAATATTGCATTTTTTTAATAATCACTGCAAATAAAATATTTTTTTATATAATCAACAATTTATATGTCTTTATTTATTTATAATAATTAAATATTCATAACGATGTACTATCAACATATAAATAAAATAATAACTTCAAACAATAACTATACCTAATAAACATAAACAATAATAATACTTCATATGTAAACATCAACTCAAAGAGATTTTTTTTTAATAACAAATGACAATTTTTAAAATATAGATAGACTTATCGATATTTACAATATATATATATATCAAAATAAAATTACTTATGTATATAGCTGTTTTTTAATATTTTAACTAGACTAGGGCTTCCCAACTTTTTGGGTTTCCATACTCCTTTTGATTTTAGTAAATTATCCGGTACTCCTAGTGCACTATGTAATATGTCATGCACATGTGAAGAAGGTACATATGCCAATAGAGATGATTCTCATGAAGTGCTGACCTGACATTTCACTAGACATTTAGCTAGGCATTTTGAGTTATCAGACCCTGCAGTAAAAAAAAAACATTTAACCAACATCAGTGGGTCCATATCTAAAAAGAGACCTAAAATATTGCTGGCATGGCTGACGAACAGTACCAATATGGAATAACTCAAAACATATTGATAAAATAACAATGTTTGAAATACAGTAGTAGCATAATATACTTATTTACCTGTTATTCAACATATTCCTGGACAAGCTTCCATTACCCCTCGACAGTATTAGTAACCCAGATTGGAAACCCCTGAACTATAGAAATGGTTTTTATAAGATAATACGGTTTAATAAAATTATTCAAATATTAAAAAGGTTCTTTCTATATCAGTTATAGAAAATAATTCACATAGAATAAAAACCATTTTTAAAGAAAATAACTGATCTTTTGCTAATTTTTTATTTATTTTTCCAATAAAACTACTTCAAAACCTTATAAAATTTTTTAATTGAATAATTCATTAATAAAACCATATATATATATTGTAAAGAAAACACGACGATCGAAGGCACTTCCTTTTATTTATATATAATACGGATTCTTAAACTCAAATCGTCCACCTTCCATTACCGCAAGCAAAGAGAACATACAGGCATAAACGAATGTATATCTGTACTTGACTGAACCTGTGACCATATGGATATTGGCCCAGGTTATTTTTCTCGGTCAAACGTCTCTCGACTGCTGTAATTATTAACGAATTACAGCGCTTGGATAATTTATAAAATTAAATGGGATCAAGAATACTGCACCATTAGCCTCATGTGTTACTTAGTACTCAAAATAAAGTAATAATTATAACCCTAACCTCTCCGGATATATTAACTGTCTGGAATGGCGAAGAACAAGACGAAACAGATAAAATAATTAAGGAATATTTAATATAATAAATAAACAACAAAAAAGAAATCAATTGAAATATTTACATACAATAAAAAATCATAGGATATAATGCTATGATTATATGTATAGTTTAAATCCTACAAATGATTATAATCTACGAAAATAAATTATCCATTTATAGTCGTCATTTCAAATATTAGACAGAATTTGATTATTATCTATATCATTAATATCTGGAATTTGCAATTGCTTTAAAATCAAAAGTATGTGCACATATGTTATATATAGGTGTGATATGTAATTTACCTAGGTTTTTCTTAATCTCTGATATGAGTTAAGATCCTGCTGACCATCACATGGAATTCCTCCACTTCTTTAGCAGGGAATGGTCACTCTTAGATTGGACTTGGTTTGTGGAATTTCTTCTTATTCATAGTGACTTCTCTGTACTAGAATATCAAGGGCATGGCAGACGGATCATCAGGCAGGTGCTACACTGGCAGTTGTTACATGGCGAGGTGACCGTACAAGCATGGTGGGTCTGAATCGACCAGCGATTGTCATGGCCCTTAGCTACACATCCTTGAAGCTTCACTTATGTTGTAGTTTATTTTTATGTTCATACAGTGTTCAGTCTTTTATGTCGAGGTCCTTTGATGCAGCTTTCTGGTTTTCCTTTCAAATTTAATTTTGCATGTCTGCTTTCTATTATATTTTTCTGCTTCTTATCAGAGCAGGGTCCTCACTGAAGTCTCTCAGGGAACTGTCTTTTCTGAATTAAATATAATGTCTTTTTTTCAAATTCTTTCATCATCTTGATCTTTTTGTTTGTAGCTTTCCATTCACACCTTTCACTCTAAACGCCTTCAGCAACTTATACAAATTTACTTTTTCATACAATTTCGTAGCAATATTTTATATTTATTTCTTATTTTCTTTTCCTTTTAATAAAATAAATTTTTAACAAAATAATTTTCATTTGACATGCATTAAACATTGCTGTCTTTATACATACTTTCACATATGCATTTTGTTTTTTCGTCAAAATGGGTACTTTTATGGAATTGATCTTTATTTTTTGTCATGTTTTAAATTCTATTTTAATCTTATTTAAACTCCTCAAATTTTTACTTTTTTCTTATAAATCATTTTTTAGTTCCTATTTCGTTCATATTTCCTTTCTCACTTTGGATTTTAAACCAAATATACGATTTCAATATTTTCTAACTTTATCTCTTATATTTTCAAAATATACACTTTGGAGGGTAAAAGATATGAATCTTGTTTGATTCCATTTCCCTCTCTTTCATTTCATTACAGTAATAAATTATGACCTTATCTTTCTTCATTGGTTAGATTCTTTTATTTATTTGTTTTCTTTTTTCTATTCCAAAAAGAAAACTACAATATTTAATATTGTTTCATATTAAATATATACCTGTGGGATCGCAGTATGTGCGATCATCACAATATATATATATCGTAACAGAATTAATGAAGATCAAAAGAAATAAGTAAAGGAGTTCATTGTAACAAAATTAAAGGTCGCTCAAATAACTATTACCATATCTGAGTAGTCTACAATATATAAGATCATAATATTTAAAATAACGTTGGATTTCTCAATATCCAAATATCAATAATTATAAGCAAATTATTAATAACAAGTATTATAACTCAGGTATACAGACAGTAGGTTTTATCCACTTTCATTTCTTGGTTTGATGTTAAGTGCATGTTTAAACAAATACTAAGTGAATATGGTCTAGCAGGGCACCACTAGATTATCTGAATCTAGACACGGTTATATCTAATAACCTTTTCACAGGTACCGGGTTTGAATTCCTTCTTGGTACTTTATTTCTAATAAAATGGGAGATTTTGCTTTTTGAGCCATATCACTATATGCACTAATATTTAGGTAAAAGTAAAACATCTATAAACCAAAGTGGAGTATATTAGACATAAATCATTTCTCAGATCTTAACATAACAAATGTGTTTCAATATTTTTATAAGTTTACTAGCTCAGATTATATATAACTAATTTAGGATGGCAACTCACTCATCCTTGCATGAAATAGATGATGGGATGTGGTTATAATAATACTAAGAGATCACTAAATATTATGAAATTAATATTTATTTATGGCCTTTAAACATTTAAACAGCTCATTAATTAAAACGTTGATGATGATGATGATGATGATAATAATAACGATAATGACAAGGGTTTCAACTACAGCTCTAGGACTAAGCCTAAACATAAAACTAATTTTTATAAAGAAATTCATAATTATTGCTTAATTTTAGCATATTTACTTATATCTTAAATAACTAATATTCAACCACTGATGATGATGAATGTTCACACTTAACAAAGACTACACTTAATGAAATATATATGCCTCGTTTAATAAAACAAACTAATATTTATTACTGCATTTCTAACATATACATAAAAATTTCTAGATAAACATGAAAATTGATAATAATAATAATAATAATAATAATAATAATAATAATAATAATAATAATAATAATAATAATAATAATAATAATAATAATAATAATTGATTATATAACAATCCTCAGATTAATTTCAAGTTCTTCCCCCTTTCCCTTCAAATGTATTTTGTATTAAGTTGGATGTCACATTGACCATGATTTTCACTCCATGAGAAAAGTATTTCAAGAAAAAAACAATATTATCTGCTCATTAGCACACATACTTTATAAATCTAACATGTAAGTAGAATGTTAAAAAAAAATGTTAATAGAATTGAAAGAGCAAGTTTTAGAAACAAGTTTTAAATTATTGTCTCCCCCCTCTCTTCTACCTCTGAAATGCTATACTTAACTTGAAACAAAATAATCTAATATTCTAATACTACTTGTTACTTCACATTCACTCGCAATTATACACATATAAAAATATCATTATGTATGTGCATGTTTTATCCCATAATAACAAAATATTATTTAAAACCAAAATAATAATAATATATTAGTTAAAACTAAAATCATAATACCATTAAAAAAATTGTTTTACACATTAATATTTTTCATAACTGTAAAATTAATAAACAAATAATTTTGATACATTCAAGATCATTTATGAAGCTCAAAGTTATTATTAGTAAGACATTCTTGTTTTTAATCGATCTGAATAGTCTTTAAAAGTTCTTTAAATAAAATATACCACTTTATTGCTAAAATGTTTATTAAGACTCTGATATCATAAAGAAAATAGATATAAAAAGTCATATTACCGATCTTTTGTTTGTGGCAATTTTCCAAGGGTTCAAACTTGTCTTGTATAATGTCTATATTTCTGCAGCTACCATTTCCATTTTACATGGGAACAATCTCTTTCTTGAGGTGTATAACTATTTGATGATGATGACTCTATTGAGGTTATTTGCTTTAGTGGACAATTTGGAAATCATTATATTAATTTTTCTTCTCTTCCTGTCAAGCATGTGGATGAAATACAGCAGTTGTTTTCACATTTATAAATTTTCTTGAGTTTAAAATCAGCTGTTGTAACAATTAATTGGACTTGATGATTAATATTTATCAGTAGATTAATTCATCTTCTTTGAATGCAGGTGAATGCTTTCTTCCTCCTATTAAAAACATCTTATTTCTCTGGTCAGTTGAAAGGTGTAGAATATTATTTTAGACACAACATCTTTTCTTTCCTATGTGATGTGCAGCTTGCCCCAGATGGTACGGCAAAGATGGGACATACATATAATTTTTCTAGCCAGCCATTTCTTATATTTTCAACATTCAATTTAATAGTCTAATAATCTGAATCATAATCACAATAATAATAATAATTCCAGACAGCTTTTTATATCCAATTTTTAGCTAACTTAACCAATCAGAGATAGCATCACTTGGTATTTTTGGACAAATTCGTTTTAATTAGATCTCTAATTTATTTTCAACTAAATTATTTTTCAACTGAAAAGTTTAATCCTTTTTCCAGACACTTTTGTTTTAAAAAAATAGACTTAATCCTTATTTCCTTTCTTTTTTTACATCTAGGTAACATTTCAAATCTTTGAGCTTCCTTCTTTAGATCTTAAGATAAGACAATTTCAAAATTAGAGTTCCCACCCAAATTAAGCTCCCAAAGTGACAATCATTTACAAAAAAACAAAATTGCTACAAAGATAGATATCTGATTAAACAGATTTCCTCTTTTAACATAAAATTGTACAAAAAAAATAATTTGACAGATTTAATCCTTCCTTTTCTTTCAATATTTAATAAATGTAAATTTCTGTATGTAATGTACACACATACTTCATTAATTCAAATCATTCATAAACTAACATTAACTCTTATAATGCATGACTCGTCTAAAAATGAGAAGATTTGACATCACTCTAAATCGGCTACTTTTTATCCCACATATACATATGATATGTCATTAGAAAGAAAATCAAAAGTTCTGTAAGATGGTGCCCTCTTCAGAGTTATTTTACAAGTAAAAAATCAATAAAAATGACCATATATGTCAAACAAAACCAAAGCACCACCTCCTCACCAACTTTTCTTGAATCTTATTGGCTGTCCCACTTCTGTCAGAAAGGGTAATGGCTGCCAAAAAGTAAAAAGTTACATTCGTTTTGATTTTTATTACGAAAATGATAAACGAATGTTTACAACATTTTAAACAATATTTGAATTGAATTACAAATTATTATTGATAAAATAATACTAAAAATCAAATTATTTTAGAAAAATAGTTAAGATATTACCAAGAATTATTTATTTATTGCTACATATTGATCGTAACATAAAGTGAAAAAAAAAAGATTGCGTCAGCAATCTTTTTTGGTTGGTTCAATAGTGGTTACTTTTATTTCACCGCAATTGAATATTTTTTAAATTATAAATCAAATTTTATTTTTGAAAAGATTTTCGTTTGCTTTCGTAATCTGAAAATTCAGTACTTTTACAAACGAAACTAACATATTTATATTATTAAAAGTGATCTATTTTAACAATAGATTTTGTTAAAGTTGTGAGTTGGCCAATTACAAGTTTTGATTTTTAACTCATTCGGCCAATTATATAATCATCGTTCAAAAGGTTAAATAATATAATTGCTAGCTTAGTAATTATAACCGTATTATTTAATTAAATCTGTAACTTTTACATCCCAATTACAATTATAGAAAGAAAAATAGAAGCATAGAATAAGATATTAGAATTGATCAAGCATAGGTTAGTTTTAAAGAAAGTTAAAATGTTGAATATTTGAAATACGAAACAATTAAATAGCTTACACATACACTGCCTATACGTATGCATTATAACTTTGCTTTTTAACAGAAAAACTAAATATTAAATAGTTTAAATGTGTGTATTACCTTTCTATTAACACACAAACAAATAAAGCATATAATTGTTGTCCCACTCTCTTTCTGTTTAAAGCTTTTGAAATTTTGATCTGGTAGGGTTTGAACTTGGATGCCCTACAGCTTCTTTTATGGTTATATAAAATGTGATGATGATTTTGGTTTACCTATTCTACATGCACATTACTATAAATTTAGCTAGTGACTAAATTGTAATGGCACAATATATATATATATATATATATATATATATATATATATATATATATATATATATATATTGTAACCTTATATTTTAATATAAATTATAAAGATCGATATAACTGGTATAAAAATTTCTCTGTCTTCTTTTTGGTGATTTGATTGGCTTGGTTTGCATTTTGAACAGATTATTTTCTTGCATTCAAGATAATTTATTAGAGAGAATAAGTAATATTTTGCCTTACTTATTGTCTGTGTTATTTTAATGTATTTAAATTGCTTCTTTCCATCCACTGATTTGTATCAAAATATGTTTAACTTTTTAAAAATTGACAACACATTAAATTTAGTAAAATGTGATTGAAAATAATAATTTTTATTTGTTTAAAATAGTCTTAGAAATTATTTTCATTGAATTAAAAAACTATTTGTTTAACTAATTTTTAATTATTAGATAAAAATATAGTAATTACATATGCGTTTCAATGTAAAAAAAAGAGCGCGATTAAAGAGGTCGTCTACGATAAGGTTGCTGTTAAAAAAAAAATGGTGTAAGAATAAAATGTATGTAAAATATGATAAGCTTATTTTTTAAAAAATAGTTAATAAGTAAACAGATTTACCAAAAAGTTTTCTACAAATGTAAACATAAAATGGTGGTATTTAATAATAGAATGAAGTGCTAAATTTAAAAATCTGTTCGGGTCAGCTAGCCAAGTGGATCAAATAGCTAATAATTTTCCAATATTTACACTTAAAAATATGTCGTAGCTTTCAAATTTAAAAGCAGAATTAATACCAGAATCTCGGTATGTTTGGAATATTTTATTATTCTACAATTTGGAAACACTAAATAGATCGTTTTAATTACAGAAGTTTTTTAGTTATGAAAACTTTCTTTTTTAAAAAAGAAGAGGTTTAATATCAAAGTTAAATGTTAAAGTTATTAACATGGTTTAATATTTCCGTTTATAATTTAAAATAATATAGCATTGATTAATTTATTTAACTATATACTGCCAGTAATGTATTTGCTATTTAATTTCTTTACTATTTGAATAATGGAAACAGTCTTCAAATAATTAACTAAAACTACTTTCTAATTTTATCGTTAATTTGGAATTATTAAATTATTTGCTCTAATTAGTATCCCTAAATTAAAATGTGGATAAATAAATATTAGGCTGGATGTTATAAACTTGGAATAGTTTTATATAGAAATGTAGAATTTAATAACGTATGAAGAACATTTTCATTTAAACTCTGCTTGTCATGTTTTTGGAATTGTTTTATATTTATGGAGCCACGTAAAATCATTAATTTAAAAGTGCTTATAATAACTAAGACAAATAGATAGAATTACATTTATGGAATTCAACTATAATTATAATTATTACTTTGTGTATTTATTGTTCAAGACATTTTTACATGGATTTCACGAATCATATGTATTATTACAAAATGCTGCACAATTTAATTTATGTCACACGCACATATGAACTTGTATGTGAAGTTCATGAGTTATATTTTATTAGGTTTAAATTAAATTAATGGGATTGAATAAAATACTTATTCAAGGGAATAGCGCTCGCGAAAAAGCTTGAAAATTACTAATGAATTTATGATATGTGTTAACCTCTCATGAAGTGTCTTATGAGTCTTTCCAGAGTTCTATTCCTATACTAATGTTACTTATATTACATTGTTGCTATGTTTTTATTTTAAGCAAGATAATTTAATATATTAGTTGTCCTGATTAGTGAAACACTTTTTATTATGCATGAACCCACATCTGCTAAAATGTTAGTGTTTTCTGCATGGTCAGAATAACTGAGGAGGATGATTTTTGCACTTTAAATATGAAGTAAATAGTAATATTGCTTTATAATGTTAAAAGGCATTAATCTGTGCTGGTGGTTAATCCACAGATTAATTAATTGCCACTTTCCGTATTTTTACACTCATTCCTGCGCTGGTGGTTAATCGCGGAATTGTGTAATTATATTTATTGCTTTATGATAGTGTATAAATCCACAAAGCACTGTGTTATATAATTCCTATGTGTAGATGAATGCATCCACAGGAATATGATTTTACTTCATAAATATAAATTTGGGCAAAGTATTTTGGTTATTCTGCTAAAATCATCTTCTTCCATTTATAAGCATAATTTATAAGTTAAGTCATAAAGTGTAGCAGGACATTCTATCTAAGTTACCTCATAATAATTAACTGTTTGTTAATTAATATTTTATCTGAATGTAAGTTTAAATTTTCATTTTATTTAGCGTTAGCATTATAGCTAAATCCTACAAATATAATATTATTTATTACATTATTATAGGTCTACAGTATAGGTTTATTGGTTCTGGAACTGACATTGGATATTTCATGAGTTGATGTTGAATTTTTGTATAATTTCCTCAAGACATCAATTATATCAAATTGTAATATAATGTATAATTAGGCTTTATAAAACTGTGCCTATGATATGTTATTGAAGGAAGCCAATGGAATTATAATTTATTTATTTATTTTATTTGTTTATTTATGTATTTAGTTATTACATTAAACATCAATTACTTATTAGTCTAAAAATTGTAAATAAATATTGATTTATTTGTCATTCATAAAATCAGAAATCATATATCTTGAATAGAGCATAAATTGAAGTACATACTATTGTCAGCATGATATAAGAGTTTAGTAATATTTTGAGAAAAACATTTGAATGCTTTTTGTCCTTGGTAGTTTATGATGTGTAAGTTACAATAAAATCCCATTTACCTTTTCCATCATTTAAGCTTTGCGTAGTTGATTCAAGTACATGATACACAATTGATTGATTTTATAAACTTATAAACAGATTTACCAGATAATGACATGATTAAATGTATTTACTTAATGTTTTAATTGTCATTCATCAGTATAACAAGAGTCTCATTGATATTTATTAAATTATAGAAAAGAACACAAGTATTCCATGTTTATTTATTATTGCAAAGCTCTTACCTAGACTAGCATTTGTATTAAAAATCATATATGTAATTTTAAAATTCATAATCTTTAGTAGTTCCACAAATTATGCCATTTTGTCCATGGTCGGCCATAAGGTCTCAGGAAATGAAAAATCGCAAATTAAGGTTTGAAGGATAATAAAATTGCATACTTATAATTTGTCTAATGTATTTTCACATACTACTATGATAGGTTTTTGCGGTACAGCCTGGCTGCGACCAGATTAGATCATAGCAATTTTATGTTATATCATTAGTTTTGTTTGTGTTAATTTGCTCCAGATTTCGATTATAGTCTTTGGTGCATAATATAGATGGCATGATATGTTTTTGGTTATAGTTCTTGGCACCACAATGATGGGAGCATTCAGTTAGATTGATGGGTACAGTTCTTGGCTGCCCAATGATTAATGCCATTGGTTATAAAGAATTCTATTACAGTACTTGGTGCCAATGTGGTAGGCATTGGTATGTCCCTTCAGTCTATTAGGTTATAGTAAGGTGGCTCTGATTATAGTAGTTCTCTGACATCAAGGTATTAAGCTTGATTAATGTTTATGGTTACAGGTGAGCTCTTGGTGCCTGTCAATGTGTGGCCCGATTGTTCAATTGATGATGGTTACAATATATATATATATATATATATATATATATGCTGAACAAAATATGTGCTATACAAAAATATTGTGCATTTATAATAAATCTTAAATATAAGAAATATATATTTTAAATATTATAAACAATAAATATTGAATAAAATAAACATAATTAATATTAATTCTAAAGAGTTTTTAAATACATGTTTTTACATAACAACATAATGTACCTATGTATATACATAGTCAAATAAACATAAATAAATATATTTACTTGTACATGAAGTCTAATCATGAGCTATATCTACTAATGCATAAAAAATGTAAATATACATAAACAAAAATAATGTATTAGAAATCTAGGAAACTTAGGGATGAAATAGTGTCTATGTTCAGATTTTATCCAGATTAACATATGAATAACTAAACATTTTCAAAAGGATTTGCTAATATATAATGAATTATTTGCTTTATCACATTTGGAAATAATTTTTAATTATGGATAATTTCAAGTAGCTGTATTTCGGGTGAAAACCTGTTCTGTGATTAAAATATTAAAACGTAGTTGAGTGTATATATATATTTATATTGTGCTCTTTTCTATAGGTCAGAATTGGCTCACCACAGTAAATTATTAAAAATTTTAAAATTTAGAATATGTTATCTTGATATGTTAATTATATTGTATTAATAATATCTTAAAGTATAATTTAAAGCTAAGTGAAATTACGTAGTGCTTAAAATTATAATGAATCATTTAAGAACAGTTATATAAAGCTAAAATATTATTACATATGGTTGCAAAGCTGGCCATAATAAATAACACAGCTATAAATATTTAAAAGTATGTTTAAAAGTTAGATTTTAATAGTTTAAAACTTGTAGTTAAATAAATGTTGTATTTATTTTTATAATTTATATTTAATAAACATATTTAATATCATACATTTTAAAAGTAATATTTTTATGGTAGTGAAAGTTATATTTATTTCCATATTTTCTAAATTATCCTTCCAAATTTTATATAATTGTATTATTTTATTAAATACGACAAGTGTTGCAATTTATTATTTATTCCCAGACAGAAAATTGGATAATGTCTGTATTGGTTATATCATGCATGTGATTCATATAATAATATATAGTTGTACACACTTGCTTGCTAGTATTTATTAGTAAAGTTTTAAATATTGTAAAATTGCATTATAGAATTGGATAGAATTATTACCTATCATAAAAGCCAATATTAAATATTAAGTTAACTAACGTTATAATTGTTTAAATAATGTAATAAAGATGAGTACAGTTAATAAAAGTTAAATATTTTTGTTTTAAAATAAACAAGATAAATTAAATATTAAAAGTGGGATAAATTCATTAAATATTGTTTTAAAAGTTATTTTAAAGGTATTTAATTAATACAGCAAAGTAATAATTGATTTAAAAGAAATATTTTTAAATACTTTTAAAGTTTTAATACATCATATTTTTTACTTTGACATTTAATTGTGTTAGTTTCTAACATTATGCAAATTTGGTATCAAACCAAAAGTAAGAATCAACCAATAGAATGATGTATTTTCTAGGATATAAATACGGATTGCACAGGGGTATCAGTGTGTAATTAAAAATGTATTAAAGATAGCAGATATCCTATCAGAAGCTATCAAGGTGATAGTAAATTTTAATTTTATTATTTAGTCAATTTTTAGTGCTCTTGTAGAATTTTATTTGAAAAACTAATAGGTTATATTATTTTAAAAAAAGTATTTGCAAAAAGAGAGTGTACAATAAAAAAATATTAATAATAACTTCATTTAATTTTTAAAAGTCCGTTATCAATAGTATTCATCAAAATCTAAATTATAACTTCTCAATAACAAAATGGATATACCAATAAAGAAAACGTATTCAACTTATAATATTTTAAAAATGAGTGTAATATTTATTAATGCAGTTATAATAATATTAAACAGGAGAACTATTCAAATAAATAAATTAATTTTACGGACATTATATGGGAAACTCACTAGAAAATTTTTTGCTGATTAAAAGTAAAGATGCATTATTTTATATAGCCAAATAGTCTTGTCCAATATTAATAAGCCATGGGACAAGCACACTTTATAATAAATTTATGGAAATATCATATTATAAGAGTAAATGTTATATTTTTTTTGAAGGAAACATTTTAGAAATATTTTCAAGAAATTAATTTAAGAAAGACTCATGGAAAATATTTTAGAAAAAGCATATATTATGAAAACCTGAGGCATATAGAGAGTTATATATATATATATATATATATATATATATATATATATATATATATATATATATATATATATATATATATATATATATATATATATATATATATATATATAAATTGTTTTAAAAGCTGATAATTAAAATAAAAAGAAACCTATAAAGGAAAAGAATCATTAATAAAATGAAAATATGGAATTATAAAAATATTTATGATTGTGCAAAAGTTTATCCAGATAGTTTAAGCTAAACCAAAAGGAACCTGATGCATCAATATGCCAATATAGAATGTTATGGATAGAAGCTTTGAATTATTATTTTGATAATATGATTTATTTATAGTTTTAATAATCATCATTTCTGGACAATAGAAACATAAACTGTTGTTCTATAAACTCTTCATGAAGGATTGATTATGATTTTATTTAATTTTCAAGACTTTTAAAGACATCATTTTTTTTTCTTTCATTTTAAACTTCGCCCACCACTACTGTAAACGTATTGTCTTGTTCATCATCATAGCAAAGGGGGAAGGTTGTACAATTCTCCTGAAGAGAATTTTTTTTTTTTTTTTTTAAAAAAAAACTTTTGAGAAAGAAAATGGAAATATTCGGACTTATATAAAAACATTCGTTTTCAGCTAAAGTTATGTAAATATGATTTTATTTATTACTATTTATTTTAAATGTAAATTTTCTAGTTTGTAAGAGTAGGAAAATGAACATTAATCTATTGATAATATTAAAATCCTATATTATAATAATTTAATAGCTTAAATAAGAACACTTAAGTAAAAGTATAGATGTATTTTATGTATGCTATGCTATATCTAGTGGATGAAAAAAAGACTGCAAAAGTGATGACCAGATGATATCACTTGGTAATAGTTAATGAATATTGATATTTTATTATGTATATTTTGTTTTCTTTTCAGATTGCCTAGGAATTTTAATGAATGAAAGTATAAATGTTTAATTTTATGTAAACACATCTTATACAACACTTTTAAAAAAATTATGAGACTAGGATTTATTTTGGGAATATGCATACTATAATTTTATACTAGTAATATAACACAACATAATAGTAAATATTTATGTGATTCTTTTAAAAACTTTCATATTATTGGATGTTCCAAGGATTCATGTTACAAGTTTGTATATGTTTTAGAATATAGAATAAGGAAGTAAGCAGACTTTTTTTGTGGATCAATGAGATCACTTTAATTATAAATGAATTTTATTTATTGTTTTGAATATGCAAATTAGTTACTTTGTCGATGTAAGATGTGATAAATATTTAGGAAATAATAATAAGATAGTGGCTTGGTAGTAACATGGTGAACCCAAGATGATGTTATAATAGGATGTGATGAGGAAATGTGAATAATATTTTATAATCTTCATGGATATCAATCAGTACAATTAACAGTGCCCTATAACTGATATATTTATTTTGGACAGTGTCTATTTTCCTTAAGTATTGATGTTTTAATAAAGCTGAAGAAATAGCTTGACATCATTAATATTATTGGAGGACATTAGACAAGGTCATGCCTCTATTTCTTGTAGATACACTGTGCCATGATATTTTTGATATATGCTATGAGTTATATTCTGGTTTTTCATCCCTAGATCCTACCATCTATTTGCTATCTAGATTTCCAATGTAACTACATCATTCAGTATGATATATTTGAAAAGAAATAATAGATAATTTAGAATTTAAGATATGCTATCATTTTAATGAGATGAGTTCATTTACTTAGAAGAAGTAGAATTTGTATAAATTGGAATTGAAAATCCAATGGATCCTAAAAAGGAAAAGAATCATAAAATGTTTTTTTTTATTTATTTTGGAAGTAAAATAAAATTTTAAGAATAAAGTATGTAAAACAAAATCGTTCTTTAAAGTGTTAAATAACTTTTAAATGCTTTGTTTTGTTTTGAAATAAGTATTGCATATTTTTAAAATACAATGTTTATAAAGTAAAACAATATAAACAATAAGCATAGGTATAATTTTATATTTAGTAAATAATAAGAAATGTATCAGTAGTTACAATTATATAGTATTACAGTGGTATCAAGTGGAATATATTATATTTGATAATCACAATGCAGTGAACTATAATATCCATTTAATTTAATAATAAATTAATAGTAGATATCTTATATAGTATTTTATTTTAACATTGTAAAATGGAATTGTTTATTTTTAAAAAGATCCATACTCACGATTCGTATTGTTATTTGTTTTTTCCATACTATGTTTCTATGGATGTTTTTTAGAAAGAAAGGTATAATAAAATAATATTTAAGGATAGAATATATTTTAATAAAAATAAATAAATGTAATTTATTATAAGTTTAATTAGAAAGAGATAAATAAAATGGTATTATTTTATTTTTATTGTTTTAAGCCAGAATGAAGACATAAAATAATTCTAAATTGTTTTTTAATAACTAAATAATTAAGCATTTATTTTTATATAGCACATGTTTACAATTGTATTACATTCAAATATCAGCCATTCAAGCTAATTGTGCATATGCTTTTGCGAGTGTTAATAATAATAATAAATGAATACTTTCTCTCCAATACAAGATATAGTATTTATGCAGGAATAAAATGAATCCATGAATCCATGAATCCACCCATTCCTGCAACTCAAATGCTTATATATGAGCAAATCTGAAGTACTGGCAAGGAAAGCATGAGGATGGAACACTCACTTTAAATTACTATATATGTTATCTGAATGAATGACGTCGATGAAATTGTCTAGAATTTACTAAACGTCACTCTAACTGAAACTTAATCATATGTAAGTAAGCATTTATTTTTATATAGTGCATGTTTACAATTGTATTACATTCAAATATCAGCCTTTCAAGCTAATTGTACATACGCTTTTGTGTGTTAATAATAATAAATGAATACTTTCTCTCCAATACAAGATATAGTATTTATGCAGGAATAAAATGAATCCATGAATCCACCCATTCCTGCAACTCAAATGCTTATATATGAGAAAATCTGAAGTACTGGCAAGGAAAGCATGAGGATGGAACATTCACTTTAAATTACTATATACAATGTCTGAATGAATGACATTGGTGAAATTGTCTAGAATTTACTAAATGTCACTCTAACTGAAACTTAATCATATGTAAGTAAGCATTTGTTTTTATATAGCGCATGTTTACAATTGTATTACATTCAAATATCAGCCTTTCATGATAATTGTGCATATGCTTTTGCGAGTGGTAATAATAATAAATGAATACTTTTTCTCCAATACAAGATATAGTATTTATGCAGGAATAAAATGAATCCATAAATCCATGAATCCACCCATTCCTGCAACTCAAATGCTTATATAGTATATATCGTATATAGTAATTTAAAGTAAGTGTTCCATCCTCATGATTTCCTTGCCAGTACTTCAGATTTGCTCATATATAAGCATTTGAGTTGCAGGAATGGATGGATTCATGGATTCATTTTATTCCTGCATAAATACTATATCTTGTATTGAAGAGAAAGTATTCATTTATTATTATTAACACTCGCAAAAGTGTATGCACAATTAGCTTGAAAGGCTGATATTTGAATGTAATACAATTGTAAACATGTGCTATATAAAAATAAATGCTTATTTACATATGATTAAGTTTCAGTTAGAGTGACGTTTAGTAAATTCTAGACAATTTCACCAACGTCATTCATTCAGATATCATATATAGTAATTTAAAGTGAGTGCTCCATCCTCACGCTTTCCTTGCCAGTACTTCAGATTTACTCATATATAAGCATTTGAGTTGCAGGAATGGGTGGATTCATGGATTCATTTTTTTCCTGCATAAATACTATATCTTGTTCTGGAGAAAAAGTATTCATTTATTATTATTATTAACACTAGCTAAAGCTTATGCACAATTAGCTTGAAAGTATGATATTTGAATATAATAACTAAGTAATAAAAAATGTAAAATGGTGTAAAGTGAGAATATCCGATGTAAATATTGTAAATAAATTGTTTATTTTATTTTATGGTTAATAATAATCTTTGTTAATTTTGTTTTTCAAAAATTTATGTGTTTAGATTGTTTATTTCTCCCACTACACTGCATGAGACCACTCAATACACCCAGAATAATTGAAACGAACATATAATTTTGCACAGAGATAAATAAAGAATTATTTTAAAAATTAGAATATTTTCTTGGTATTCATTTAATTAAGTAATCATATTTTACATTATCTTATGGTCATAAATTAGTTATCATAATAGTACATTGAATTATATGCTATGTGTTGCCACACACTTTTATTTTGTCAGATTATAAATGCTACCACATTTTCTTACATTATTATATGAAGATAAAATATTATATCATATTATATTATTTTATTATGGTAATAAAATTATAGTGAAGAATGAGATATACAGAATTAGTTCATACAATAAAGTATATTATTATTATTATTATTAGTTTAAGTGTAGTAAGGTATGCCATAAAAATTTCTTCTCATGTTTTACTACTGTAATTTTTAATTAACTTAGAATATTTTTATGAACCTGAGATTTTATTGAGCTAAATTATGATGAATAAGAGATTAAGATTTAATTATTAGTTTAATCTTAATGAGTAGGATTTATTAAAGTCATAAGAATACTATAAGTTTATTATTTAAGATAGTAATAGGGGGATAGTGTTCTTATGCCATTGAGGTAGTATCCTGTGGGATATTAGCTCAATGTAATCTTTCTTGTCACCTGTATTTTCACTTCCAAGTCTCATGAAATATTACATATTTATTTGATTTATTTTATAAACTGAACCTTATTCTTAATTTTGAATTTGAGCTAGTAGAATGTTTAACATTAATACAGAATATTTTATTTATTAATTATTGCATTGAACCAAACGTAATCTGTAACTGAGCTAACCCATTTCATTTAATATTATATTATTAGGAAGTGGAAATGCACAAAGGTGAGGTTAGAATATATATATATAACTAAAAAGTTTTATTGAACATTAGTAATTTGAAGTTAATGTTTTATTGGTATAATTTCATGCGTAAAAATAGTATTCATTTTAATGCATCATACATATGCACATATACCTATAATACATACAGTCATCTCCAAGATAATCTGAATTTACTCTAGTTTCTCTTATTGATAGACTCTTGTTAATATCACTTCAACTAATTGTTTTATTTCATTTATCTTTTATCTCAATGTGACTTGTTCTGTGTCTCACATAATTATGTGGAAAACAAATAATTCAATTGTCCATCTATTATCATCTATTCTATCGATATACTCAAGTCAATTTCATTTCTACCTTTTATTCCTTCCAACGGATGTTTTTCTCAATCATTCCTTTGGCATTGACCTTTTTATAATTACCAAATGGAAATCTCTGAATATTTAACTATATTGTCTGCAATATTTGTATTTTATTTTTTAAAATTCTCAGAAGAAACCGTAAGCATTGGTGAAATACATTTATTGAAATATTGATTTTAAATCGCAAGTAATTATTTTATATATAATAAGTTATTTTAACCAAATTTTTTTTAGTTAAATTTATATTTGTTATTAATCTGATATCTGGTTTTCATATTTGTATAAATAATATAATCATTTATAGCTGCAACCTATTCTAATCTGATAGAATCCAACATGGTTTATTTTCTTATTTCAAACGGTAAGCTTTAAATATCACTTTCATAGTTTTATAGCTTTCTAAAGTACTCTTATTTCATCTGAAATTTCAAAAAATGTTTATTTACCAAAGATTATTTAAGACAAATCTATCTACCTTAAAAAGGTTGGAGAAAGTTTTTTTTCTAATAAAATTGCATCGACTTTGACATCTTTATGAGTGCCAAATAAATGCATCATAAGAATAATTATAATGGAGACATTTTAAAAAATATTTTTATTTTATATATTTGGCAATATTCTGCATTTAAATCATGATGTTTCAAGATGTAATTAGAGAACCAATTTTTATTTAATTAATTCATATTTCCTATTCAGAGAATAGACTGCATGTGGCTCATCTATATGTGGAAAGATAAACAAAATAAGTTTTATTTCAGAATCAATTATTTACTCATGTCTACATTTACGTCTTTACAATTTACTTCTTAGAGGCCACATTGAATGTGTTTGGAGAATATCAATTTTCAATAAAAAATATTTATGTAAGTCATAACATTTTAATGTATTGTTCAGAAAATGTCGAGAGGTTCAATAACATTTTTCAGATAATAAAAGGACCAAGAAGTATCTGTCATGATTTTTATATTCCTCCGAGTCAATGTTCAATTGTGTAGGTTTTCTGACTTCGAGCCTTAAATCAAAAATTGATGAGGTTTTGGAATATTTTAACGATTATATAATTTTAATCATCTAAATTTTTTTGAATAATATATTGTAAAAAAATTATATTATGAGTCTTAATTAGAGACATTTATGCATAATTTATTATGTCATGTGCCTTAATCGATTTGATGCAATGTAGAGTGGAAGACTTTAGAAACCAAGATCTACAGATCATATCCTATCTAGTTTGTCAATTTTTGACTTAAAAATCCCCATTATGATTTTCGAAATAATACCATTAAATTTCTTTTGGTTATAAATTTAAAACAAGTAGCATTAAAATACATTTTGGTTAGTACTTAAAAGCATACATGCTTACAATAATTGGAAAAGAAATAAATATTTTTGGCACACTATTTCATTCAAGCGATTCAGATTTCTTTTGTGTGAATTTAATGTTACTGATAATACCACTTTTACTCTACTTATTTGGCATCACATACAAGCTGCTTTAAAATGCAAACTGAATCCATAATTTTTGGTTTTTTATAAATCTTCTGATTGATTGACTTATTAAATATGAAGGTATATACAAATAATTCACTTCTACAACAGTTTAATATGCTACATTCATGTATTTTGGGGGCTATTTTTCATAAATTATGCCTAACTTAATACTTAAGTTTCATATTTAATTATTCATTATTTGAAGTTTTACAATATTTTCACAACCCTAAAAAACTGAGGGCATCTTCTAGATTTTTTATTTCTTTAAAAATATTGTGCTAGCAAGTTATCAAAATATAATTTCGTTTTAAAGAGATATACATTACTATAGCATTTCAATATACAATCAACACAAAGAGGCGATTTTTAACTAAGTATCTATATTAAAGAGTCAAAGTGTTATTTTATATTACAACTTCATTAAATAATTTACAAAAAAAATGTTTTATTAAACAAAGATTTTTTATAAATTGCAGATTATGTTTGCAAATATGTTACACGATTCAATAAATAATCAGCTAACTTTATATTTCAGGTGTAGAAAGAAGACAATTCAATTCAAATACACAATTTTATTACAAACTTTTATTTAAAATATGGTAAATCTAAAACTTATTTAATATAAAATAAATATAATTTCTATATACAATTTTCAATTATATCTTGATAAATTTTTCAGCAACAATTACTCAAAACATTAGAATTAAATAGTATTTATTGCTAAGGCTAGCTATAAGCTAACTGTAGCATAAGAATTTGTAAATTGAATTAATTTATTGTTTAAAAGAAAAAAAAAAACATGCATTAACTGTCACCTGTAACAATGCATATATACATATATTAAAATAAATTATGCAATATGTAATGTTTCTAAATTATAAGTTAATTAATAAAAATTTATATTACCGAATTATCATCGCATTTTTCAAACATTACTTTTGGTCCAAGGCATGTAGCAGCTAAATCGTCTCTTCTTTTTCCCCCCAATAAATAGCAAAACAAAAGAAAAACAAAACTAAGTTGCAGGATTATATTTTTTTTATAATTTTATAAATTACAAATCTGGTAAAAATATTTAAAAAAATAGCTAAATAAATAAAATATTTATTATTACCTTCGGTTTTTACATTTTCGCATATGTATAGCTAAGCCAATCGCTCTTTCAGCACAACCAGAAGAGCAAGGAACAATTTCATTAAATGGTAACCAATCACCCATCGATGGTTGGAGAAAATATGAGGGTAATGGAACACATTTACCTTTATCACACCACTAAATTTATATATATATATATAATTAGATAAAATAAAGTATAATAAAGTAAACACAGGAAAAAAACCATTACTATTTTCAAAATACCAATATATAAAAATAAATAATAGCTAAAGATAGCTTATGATGGAAGATGAAATACCATTCTGAATATCAACACAAATAGTATTTGGTTCTAAGAATGGTATAAGCAGCTATAGCATCTTATTTATTTTTATATATTGGTATTTTAAATATTATAAAATTTATTTCAGTATTTTGTATATATATATATAAAGACATTTTGCGGGTACATCTATGTTAAAAAATTTAAATATTGATATACAAACGTTTTGACTTGATCACACAAGTTATCCACTGGGTGATAACTTGTGTGATCAAGTCGAAACGTCGGTATATCATTATTTAATTTTTTTAACATGGATGAACCCGCAAAAGATGTCTTTTATGCTGTATATGAAACCCGTGAAAATCTTTGTATCAACATATATATAGTGTAACCGTTATATTATTTTAAAATTAAAATAAAGGGGAAAATAAATCTTAAATAAAAATTGATTTATTAAAAACTTAAAAATGGAAAATTAAAAGAGTTATGCTTAACATATATATATATATCGCACAGATAGAAAACTTTTTTAAAAAAAAAAGTATTTAAAGGTAAGAAATTTAAAAAAAAAGTAAAGATCTAAATATTAGTACTTTTAATAAAAAGATATATAAAAGAAATACAAATAAATGATTCGAAAACAAGGATAAGATCAATCATCAAGAGTTTAAGCACTGTTGTCTGATCCTTTACAATTTCACTAGAGGTTATACTAATTATCTATCAATTTTTTATATACATCTATCATTCTATTTTTTAAAAATTATATATATATACTGTGACCCAAACAGCACAATGTCATTGACAAACTTCTAAATCATACCAAAACAGGCAACAATCAATGATGGGCAAGCCAAACAAAAATAAAACAACTGACAATAACATTACCATCTCTCTCTCTCTCTCTCTCTCTCTCTCTCTCTCTATATATATATATATATATATATATATATATATATATATAGATATATATGTAGTATTCATAGTATATATATATATATATATATATATATACTATGAATACTACAGTAAAGGCCAAGCTCTGGATTCAAATGCACATATATAAATAATAAGAGTAATAATAAATAATAAAAGCAAACAATAAGTATTAATAATGAGGCAAATGCCATAGCATAGCAAACCAAGAGGAGTAGGTGACCTCATATTCTCTCTTTTAAGGATAATGTAGCTTTTAATATTTAAAGCATGTGCCATAAAATAGTTAGATTTTTTTAAATTTTCTCCTTCACTAACACATTCTTAAAATACAACTACATCTTATAATTCTCATGATGACTTTTACAAAATGTTCAGACATAACATCAGGTTTACCTTTTATTAAATGAACAGTCTTTCTTATGTCTTGCCATGTTAACTCCATAAAATAATTTGTTCATAAATGTAACAATTCGTATTTAAATACACCTATGAATAAAATATATCTCAGGGTTCTAATGTATGAATAATCTTTTAATTTATACTTTTGTTCTGTTAATTTTTTAAAACTTAACAAAGAATGTAATACTAGTAGAGCAACAATAGCAATAATACATACTGTATTCTTATCCATAACATAATGTCTAACTAAATTACAATTATAAATTTACAATTTAAATTAAACACGAAAAACTCTTAATTTAAAATAAAATAATACACCAGAATAGCATTCATGATATCATGAGTAGATAAGCGATTTTATTGCTGACCAATATTATACAAAATAGGTTTTCTTGTAATTTTATTTTAAAGTAAAGCCAAACAATACTATCATCTTAAAGTGATGGTGAATAAATCAAATGACCTTACAAATAAATCAATGTAATTTTCAAAATAAATGAAATTAATTAAAGTGATTCTATACCAAATAAATAAATAATTTTAATTATTTTATTAAATTAAATAACTATTTTCTTTGGTATTCTTTTAACATCAGAAATGGTATTTAAATAAAGTGATTTTTATGTGAAATGTTTTGTATTTATGTACTCTCAATGCATAATAAACAAATATAAATGATTTACAGAATTTATCAAAATAAATTACCAGAACAAACAAAATAAAATAATATCAAGAAAATTGTATCTTACACATTTAGAAATCATATCAATGATGATCAGTAGTTAATAAACATTTCTATTCTTTTAATGGTTATAATAATTTATCACAGTTAATTCTCTATCATGCAATTATACTGTTACTAGGTGAAAATATTAAATACCTAAATTAGAATAAGCTATCCAATCCTTATTGGGTTGTGAATACTGAAGGAGATATATAACATATTATTGAACTACTTATACAATTAAATTTTTAATACTAACTATTTTATCAGATGTAACATTTTGAGATACTAACCAGGCACAACTACAAGACCTATATATCTAAAACATTCAGATTATTAAAGGGTATAATTAAAAATAAAAGCAACACTCAACAGTATCTTAAAGATATCAATCACCAGGATAATGACTTGAATACACATTACACATGGCTTAAAATAAGTGTATAATAAATATAATTTTCCCTAGGGATAATAAGGCAAAGTCAAAATAAGATGATGGCATGAACTCAAAGAAGAACCTATACATAAGGGCAGTTATGATTTAGGACTTTCTCACTAGTCAGGGAACAAGAATAAACTATCAGAAAAGAATAACAGGTGTTTTCCTAAATACCAAATAGATAAACAATAAATTCACTGGAAATATATAAAAATATAAGAAAAAGACTATACTACTTTCTCTTAAAATACACTGGCAAGATAAAATAATCAATAAGAGATTATATTGCTACAATCTCTTAACAGCAAAGATAACTAAATGATGTGTAAAACCAATAAAATGATATACTTAGCGAAATAATATATGGTACAAAAATAAATAAATATAAAATCATGGCATAATTATTAAATAATAATAAATTTACAACAGTTTCTGTACTTTTCAACCATTTAAGATAAATTCATAAAATGACTTTGAAAGAGACAAGCTTAAGGCATTTAAGATATTAATATGTTGACAATACTCTGAGAACTTAGTATAAATACTTGTTACATTACATAAAATATTATACCAAAATGCATAATGATACAATACATAACATTTTCAATACAATACATATTTAAAATTAATAATTATACTGACTGCCAAAATAAATTACAAAGAAAGTCCTTCTTCAGAAATATCACAAATTCATCACTTCCTTTATTTTGCTGTAATATCTTATATAAATTCAATTTATCCATTACTTTGAACACCTTTTAGCAAAAAATTATTGTACCTATATGCATACACAATCTTACATTTTGACTGTTCTGCAGTTTTCTTCAGAGCTATGATATTCTTAACAACATAAAATAAAATACATAACTATATAAATAATCCCATAAATGTAAACAACAAAATTAATAAAATAATAAAAAATAACATAAAATATAATGAAACATAATAAAACTGAAATAAGTATAATCAAACTCAAATAAAATAATAATGTTAATATAAAATAAAATATACTACACAAATATAAAATACACATGTGTATTCCTGACTGTATAAATACAAATTCATAAACAACTATTTTAATTAAAAAAACAAAAAACAACATTTTTTTTTTACTTTTAAAAAATTTAAATAAAGTGGGTAAGTAAAAAATTACAATATTTATAGTTTTTAGATATTACAATAAAAAAAAAATATAAAAAATATTAATAACAGAAGAATGAATTAGAAAATGATAGATATTATATCATTTGAAAATTAAAAAGAATGTTAATAAATGAATTAAGGTTGAACTGAGAATTATATGGAAATAAAATTATTAAATATTTTATTAAGGTAGTGCTAATAAAATTAACATTTAAGTTTATAAGAAATATTAGTAATTAGGAGATTATTAAAAAATAATAAAAATGAATAATATATTTAAATTAATAGATGTTCATGAATATGTATATTTTATATTAATTGGATTATTTTATTTGGGTTTGATTATATTTATTTCAGTTTTATTATGCTTAGTTATATTTTATGTCATTTTTTATTATTTTATTAATTTTATTGTTTACAATTTTTATGACATTTTTTATATAGTCATTTATTTTATTTTATGTTGTTCATTATATCATAACTCTGAAGAAGACTGCAGGACAGTCAAAACATAAGATTGTGTATGCATATAGGTAAAATAAAAGGTTTTTTTTTTAAAGTGTTTAAACTAATAGATAAATTGTATTTAGAAAGTCCTTCTTGGTATTTATACATTATGCTGGATACAGTCACTAAAATAATTCTCGAGTATTCTTCAGACTTTCTGAAATACTGTAACATTAATATATGTTAAATTTGAATAGTTCACAATATATAAGAAAGCAAATATTTGAAGTCACTAACATGAATATAATAGACATTCAGACAGAGTAAATACAACAAATATGACTAGCATTAGTTATATATTATAACACATAGTATAAATGATTGAGTATTTATTTCAAAAGCATATGTTTCTCATTTATTAAAGATTACTATAGGGAGCAAATTTCTAAAAGAATGGTCATGGTATTATTTGCATAGTAAATTATATAAAAAAATTAGTATTCATTAAAAACACATTGTATTATTTATTAGCAATTATTATAAAGTGAAATTCTGAAAAAAAAAAGAGAACATTATAAGTCAGAGAGCAAATTGCAAATTAATATTTCTAGAGCATGGAAACAAATTAATATAATAATCTTTTTGATAAATACATATATTTAATAATTTGTAGTCAATGTTAAGAAAATATAATCATCCTTTAATGTTAACATGCAGATAATAAATATCATTTTAGCATATTATTACTGATAATATTTTTCAACAAAAGTGATAAACTTCTGACAAAATATTAGTAATTAATAAATGAATTTCATATGTTTTTTTTTTTTTAATTATCGCATTTATTGTAGTCAAACATACTAAGCAAATTAAAAGACCTTTGTTAATGTTATTCATAAGATCAAAATTAAGTTGTACTTTTTCATTTAAATATAATTTTATTTAGAAAAGCACATATTCATTAAGACATTTAGCTACCTATATTTTTAGAAATGGCTGCAGAAAGGAGTTTGCTATTAACTGAAAGGAGACCCTTTGATTCCTCTTGGAGGCCTTAAAGGAACCGAGCAGGGCAAATTCCTAATGTCCACTCCATACGTTCTTGTCGTTGCAGCTGTTATTACTATGTGATTATTCATATAGTATACGAACATGGATGGGCTGCTCACCAACATGCATTAGCCAGCGTGGTGAGTTTATTGGCTTTTTACCTCTGAGTTTAAGATCAAGAAACACCATGGTCTTTATTCTCAGTGCCTGATAAGGCAGAATGAATGTTTGTGTAAATGATAAATATTTTTCCAATACATATAAACAATTATGACAGACAAAAATAAAGCATGGCCCTTATTCTTAGGAGGCTGTAAAGTCACCAACCAAGGCAGCGGTTGGTGGCCGAAGGCGGAGGGTGCTAAAAATCCCCTGATTGCGGACTCAGGCTGCCATTTGATGATGACTTTTTATTTAGGTACTTACAACTGCAGATCACTTTCAAGTGAAGGAAGATTGCAAGAATTAGAAGAAGAACTGTCTTATATTAAATGGGACATTATTGGACTTTGTGAAGTTAGAAGAAAAGGAGAAGAAACAATTGATTTAAAAAGTGGACATATACTCTACTATAAAGGCACACATACTGGAAATACAAGTGGAGTAGGATTCATTATAAATAAAAAATGGAAGAACAATATTGTGGAGATTGATGGTGTATCGGACAGAGTGGCAAGATTAGTTATACAACTTAATAGCAGATACCAAATGCAGATAATTCAGGTGTATGCCCCAACAAGTTCTCATAGTGATGAAATAGTAGAAGATTTTTATATGGATGTACAAAAGGCTTTTGATCAGAGTAAACAACATTTTAAAATTGTTATGGGAGACTTTAATGCTAGAATTGGTAGACAAATGAAAGATGAAATTGCTGTAGGTAATTTTGGTTATGGTAATAGAAATGAGAGAGGACATAGACTTGTGGAGTTTGCAGAAAAAGAAAAACTTTATATTATGAATTCATTTTTTGAGAAAAATGTTAAAAGGAAATGGACATGGAAGCATCCAAATGAAGGTACAGCAGAATTGGATTATATTTTGACTAACAGAAAATACATATTTCAAGATTGTAATGTTCTTAATAAATTTAACACAGGAAGTGATCATCGATTAGTAAGGTGTAAGTTACGTGTTAATGTAAAACTAGAGAGACAAAAATTATTAAGAAAAACAATATTTACATTTGATATTCCTAATCTTCAGAAACATTCTAATGAATTTAAATTAGAACTTACAAATAGGTTTCAAGTGTTAGGAGATTTTGAACATGATTCAGATTTGAATGAAATTAATATGAAAATAACTGATACACTTTTAAAAACTGCAACAAACATAGCTGGTAGAAAAAAGCAGCAATTGACTAATAAAATTTCTACTGAGACTAGAGAATTTATGAAGAAAAGAAGGAATATGAAGATATACAAAAATGATGTATTAAAAAGAATTGAATATCTCGAATTTTGTAAAATGGTACGGAAAAGAGTTGAAAATAATATAAGAAAGTATAACTGTGAAATAGCAAGGAAAGCTGTAGAAGAAAATAAAAGTCTCAAAAATGTTAAACAACATTTTGGTATTGGTAGGAAATTTATATCTGCAATAAGAAAAAAAGATGGAATTATTACTAAAAAGAGATATGACATCATGAAATTGGTAGAAGATTTTTATCAAGAATTATATAGTAATAAAGAACAAGTACCTCCTATATCTATTACATCTTCCAAATTGCCCAGAATTTTAAATGAAGAAGTGAGACATGCAATTAAGTGTATGAAGAAAGGAAAGGCTCCAGGAAATGATGGAATTATAATTGATATATTAAAAGAAGCAGGTGAAGAAATAGAAACAATTTTAGCAAAGTTATATACCAAATGTCTAAATGATAAAGATGTACCGGAAGATTGGAAGAATGCAGTAATAATATTAATATTTAAAAAAGGTGATAAAGAAGATATTAGAAATTACAGACCTATCAGCCTTTTATCAGTTTTATATAAAATTTTTACCAAGATAATTACAACTCGTCTACAGAGAACTTTGGATTTCCACCAACCAAGAGAACAAGCTGGATTTAAAAGTGGTTTTAGTACAATAGATCATATCCAGGTATTGAGAGAAGTCATAGAAAGGACAAACGAATATGAGTTGTCATTATGTTTTGGATTTGTAGATTATGAAAAGGCATTCGATTCTATACACATTTCTTCAGTGATTAAAGCATTGGATCATCAAGGTATAGATCCAGGATATTGTCATATTTTAAAGAATATTTATAAAAATGCAACAGCAACAATTAGATTACATAATGATACTGGAAAAATCAACATTGAGAAAGGTGTAAGACAAGGTGACTCCATATCTCCAAAACTCTTTACAGCAGTGCTGCAAGAAGTATTTTGTGGATTAAAATGGGAAACTAAAGGAGTGAAAGTAAATGGAGAGTATTTAAGTCATTTAGATTTCGCAGATGATGTAGTTGTTTTTGCAAATAAGGCTTCAGAGCTTCAGGAAATGTTGCAGAAGTTAGCAGATGAAAGTAGAAAAGTAGGACTAAAGATAAATGTTAAAAAGACTAAAGTAATGTTTAATCGATTTGCTCAAAATATGAAAATAAAGATTGATTATGAAGAATTAGAAGAAGTTAACAGTTACAAATACCTTGGTCAGATTATTAATACAGATGGAAACATAATGGAGGAAATTAATCATAGAATTAAACTTGGTTGGAGTGCTTTTGGTAGAAATAACTTGATACTAAAAGGAAATATGCCTATGTGTTTGAAAAGGATGGTTTTTAACAAATGTGTTTTACCAGTTCTTATTTATGGATCTGAGACTTGGACACTTAATAGAAGAGCAATACAGAGACTTCAGACCACTCAAAGGAGTATGCAGATATGTATGTTGGGAGTAACAACAAGAGATCGAAAACGCAATGTATGGGTAAGACAACAAACAGGTGTTACTGACCTTATTGAAAAAATTAAAAGATTGAAATGGAGTTGGGCTGGACATATTGCTAGAAGAGATGATTATAGATGGACAATTAAAATTTTAAACTGGATTCCAAGAGATTGTAAAAGACCCAGAAAGAGACCACATGTGAGATGGATGGATGAAATAAGAAAATGTGCAGGGGTGTTGTGGAGAAGAGAAGCTAAAGATCGGAGAAGATGGATTAAACTTGGAGAGACCTTCATCCTGCAGTGGATTGATAATGGTTGATGATGATGATGATGATGATGATTTTAGAAATAAAATAAATGCATAATAAAAATATTTAACGATCGAATTATTTTTCTTGGTAATAAATATGATAGTATTTAAAATATAGTATTCATGAAATTATTTTATCTTTCAACAGTCGGACAATTCCTGGTTTTAAAAAATTCTTTATTTCTTATAAAATAAAATTATACCCAGAATATAACTTATTTAAAATACAATAAAATATATAATTTACTTAACGATAAAAATTGCAGAAAATTCATAATGACAATATATTATAACATCTCTTTAATTTTAAAATAAAATATTTTGAAAGATCTTTCAAATATTCTAGAAATTATTATTTTTAAGTAACAATTCAAATAGGGCATAAAAAGTAAAAATAATAATGTTTTTACTTCACAGGGATAATACTTTTTCTTATCATTCATTATTGGAGTAGATTTAGTAGAAAACAATTTCATCCTTAAAAAGTTCAGATAAACTTTACCATAATGCAATTCATTGTTGAAACATTAAAGCATTAAAAGCTTGCATTTAAGAATTGCTTGGATGAATATTATTTTTTAGCAATACATATTTTTTTTAATTTTAAAAAATAAAATTATCTGAAAGCAATTAAACTTGATGAAATGAAGATAGATGCATGGATTAGCAAGGTGTGAGAATAGGTTAGGTTAAATAATTAATCAATCAAAATAAATTATTTATTTTTGTATTTGTCACAACATTATGTAGAAATAAATTGTATTGTATATTTGACCATTATAGTAGGTTACATTAAATTTGTCTCTCTTTACTTCTGTTGCTAATAAAATACAAGTCATGTGATTACATTTGATTGACAACTGAAATCCATTTCTATTTGATCTAATTAACAAAAGGTTAGAAAGTTTCTAGAATTCATTGGAAAATTTAATTTTCTTTAATCAGCTAATTTAAGAATTATTTAATTAAACTAGATTTCAATACAGTTACAATTAAATAAAACCCTTATCAGCAATTACCTTAGATATTTGAGACCTAGTTTGAATTTAAACTTAATTTAAGCTTGAAACCAATTGGTCTCCAGATGAGGATAGTATGATAGAGATTTTGGAATTCTTTCTCTGTTGGCACTTATAATTAAAGCTTGTTTGGAGCTATTGGTAAGTTCCATCTAGTGAACATTTTAACACAAACTTAAAGGCAAGTTGCACAATTTGTAACTTGTTATATATTATAAAGTAAGAATGAAATCATGTCATTTTCATATGTTTATTTGCTGATTACACTTTATATTAACAATGTTATTGTTGGCTTGAATAATCAATGAATGTCAGAAAATATAGTACTGTATTAACTAATCCTGGTTATTGCCTTCTTCACTGAAGACTAGGATCTTAAACTTGAATTAAAGCTGTTATACATTGAACAAATGCTTTTTATTTTTTATAATCTTCATACTTAAGCAAAGAATAGCATAAAAAGTAAAATATAATTTATAAAAGCATAAATATATCTTTTATGAATTTAAATTGTATTTCTCTCTGGTGAAAGCAAAGTCAGAAACTGATTTGGAAATGAATATATTCTAGCACTATATCATTTGGTGTTCTTTGTTTAATCAGCCTTGCAACAGCATATGGTTCATAAAAGTTTCGTGCTCTAAAAATAAGTTAGAAAGCACCTGAAAAAATTTATGTCATAATATTGTTAGTATTTAGCATGCTAGGTATAGAGTATAAGGAGCCACCTGAGATTTTTAAAATATACATAAACTGATCTGGCATCATATCAATCTATGGAGTTATGTAAGCAAGTAAGCTAGGTTGAAAATTTTAGGGTTGTTTTAAAATGTAGATTATGAGTTTGTATAGTGTAAATGTAAAAAAAGTGGTTAATTAAAACATTAGGTCACTGTTTTCATACTTAAATATACTAAAATACCTTTTTTTCACCACATGTTGTTCCATCATATGAAGAAATGCCTACTTTTGATTCAAAACCATTTGTGCATATTAACTTGTTACACATTTCCTGTTAATATATATATAATGTCCGTTAATTAAAAACAAAATTGTAATTATAATTGAAATAATAATTTTAATGGTTTACAAACTATTATAAACAATCCTTAAATCCACAGAAGTACTTTTGGTTAATTTCTTAAACCTGCCTCGACTGCCATTAAATTCAAAAACAAAAGTGGAAGCAAACATCATCAATTCAAATTCCACGAATCTCGTATTTTAATGTTAGCAGCTTGGCGATTTATTAAATGCATTTTATTCCTGTTTATAAAAATTGCCTCTTTAATTTTTCTTTTACTATGGTTTCTCTCTTAATGAAGAATTTTCACATTTTCAAAATCAAATTTAAATTTATATTTACATGTTTTTTCATGATCAAAGAAAACTGAAGGAGATATTAACTCACCATTATTTTTACTTTTTACACGCTTATGTAACAATTCATGAGAAAAGATTGAAGGAGCATGAATTGTTATATAAGCATGTAAAAATTAAAAATAATGGTGATTTAATATCTCCTTTAGTTTCCTTTTATCATGAAAAAACATGTAAATATAAATTTACATTTGATTTTGAAAACGTGAAAATTCTTCAAGAAAAGAGAAACCATACTAAAAGAAAAATTAAAGAGGCAATTTTTATAAACATGAATAAAATGCATTTAATAAATTGACAAGCTCCTAACATTAAAATATGAGATTCGTGAAATTTGAATTGATGGCATTTGCTTCCACTTTTGTTTTTGAATTTAATGGCAGTTGAGGCAGGTTTAAGAAATTAACCAAAAGTACTTCTGTGGATTTAAGGATTGTTTGTAATAGTTTGTAAATCGTTAAATTTATTATTTCAATTATATAAATATATAAGAGCCAGCCAAAAAAGTTTTTTTAACTGCATAGAGTACTAAATAAGAAAAGTATAAGAAGGCCAATTAAATAAAATGTAAGAGTGTATACATTTAAGAAGTAAATAATATTATAATATTAACAAATAGTTATATGTTATGTTGCATATATTGTGTATATGCATACATATAGAACTTCCCATTTACTTGAAAAAAGAAGAAAGTGATACATTTTGTAAATAAGTAAAAAAAAATCTCCTTAATATTCAGGAAGATTTTTCAGTTGTATTCTCATCCTTGGTGTTCGCCTTCAGATGGCATTGATGCTAATCAAAAACATATACATATAACGATTCCAGGCCGGACCTAAATGATCGATTTGATCTAAAAAGATCTGATTTTTTAGATTTGTAATAAAATATTCTACTAACTAATACTATTATATGATGTTAGTTTTTTTTTTCATTTTTGTAAATGTTTATTAATATTATCTTGTTTTTGAGTTTGTGTGTGTATGTCTTTAAAGTTACAGTGTTTTTCAAATTTTTTTTTTTGACTTTACATGTGTCTTTTTAAAGTTACGGTCTTTTTTTTTTTTTTTGCAAGAGTAAATCAATAATTTTATTCAAAAGCAAGACATAATAAGTAAATGTTTATTATTCTTATCTTGTTTTTAAGTTTGTGTGTGTATCTTTAAAGTTACGGGGCTTTTTCAAATTTTTTTTTTTTTTGGACTTTAGGTGTGTCTTTTTAAAGTTACGGTATTTTTTTTTGCAAGAGTAAATCAATAATTTGATTCAAAAGCAAGACGTAATAAGTCAATGTTTATTAATCTTAGATTGTTTTTGAGTTTGTGTGTGTCTTTAAAGTTACGGGGTTTTTTCTCATTTTTTTTTTTTTTGGACTTTATGTGTGTCTTTTTTTTAAAAGTTACAGTATTTTTGATCAAAAGTAAATCAATCATTTTATTAAAAAAGCAAGAGGTAATTCTAAATCTATCAAAAGTAACGTAATTTATATACTACAATTTAGAATTGATACCTGACTACTATTAGTAAGGACCAGCATTAAAAGACTCGATTAAAAAATGATACCCAACTTAATTTCCATTTTCTTTTTTTTTTGGGGGGGGGGGGACAGTAATAAATCAGAAAGTAAGTTGTTTTTGTTAAGTCTGTCTATATAAAAAGGGTACCGTTATTGAAATACTAAATTTAAAAATGATAGCCGACTAATTTGCGTTTCTTTTGACAGTAATTAATCAGAAAGTGGGTTTCTTTTTTTTTTTTTTTGTAAATCTTGTGTATATATAAAAACAAACAAACCATAATTCAAAGACTCCATTGAAAAAAATCAAACCCCGTTGAATTTGCTTTTTTTTTTAAAGATAGTAATTAATCAGGAACTGGGTTGTTTTTGTTAGTGTGTAGATATAAAAACTAATCTTATTTTGAAATAATAAATGTAACAAAACAAAACAAAAAATAATACCCGACTAATTTAATTTTTCGGACAAGTAATTCCTAATAATTAGACAGTGGGTTTTTTTTGTTTGTGCATATATATATATATATAGCGAAAGTAACTGGTCATGAACAAATTCTCACGAAAACAGCACTTTTCACGTGATCCTTTATTTTTTTCCCTTTTGCATCCTTAAAAGCAATTTTTGAAGGTTACCTCTTCATAATGGAATCTTCAGGACATTATTGCTAAACTTACAACAGTAAACTAAGTTCAAACAAACAACCTCTATATATATCTCTTTTAACAAGAAATCAATGGATGCCAGAAGCTTTGATAAAATCCCTATCTAATCCTACTCATCCAATATCCCCAGATTAGTTTCTCTTGTGCCTTCATCAGTGAGGAGCCTATCTGAGAGATCTCTAGATCTTAGGATCTAATCACCCTCACACCCACTTTTAACTCTATTAACTACAAAACTATAGAATGAAATTGAAAACACTATTAATATTTTCAACCAACTCAATATAAATCATATTCGAACTAATTCACACCCATACATTTTGTTTTTCTCTTTACAACCATAGCCACCATTATCTATTAGGCAGATTGTTAAACCACTAAACATCACATATCATATATATCATACTATATGGAGAGTGTTGTTTTTTTTGATTGATAATAACAATTATTGTCTAGTATGAGATAGTGATCATGTATGTTTAGTGTTTAACACCAATCCTGCCTAATAGATAATTGTATTTGTTAAAGAGCCAAAGACACCAAAATTATGGGTGTGAATTGAGTCAGACATATATATAAATATTGAGCTTGATTGAAATATTATAGTTTTTCAATTTCATTCTCATAGTTTGTAGTTAAATAGAGTTAAAAGGCTGGAGGTTCATTAGATCCTAAGATCTAGTCAGTTTCGATCCAAGGCTCCTCATATACAAAGCCAGAAATATCTGGGATATTAGAGTAGATTAGATAATTTTATCCACTCTCATCCATTATTTCTTTTAGCACAAGATCATATATATGGAGAGTTTTTTTTTTTGAATTGTTTAATAACAATTATTGTTAGTAAGATAGTGATCATGTATGTTTGTGTTAACACCAATCCTGCTAATAGATAATGGTGGCTATGGTTGTTAAAGAGCCAAAGACACCAAAAGTATGGGTGCTGAATTGAGTTCAGACCCATATGACTATATAAGCTATTGAGCTTGGATTGAAAATATTAATAGTGTTTTCAATTTCATTCTCATAGTTTTGTAGTTAAATAGAGTTAAAAGGTGGGTGCTGGAGGGTTGCATTAGATCCTAAGATCTAGGTGCAGTGCTCTCAGATCCAAAGCTCCTCACTGATGAAGGCGACAAGCCAGAAACTAGTCTGGGGATATTGGATGAGTAGGCATTAGATAGGGATTTTATGCACAAGCCTTCTGATCCATTGATTGCTCTTGTTGCCAAGAGACACTACTTGGGGTGTTGTTTTGTTTTGAATTGTTTAATAACAATTATTGTGCTAGTATGAGATAGTGATCATGTGAAGTAAACTAAGTTACAACACATTAAAAAAAATAGATGTCTTATCAAATTTAAAAAAACTATGACTGCTTCAAAGACACACACTCTCACACAAAACTACAGAGAAAATAGATATTCTACTATTACGAGAAAATGATGAACAAAATCGACTACTACTGCAGCCGATCAAGGCATTTCTTTCTCTTTGCTTTTAGCATAGAAAAAAAGCCATAACCAGCAGCCGTCGGGAATTCTTTCTGTGTTTTATCATAGAAAGAAGTCTCTTTGTGTTGGCTTCTGTCACCATCACCTCCTCCATCCAACATAATGTGAGGACTTTTCTGCATTTATAATGTAGAAAAATTCCTCTTTGGTTGGGTGAAGGCTGGTGAAATGGTATATTTCTAGGAATTTATCTAGAAGTAGCGACATCTGAAGGCAAACACCAAGGATGAGAAAACAACCGATTTTTCTAAAAAAAAAGTACATTAGAAGCAATAAATTAATAAGATATATGTAGAATAGTAAGAATTCCTAAAAAGAAAAAAAATATTAACTAAGATAATTTACAATAATCAGTTACTTTGATGGATAAGAAAAATCTTATTAGAAAAATATTTACATAGAAAAGCTATTGCATTTGTTGTTTTTCATCTGTGTGTGCTTCATTTGAACCTAATCTTACACCTCTCTGAGGAGTGCCAAAGCACGAAACCATGGTTAAGGGTTTGGGGAGGGGTTTCTGACAGAAATGGTAGATTAATCTCTAAAACATTCATGACTGTAATCATGAGTTGTTTCTGCTTTTTTTTTTTTTTTACAAAAGTTGATCAGTAATTAACATTTCTTTGAAAAAAAGGGTATAGTAAAACTATATTTGGCTAAAATTTAAAAAATTATTTGATGTGTGTGCTAAACACAGGTTGAACATCATATGATTAACCTTCGATAGAATTTAATATTTTTGTAACATGTTAGAGTAAAAAAATAAGGATCCCATTGTCAAAGCAACCTGAAAATCTACAAAATATATGTTAAAATTATTTTAGATATGTGGAAGATGTGCTTATTGTAGGATCAAATATGATAGTGCAAAAACTATTTATTAAATTAAATGATATTGATGGATTAACATGGACAATTACTTCTGAAGACAGTGATAAAAGTGTAAAATATCTTGAACTGATTTTATGGAGAGAAGGTAATAAAATTAATAATAAAATGGTGTTGAAACCATTATCAATTAGAGGAGTTGTGCGTCCAAATTCAAATGTTCCCCTTATCTATAAATTGGCTGGATTTAGAACATTTCTTTTTAAAAATGATGTTTTGTGTAAATTTGAGAGTGATAAAATGGTTAATTTTGAAAGATATGTTAATGATTTAGTGGGTATGGGATATAGTAGAAAAAATATTTTATGTGCATTATATAAGTTTAGAAATAGATGGCGAAGAGATAATATGGAAAAAAAAGTGTGGATAGCATTGCCTTATGTAAGTGATAATGTTTGTAATAAGATTACATCATTGGTATCTACTGATTTTAATGTTGCATTTAGAGTGGGTGTAAATACTGAAAGACTGGTTACTAATTGTAAAGTTTGTATTGATAAAAGCAACAAATGTAATATTATATATAAAGCGATATGTCATTGTGGATATAGTTACATTGGGAATACTAAATGTGCATTGAAAAAGAGGATTAGAAAGAATAAATTCATAAATCTGTTTTTGCAGAACATGCAGTGATTTGTAATAGATAATTTTGCTTTGATAGTGTTTTTATTTTGCATATGGAAAATGATTTGAAGAAAAGAAAAATTAAGGAGTCATATTTTGTAAATAGTACAGGTAATGTGTTGAATAAACAGTGTAATTGTGTTAGTATTCACAATTTATGGAAAGTAGGTAATTCACATGGGAGCATTACTGATTTGAGAGTTTAATAAGATTTAAATATTAATGTATTGCTACATATTATGGTGAAATACGCCGAAGCTGGCTATAGCAAAGGATATTAATCTTCAATTTATATAAGCATTTAAAATTTTTTTGTATTTTTATTCAAGTTTATATATATATTGTATGTAAACTTATAAATAAATATTAGCAAATACAGTAATTAAAATTTTTTAAAAGAACAAAAAATATAAACATAACTTAGGAGCACTTTTGACTATCCTCTTAGTCTTTGTAATATTATATATATATATGATCAACAGATGGCGTTTTTACCAAAAACACAATCAAGCGTTTGTTTACATAAACGATCAAAGAGTCAGAATTAACTATCTCTTTCGTTTTAGCCCACTTTCAGATCAGCTGATTTCAAGCTATTTTGCTGTCATCAGTCTTTCACTGATGACAGCAAAATAGCTTGAAATCAGCTGATCTGAAAGTGGACTAAAACGAAAGAGATAGTTAATTCTGACTCTTTGATCGTTTATGTAAACAAACGCTTGATCGTGTTTTTGGTAAAAACGCCATCTGTTGATCATAAATACAAGCGTCAGCAGGTTTTAACGTGATTAAAACTTGTTTTTGTTTTTCATATATATATAACTGATAAAATAATCTGATAAATATATGCTTCCGATATTTTATGCAATTTATAATAAATCTAAAATTGTCGTTTAGTATAAAATCTTACAAGTTAATATTTTACAGTATACTTATATGAGTAAATTGCAAGAGCAATGGGAGGGTTAAATGAAGAGAGAAAAATAAAAGGAAAAAGTCAAATATATCAATTTACCTCACCGTAATAAGAACGATCTCTTAAATATTGCCTACCAAACTGTAATTGACACTGTTCATCTGAATCAAACATTTGCCCAAAAAGTATATTTCCATTTTTTTCATGATCCCAATTATAATCTGGAGTTCTGGAATCCAAAAGGCATGTAGTTATTGGGTTTCTGAAACACACAATCATACACACATATATATATCAAAACAGTAAAATAAATAAATAAAAGAATATTATTATGCACTTTGACTTAACTAATGTAAAATTAAAAATGATATAATAATTCATAATCTCATACAGATGATTAGAATTCAATCATTTATATTTTTATATCAAAATGTTTATTTAAAATACAACACTTTTAAAGCATATATATATATATTGAAATTCATTTCAATAAATAAAATATAAAAAATTTTTTTTCTATGCTAGGTCTATGAAAATTTGATTTAAAAAAAAAGAGTTAAAAGGAGATTCAAGAAAAAAACTAAGTTTTGAATTTAAAAATCAGTTTTTCTTTTTCTTGAATCAGATTGGAACACTACTTCCAGGAATTTACCATACATTGTGAATAAAAAAGGGTTTACCACTAACAGTAATCTAGATCTAACCTGGAACACTCTGAATGTTACTTTGAATAACTCCAAAAAAATAGTACTTATTAAAAAAACTGCGAGACATTATAAACTTTTATATCTCTCAGAAAAGAATTAAATGACATTAATTTTTTGGGTGAGTCTTATATTCAAAGACTGATTTGTACTTTGTTTTAAGGAATATAATTTTGTAAATGACTCTTGTTATCCAGATATTATTTATAAAAAAAAACCGTCAGTTAAAAAAAAGGAAGTGAATTATAAATCCTTCTCTTTACTTGATAAAATTATAAAGAAAAAGTAATAATTATTATATATGACATACGTTTATGAATTGTATATAAGTTATTAATATGAGAAATAATAATGATAATCATGTAAATGCAATATAGGCATATAAATTGCTTAGTAACAAATGACTATAGTTAATGGTGTAATTATTTTCATTAGTTTAGTTTCTAATTAAACTTATATTTGACTAATGAAAATTAGATTTTACGTAGATGGATTTATATATGTGCAGTTGTTTGTTCAATGATTAATAGTTTGTATATGTTCAGATCCATTTTGGAGAATACATTCCTATTAGGTTGCTGAGTTAGTGATCTATCTTAAAATGAGTCATCCCTGTATAAGTTGTAGTTCTATTAAATTAAGTTGAGGACTCAAAACGGCCAGACATTATAGTTATTGTGCAAAAGGTTTATTTAGTCAGAGATCAGAAAAAAAAGGCCATCCCTTTATACTTATTATATAAGTGGTTATGTTTAAGAATAGGATCTAAAAAAGACCATTCCTTATGCTTATTGTAATAAAGATAGCAGTGATGTCTATCACATATAAAATATATTTATGTTTAAGTACAATGAGATCTGTCAGTCAAAAATATTATATTTCTGAATTCATACAAGCATAAAGTTATATTTCAGTTTATTAAAAACAGGGTTAAATATACAGTTAATGTGACATTATCTATGAATAGGTTGAGAGACTATAATGTCTAAAGATTAAAGTATTTTATTAAAGAAATAAATTGCACAATAATTAATGATTATACTTCGTAAATAAATTGTTGTTATATCATTTATTAATTTGATAAAAAAATAAATTGCACATCAATTAATAAAATAGTAAATAAATTATTATTACATCATTTGTTACTTTGGGTATGTAAAATCACTTGGTCAACAATCTTTCATCAGGAGTAATTTATGTTCTCTGGAATTTAGCCAGGCATTGTAAATGGGATTGTGTAATCGTTGTACTATATATTAAATAAACCATTGTTTTAAATATATGTATTGGTTAAAAGGAATTTGAACTCAGAATAACAAGCATTTTATCGCTATCCACTTCATCTTACAGAATTGATACACATGACAACATAAATGTGAAAAAGTAAATGATCTCCAATATACATTATTCATGCTGAACCAATACTCATCAGTTGGTCCAGATCAATCTCTACCATATATATATATATTAGTTCACATTAAAATCCCAAATCGTCAAACTTTAATGAAAAGGCTTCAATTTTCTCTACCCTCCAACTCTTCAGACATCCATATCATTGATTATTTGATGATGGAACACTCAAAACCCCTGTTGATGCCAACAGGTTTGTCATCCCAATGTTGATTTTAAATCATTTATATTCTTCATATATATGACTTAAATATGAGCATCTAAATACATGAAAGAGGGATAGGCTAAAAAGTTGTGAGGATAGAGAAGATTAATGTCTGTTCATTAAAGTTTGAAGATAAAATAAAAGTATATGATTATTTTTTTTTGCTTTTTTAAAATACATTGGTTTCAGAGATCAGTTAAAACTATTACTGTTTTTGATTACTTTAGGTCAACATGTCTCCAATTTTGTGAACATGCAGAAAAACTCACTGCTATAATGACACTTTATGAGTTGTATAACTAAATCCCCAAATCTGTAGATGTGGCAATTAAAATGGATTTTTAAAAAAAAAAACAGAGAACTTTTAAAAATTTATAGACTGAAATATAAAGATCTGTTTTACAGGAAGATTTCTTTGATTCAAGATAATTTACCTGCTCTGGTGGATTATAAATAAAAATGAATTAGGATTGCTGTTTCATCTAGGGATTCTATAACAGAAAGAATACTTCATGAAATCTGTCATTGCTATTAGACCAATGCTCAGTTATACCAAGCAAATACAGCTGTAAAATTAACTAAATATTTACCATGGACTGCATCCTTAGAAAATTTTGGTATTGGAATTATATCTAACAAACAAGACAAAGTTTGTGTGGAACAAAGCATTCCTGAAGCAGATGATACACAAATTCAAGGATTACTATTCCAATAATTTGTAGAAATCATAGATTTGTTACTAGATGGCTAGAAATGTCAATTAGAATTAATATAAATTAAAGATGGCAAGAGTTCTCATTTTTTAAAGAATTAATAATGTATGAACAAGATCAGAATTTGATCATGACATTATTTCATCATGAACAATATACAAGAGCTGCATCTTTTCCAGAAAAATATTGGAATTTTCAAATAGTAATTCAATTATGTGAACTAACAGATAACAAAGAATACCTTCAACAATATAAAATTCAGTTTTCTAAACATGGTATTTCATAAAGTACAAGAGGAAATAGCAACCACTTTTTTTTTTCAATTTCATAATCAATAATAAAATTTATAATAGCTGTGACAGAACTATATACATTTCTGTGACATAAAGACTTTAACATAAAATGCCTTTTTCCTAAGGTATTTTTTTATTTTTTAAACAAATTAAACTGTTTCAATAAATGATGTTGATTGAGAGCATTCTTTTTCTATATTAATCATGTTATTTTTATGAGAGACTTTTTTGCAGATATGGTTTTCTGAATATTAATAGATAAGCATGTTTTAGGTGGTAAACATGCTATAGAAGTGTTTAACCTGCCAAACTTGAATGCTGTATTTTGTGTGGTAAGACTATACATCGATTAACTAAACGGGACTGACAGTATCGTCACCATTCAAAAATGCAACTTAATTTTCAACAAATTACATTTATATGCATTAAAATTTTAAATAAGATTTTACAAAATAAAAATATTATTGTTGTTTGTTGATTTTTTTTTTTTGGTGCAACTTAGCAGAATCGTTTAATTCTTTTAATAAAAATATATTTCATCCATAAATAAAATAAAACTTTAATTATGCAGAATATATTTGTCTTTCTCAAAAAAAAGCTAACACTAAAAAAAGTTTAAATAAAATTAATGATTTTTATTTTATTTTTTGAAAAATTTTAATTTTATTATTTAACAATAAAAAATAAAATGTAATTATTTAAAATTTTATTCACAGATAATATTTTGAAAATTATAATCTTTTATTTTTAATTTTCTTAAAAAAAGCATCACTAAATAATCTGGAGGATTTGCCATTGGTTCTTATATAGGATTAAATAAAAATCAAATATCTATGGTTATTAGTGATTAACAATTAATTTTTGTTTTTAACAATTGCTTATTGCTTATAACTACAGAAAATTTTAAATATGTTTAATTGTATTATCCAACTCTAGTCGAATAATTCAGAAAACTTTTCTGATATATATATATGGAAATATTTTTTTTAAAAAACATTTTTAATTTAACATTTTCGCTATTGGTGGAACTTTAACGGTTTTTTTTTCAAATCAGTGATTGTAGCGCCTCTACAACCATCTTTCTACCTTTTATCACCCAGTGGATGACTTGTGTGATCAAGTCAAAATGTCTGTATATCAATATTTAAATTTTTTAACATGAATGAAAACACAAAATATGTCTTTTATATATGCAACCCTGAAAATCTTCGTATCAACATATATATTGTAACGATATATAAATATGTCGTTACATTAATTTAAAATAAAATCTTAAAGTTTGCAAATAAAAATAAAATCTATTAAAAAACAACAACAAACTAAACGCTAAAATTAAAATGTTTGTTAAACGTATATATTCGCACAGATTCAAAACTTTAAAAGTATATTTTTTAAAAAAAAAACAAATAAATAAGTATTTGAACATACTTTTTTATAAAAAAAGTACAAGACTTAAAGAAAAAATATTTTTGTAAATGGAAGTGATTGTTCATTAATTATCCAAAAGCTGTGTAATTAAAAAGTCTGATCAAAATTAGATAAGGAATAAAGAATTAGCTTGTCCAATATAGAAGCAGCAAATAAAGGCCCAGACCATAATGAAAAAATGGAACAGTGACGTCTTTGTTCATGGAATCCATAGGAGGACTATAAAAAGAAAAATATTGAGTTCCAGGGAGTTTTCGAACTTGATTTGGGGAGACGAACGATAAGACGCATTTGTCATTCTCTCTCACTTATTTAAAAAAAAATGAAAAGACTGTGATACCAGAATGGAACCAGCTAATGCCACCTCCAGAACATTATTTTCCAATGGAGACATCATGGGAATTAAAAAAACAGGAACCTGGACTCTTCTACCGTAAGCTATATTGACATGAACTCTACATTTAAAAATAATTAAGAACTTTCGTTCAAGCTTATGAACTTCTATCTGACTTTTAAGTTTAAAATCAATTGATAATGTGTAATTTTATATATGTTTGCATTTGATAAAAAAATCATTTCCATTTATTATTTTCTTTGTATTAATATTTATTGTTTAAATTTTAAATGAGGGAATTTAAGGTTGGGTATAGACATTGCATAGATTCATTAGCAGTTGATAATGTTGTGGTTTTCACATTCGATTAGAATATATAGGTCAGCGATGTCACTGCAAGCATCTTACGATGAATGCTATTGGGTTTTGTGTATTCCCTATGCAATTGACATTATCGATGATTTTGTATTTTGATCGGTTGTGTTTATTTTGAAATGTTTTTAACTGTGGAATCTGTGCAGCCGATCTATACTTGACATTATAAAACAAATTATATAAAATTCATCTGTGCAAACATATTTAAATGTTAAATTTAAGTTGGGTGTGAATGGCTATATAGTTTTGTAAAGTTATATTAAGGGAGGGCAATCTTAGGTTATTCGTTTCGTAGTTGAGTTGGCTCAATGGATTGGATATATTTGTGTAATTAGTGGATGTAGTATGAGATCTGCTATGGGCAGTATTACATATATATGCCACACACCTTATGTTTGCATATGGATGGGTTTGTAAGATGGCAAAGGACCACAATCCATTCCTATGGAGTTTTATGTTTATTGTTCTACTCACCAACATATGTAGCATTCCTGTTGGTGGAGAGACAATGTCTTCTCTAACTCTACTTACTGTTCAGATGTACATTCCTGACAGTTATAGTATTTTGTGTGTTCATATTTTCATGCTACCATGAATACATAAATGTATCAGATGGATTGACACCAGTTTGACTGTGAACTTTTTGGCCTAAGGTTAAATAAGGGATAGAATATTTTCTTTTCAAAGACAATCTATATAGTCTATTCATACTTGACTCACTAAATAAATATTAAACTCATTATTGAAATCTATTTAAATGTAAAATTAAAGATTAATATAAACATCTAAAATGTTAAACTTATTCCTCAAATTAGAATGATTTTATATGTGCGTAAATAAATATTATTATGTGTTAATTTCTGGCAGTGGCTTTTATTTTTTTTATATTTGAGATATAAAGTTATATTTTATAATCTCTGTTCTACTGAGCTAGTGACTTGGGCTAATGATCTAAATATTTAAATAAAATGGAATCTTAACAGTGCGTATCTGCCTACTTTATAAATTTTTCTAGGCTCAAATGCCTAGATGGCGCCCCTGTAATGCAGATTGTGGTTAGGTTCGATCTCCACTTCATTTTTATCATTACAATATATATATATTGAACTATTTCCATCATCTAATATGTGTATTGAATGTTCTTAAAAAAATTTAACTTTATTTAAATATTCCAAATACATTCAACTGTTAGTAATAGTTGATTAGTGGTTATAGTCACACTGGGTTGATGTGCCAATTGGGAAAACACAAAAATATTGGATAGAGAAGAAAGGGTACAAAGAAGAAAATTTAAAGAAGCTGCTCACATGACAATGGCAAAAAATTCCACAAGCTAACCCAGTGTACCTACACATAATGTATGGAAATCACTAATCAACTTTGTTCTTAGGAAAAAGTGAAAAAATGAGGAGGAACCTCATAGATAAGTATATGAAATTACTACAGACTTACTTTAGGCAGGATGGCTCACTTGGTTAGAGCATTACCTTAAAATTCAAAACTCAGGAATCTAAGGACCAAGGTTCGAATATCATGATAGTGCTGTCACTAGTCAGGCCAGCAAGACCTGAAGAAAAAGAGAGACTAATACATCTTGAAATGTTGTGCAATGTACTAACCCTGTTTCATGTGCTATTACTAACAGTTGAATAATAAATGAGTACTTCCACTTACAACACAAGATATAGTATTTAGGAAAAAATAAAATGAATCCATTTATTCAATCCAACCCAAATGATTATATATGGTCAAATTTTAAGTACTGTAAGTAAAAGTGTGAGGATAGACTACTTACCTTAAACCACTGTTTACAATAATTTTGTCGGCGTCATTCATTCAGATATCGTAAACAGTGGTTTAAAGTGAGTAGTCTATCCTCACACTTTCACTTACAGAACTTAAGATTTGCCCATATATAAGCATTTGGGTTGGATTGAATAAGTGGATTCATTTTATTCTTTCCTAAATACTATATCTTGTGTTGTAAGTGGAAGTATTCATTTATTATTTAACACTCGTGAAAAAGCACACCATAGATTAAATGGCTGATTAAATTTATTACAATTATAAACAGTGCTAAAAATAAATATTTATTAACAGTTGAATGTATTTGGAATATTTAAATAAAGTTAAATTTTTCTAAAGACATTCAATACATATATTTGATAATGGAAATAATCCAATGTAAAAATACAACTAGAACATCACCACCACAAATCATAAGGAATATATATATATATATATATATATATATATATATATATATATATATATATATATATTATATATATATATATATATATATATATTGTTAAGTTTTATATTTTTGTTTATGAATCACCTCACACTGCTTTTTTTTAAAGCCAGGACTGAGACTAAAAAACTATTGTCATTTTTCTTGTCAGATTTATTTCACATATTTTTTAACACCTATAATATAATGAAGCCTGTATTTATTTATATCAGGATATTTATCAAAAATACTCTTATCCAGATTCAATGACTTGATTTAATAAATATTTGTCTCATGACACTTTCCTTGAAAAATATGTATACGGTAAATGATAGGGGAAAAAACCATAATGACTGTCTTTGATAATTGTTCTCTCTTTTAAGTTTTTAGATTTGCCATTCAATTTACTATAAAAAAGAAAAACTCTTATCCAGCAAGCAAATCTGAAAGAGCCACAATACCATACATTTGCTGAAATTATAAAATCAATTTCATTTGCACACACTGCAACTAATTTCTCTCTCTTGCTTTTCATAACATGAATTTTCATTTTATCATTTATAATTTTACAAGGTATATTTAATTTATAAAATATTTCATAGAATTATAAAATCTGTAGATTAATTTTTTTTATTAACATTTGATAGTATAATTAACTCTAGATCTATTGCCCTTTAGCCTTTCACGATAATGTAAGTTAGTTCCATATATATTCTAACCGTGCCCGCCGTTGACCTCGTACCTCCACTTACAAATAAATAAATTACTATATTTAACGTCACCGGGTTCTAGCTCTAATAATTAAATATTAGATAAAAAAAATGTTTTACTAGCTCAAATTTCTTAAAAATTAACTTAGGTTCTGTTTTAAAGTAAATTAACATAAAGATTTAATGTATTCATGAGACGAGAAGTGGAAATACGAGTTGGCAAGGTAGATCACATTGAGCCAATATCCCACAGGATACCACCTCAATGGCATAAGAACACTATCCCCCCTTTATACTATTATTTCAAATAATAACTACATAGTATTCTTATGACTTTCACAATGTCTACTTACTAAGACTCACTTAATAACTATAATATTAATTCTGTTATCTTTAATAATAATAATCATCATCTAGCTCAATAAATTATAATCTCAGGTTCTTAATCTTTATTTATACTTCAACAAAATGCGGTAGCACATATGGTAAGAGATTTTATGCCATATCTACTACACTGCAATTAATAACAATAATGATTACAATCTTTCTTACTTAATCAAATTGGTATAAATTTCTTTTATTGCAAATTTATTACCATAATAAATCAATCAATATCAATATCATCTTTTGTCTTTAAACAATAAAGTAAACTAAGAAGTGGTAGTGTTTAGATAATCTGATAAATAAAGTAAGTGGCAATTAATAGCATATAATTTATCAAAATATTAGGATAGTGGATTTATGACCAATAACTTAATGCAATTTTATAATTACTTAATTATAAGAACATCAATAATAATTAAGATTAAACATATTTTTAGTTATCTTTTGTGCAAAATGTACTTCAGTGGTTGTGAAAACATTCTGTGAATTTGTACCATGATGTAGTGAAAACAATGCCCAGACACAAGTTTTAATAAAACAAATTTAACAAAGTTTATTAACATCAAATAAATTTAAATAAAAATAAAACAAATCTATTTACATCTTATTTACAATGGATATCCTTCTTTCCTTACACATGACAAATGTTAATTCTACAATTTTGTACTTCTTTATAGTTAATCCAATCATTATACATTTTAAAAATTATTTTAGTTATTTTCTTTAGGTTTATCACACTATTTATTTGAACTACTTATGGGTAACAACATTTTTTACCTTTTAAATACACTAAATTTACAATATTCTAAATTATTTTTGTGGATCAATATTTTATAACGTCACACTTTATAATCAATATGGTCTTAAAAAAGAAAATTTATATTTCTTGTTACTTTAAACAAATTACACAGCATATTATTAAATATTATGATTAACTTTAATGTTTGTTCTCCCATGCTCATATAAATTATAATGCGTTTTCGCATAAGCCATACTCCTGTATAATATTATAATGTGTTTAAATATCACCCTGTTACAATTTCAAATATATGATAATAATTATCGAGTGTTATAGTATTTTTAAATATGCAACACTTATCTCTTTAAAATTATAATTAATAATAAAAAGAGCGTGAAAATATATTTTAATATTTTGTATATTCTCATTTGATATACTTTTACAAAAAATTATAGTTTATTTCTAAATTAAAATGATTCTATAACTTCTTCCATTATTTAGGACATCTGTATCTTTCTTTCAATGGTTATAATCTATTCTTAGTTAACTCTTAACTATTCTTATTCCAAGTAAAATCATAACATACATTCTAAAATATCTATTGTTTTCCCTTCAATAAAACCTATCATATATGATGTAGTAGCACGAAATACAGATTAAGATAGCGAAAGATGTATAGGATATTGGGAAGAAAGATGGATAACTTGTTTTCAATGTACTTCAAGAATGCATGGAACAGTGTGAACAGGTTCGACATTTATTGTCTATTAACCCTTAAGATAAGAAAGTGATGTGGCAGCTATTTATTCAGCTTTACCAAACATCAAGGCAACTCACACGAAATATAAAATAACACTGTCCAAGACAACATGTGTATCAGTCATAGGGCTACGTTAACTACGCTGATTATCACCTATAAAACGAAATGTGGATCAGCCATAGGGCTATGTTAACTATGCTGATTCTCTCACAAAACTACTTATTTCCATTCCCTGTATCATCCTAGATTTTCATACATCATCTTGGTTTCCAAATCACCCTTGTACTCCCAAGTCACTACCCAAATTATCTCTCTAGATTTTCACTATATCAAACATCGATAAATACAAACAACTTTTAAAAAAAACAACAAACAAGATTCGCGAATATGAAAATCATTTCTCTATTCCTTAAGAATAATTTATCTCGCTTTATAACACTGTATGTTCATTACCTACATTTTTGTTAAAACAATATTCAAACATCCCAATAGGAAAAATCAATAGAAAATGTAATATAATCATCGATTATATTAAATTATTATTTATCAACAAATAAAATGACTATCGTATGCATATTTTCAAAAATCTAATCACATCTCAAAATGTTTCAATGTGTTGTTTTAAATGCGTTTTACAATAATAATAATAATAAAACTTTTGTACTACATTCATTCAATTTTCGGCTGATCTAAATAAATAAAACATACATTATATCATCAATAATTATAAATGTTACCAAAAAACAATTGTTATCTTCGGATTAGGCTTTGCAGTAGGCTTCTTTTCCTTCCTTCAAGCATCACAAATATACAATTACACACATACAATTTTATTAAAAAACATTCAAAATCAAACATATTTCATATAATATTATATATACCAAAATTAATGTATTTTGTTTCCCTATCGTTTTCTGAAACCTAATGCTTATAATAATAATAAAAAATAATTCAAACCATAATTAAATATTTTTCTGACGGTAAATCTTGTTTAGTCCCATAATATTACTCTTCTTCTTTTATCTGAATGTTCTCCATTATGACTCTCAAAGTTTTAAAATAACTTGGTTCATTTAATAAATTTGTTTAGACGATCTTTAATTTTAGCTTTTAGCATCAGATTATTAAAATATATTTTAGTTAGATATCCCTCGAAGTTTTTTTTTAATGTTCTGGCAAATATTCCCTCGGCGCGTCGATGCATCTTTCTCCTTTTTAATTAGACTACGAATATTTAATACTTTAGGTACCAATTGCGTTTTATGGATCCAATATTTTTTTATATTCCTCTTCCGTATTTTTCTTTATACAAATATTTCTCTTTAGCAAGTTTTATTTCATTCATTCTTAATTTTATGTACATTATTTTTTGATCTTTAACTTTTTTTTTTTTTCTAGAGTATACTTCTTTTTTGGGTCATCTTAAAGAAAGCAATTCCAATAATTTTAATTTTAAAATTATATTTGTCCATTTATTCTTAGATGAATCATAATGATTTTTATCTTTTATTCTCTTTCTGAACTTTGCGCACAATGTCTTTTCATCTATATTACACGCGTAAAAGCAGTTTCCTTTGGATACACTATATAAGCGGTATCAATGAACAATATAAACAATTTTGAAATGTTATAAACTTTAAAACTGGTTTTAAAGAATCTATCCATATTTTTTACTGAAAATTCCGACTGTACTTCTATAGAATTCACTGGCAGGTTCGATTAAGTTAGTGATACATAATTTATGAAAACTTTAAAATATTTATTTTAAGACTCTCTCTATGATTTTAAAAATTGTCAGTTAATTTGTTCTAATGATATTATTAGAATTATATTGAAAAAATTGAATAAATTGGAGAAAAGAAATTATTAGAGAGCTCAAAATTTTTACCTCTTCACTCGAGTCTGTCAATTCTTGTTCTCCTCGATTATACAATTAATTGGCGCGATTTTGGGAGTCTGCCAAGCTCTATTACTATTGGTCAATCCTACTTGGATTTATAAATAATTTTCTAAAGTTTTAAACTGATAATGTAACACTTAAACACTATCTAATTATTATTTAAAACTAATTATTATATTTAAATCAATTTAAACACTTTTAAAACAATTTTCAAAACAATATTTAATAAAATTATTCACTACTTATTTTTATTATGATGTTTAATAAATTCTATCCATTTCTACTATAATATTATTTAAATACTTTAAAATATTGGTATTAATTGAAACAAGTGCTTGTATAAAAATATTCCAGACAATTACGTAATCGTTTCCGGTGTTTTGTCTATTTTTGTCTGTCTTAATAAATTTACTGCACTTATATTATATAAAAAAATTTTATATAAAATTTTGAAGAAATAATTTAGAAAAAATATAGAAATAAATACAATTCTCAATATCATAATATTTACTATTCAAATACATTCCACTAATTTTTATTATTTAATATAGTTTATAAATTTAAATACTATATAATATTAATTTATTCTAAGTTTTAAAGTTATTAAAATTGACTTATTAAATACATTTTTATTACTGATAGCTGTGTTATTTTAATATGGCCAGCTTTTATAACCATATGAGCAATTCTTTACTCTTTATTTAACTAATTTTTTAAATGATTTTACGTATCAGGTATTTGCTTTAGCTTTAAATTGCACTTTATAGACTCTATAAATTTAATATATTCAATACATCAATAAATATATTCTCAAATTTAAAATTTTTTAGTAATTGACCATTATAACTATTTCTTGACCTATAGAAAAGGGTACAATATATATATATTGTAACGGGCTGATGGATTTCTCAGAAGATAGGGGGAGTGCATCTTACTATGGATGGACTTTGAGTCTTTGTGAGTGATTACATGATGAAATACATAACCTATGATTGTACCTATTTCCAATAGACTAGCTCTACATATTTCTATTAACCTAGATATAATTTGGGGCAGTTCTTCCAATTCTCACCTCTTTCTAGCCACATTATAGCACAGTATTCAAACTCAGGATGTAATTGCTTGGACTCTCTTATCAGGGAAGAAGATCACACTAATATCAGTTATTGCATCTTTATATAGGTGATAATTGATTACCAAAAATCCTATAAGCATATCCAAATACCATAAGATATAAAAAAATGTGTATGTTCAGTATATGTATATGTATTAAAAGTTATAGTAATTGACCTAATTATGTATGTGTATTTGCTCTAAAATAGTAGGATAATATTGATATGTATTAGAATAATTAAGATTATAATGTTTATAATGGGTATGTGAATAATGAATAGCTATAAAGCTGATGGTTAATATGGAAATAATGATGAGCTAGAGACCAAATTAAAATAATGAATTATATTAACATTTATTGATTAACAAAATATAAAATACGAATAATAATTCAATCTGACACATGTTATTTGTTATGTCAAGGATGAGTTTCTACCATAATAATATATAATAATGATATTTATAAAATAAAGTTCTTACCCTCAACCCAATGGTAAAAATTCATGCACTTGACCAATTATTTACGACGAATATGTAACATATATATATATATATATGATTGCAATTCTATCTGACTAATTTAATATATATATATACAAACATAAAAAAAAATGAATCTTTGTTGTCCAGATAGATCAATGGTTATAAATCATCTATACAAAAGCAATATCTAAGTAAGCTTAATTAATAATAAATAAATTAATATAAACCCTGTCATAATCTAGTGTATTGCTTTATGTGATATAATATTGAAATCTCTTACCTCTCCTTTTACATTATGCTGTCAAAAGTCAATTGGATGGGAGGTCAAAACTGATGTCAATTTTATTTCATATATATAAAGATAAAAAAAAGTTAAATCTAATATTTCCCCGTTTCTTACTCTCATAAATAATTTTCCCAACGTTACGTTAAATTGGCTTCCAAGTATAGAAACGAAAACATACAGAAAATTTACAATAGACAGAAAAAAATAATAAAACAAAAATCACCCTAGGAAATAAATTAAACTAACTATGTCGGCAATTCGAGCTGCAAGAGTATATATATATATATATTATTTTTAATAGTTTGAAATGGATGAAACAATGTAGAAGTACTGAAAACTTACATCGAACTATATGTACTCTAACTATCAATAAATATAAGTGTAAAATGTGCACATCTGCACATTTCAAGAGATCTATAAGCTATTCTGAAATCAGTATAACTAATCAGAGACGAATGCTGAGTCTCACATTTAGTAACCTCTTAATATTAAATTACTTTTAATGGATGTAAATATAACTATAATAGCCCAAAATATATGAAATAATGTGGAGCTATATTATATGTACACTAACTGTCAGTAAACATAAATGTAGTATGAGCCTACCGACATTTAAGATTTGATGGTATATAAGCATACCATTTACTGACATACTTTTGTGTAGTGCCTGATTTATATATACTAGCGTAATTTCAAAACAGTCAACATTTAGACAGTGCCAATATCAAGTCCAATCAACAATTTTTAACTGTTGTCAAGGTAATTCCTTTTAACAATAAGAATAGAACCCCATCCTTATTAATAGTCTAATATACTTATATAGACACTAAAGATTGCAACTTGACCACAGAGAATGAAATTATTGATACATAGACGTTTAAATAAACTTCTTTAAACAGGTAAATAAAACCTGTTCTGAGTGCAGACTTATAAATAGTCAATTATAACAGTAGAAATTACAATTATAAATTTCAATTGCACCCAAAGTATTATTCAAATAATAAATGTAAAAATGGTCAAGGTCAATTGGGTTTATAAGTAATCGTTAAAAACCAGTCAATATTTAGACAATCCCAGTATTAATAACAATCAACAATTTCTAACTGTTGTCAAGGCAATCTCTTTCTAACAATATATATATATAATGCTGGTTAGATCGGGGAAAATTGTGAGGCTTATTCCGTATCTAATTATATTCAAATCAATACTGCAATAAATAACGACAAAACTAAGATATAAAATAACTATACTTTCATTGCTCCACAGTTGAAAAAGTATTTTTTTTTTTAATTAAATAAACTAATAACTGTATTGAGTGTTTTATAATGCATCTCCAAAACCATAAAACAAAATATATGAATCCAAATTTCATATTACATTATACTACAAACTACTTTTTGTTATGCTGCTATAGGAACTTTATATTTAACATTTCAAATCAATTTCATCATCATAGATGAGACTTGTTAACTTTAATTAACCATTTATAATATTTTTGAGCCTTTCACATGAACATGAATGGATCCAAAGTGTCATAGCTCATTAGTCAATTCTTGTATTAGATGCTGCGATGGTATTAAATTCAATGATCTATTATGTCAGAGTTGTGACTTATGAATCTAAGCATTTTATAATATCATACCCATTTACTCAACAATATAATGACTTTCCTCTCAACATATAACCTGTAATTCAGTACCCTATAATAATTCTATTAGATCCTCCAACAGTAGGTAAAAATAAGATATGATTAATAAAATACATCTGTATAAATCCCAAAATTGAAAAAAATATAATTAGTCAGGAGTGACTTGGATTTTACTCTTGGACATGTCATGACATATATATTAATAAATCTGTCTCTAATCGAAGTAAATGCATAAATTATTTAGTTAATGAAATAATCATTATACAGATACAGATTGTTAATAACGAACAAATCATTATACACTCATCTTCTTCTATAACACACAGAACATATTAATAACATAAACAGCTGACATGCATAATATTATTTTAGTATAGAGCATGGACACAACATCTACAACTACCAACTAAATCTTTATTTTAAGCCTTTAATAATTTAAGGTATTTATACTTAACATTAATATTGAATATATATGAAATGTATTATGAAATACAATATATATCTCAAATGCAACATTTCTATAAATTACCATCAGACGAATTTTCGCATTTGAATTAATTACATTATTATTCTTTTATAGAAAAATGATTTTAAAGTTATAGAAAAGCATGTAATTATAAAACATGTATAAGAATGAACTTCAAAGAATTATTTAAATTCAGATCATTCATGCTATCCAACGATCTTGATTCTACTTAACCACTTTCATCTTTCATTTATTTACCCTGTTATGAATTTTTATAAAATTATTACTATGATTAAAATAGATTTTGTATTTTCTAGCTCAAATTCCTATATCTTTCATTAATATCACAAGTAGATAATTTATCCTTTTCAAAACCTTTAATGATAAATAAACAGACATAAAGATTTCACTATCTAAATCTAATAACTGTATATAATTTGAAACCTTAAATATTTATAATATAAATTATTAGCGTATTTTTCAAAAAATATATATTACTTATAAAACGCAATATAAATACAGGAAATTATAATAGCTTATATCATAAGAAAAATAATAATATATTGATGAAAGTTATTATATAATATATAAAGATTAAATAAGGCATATTCTATCTATGAACATACATATTATTAAAAAATGTAAATCAACTTACAATAAAAATGTTTTTAATTCTTCCCGACTGCAAGGAGACCAAGGATGTGGATAATGATGAACAAATGTTGCCATCATGTATTGTCTTTTATCACAATTATTTTTCTCTCCATCATGTTGTAAGCCAAATCTAGAATTTAATTTTATATATATGTTAAAGATCTTTTTTAAGGATCAACGTTATATATTGTGATAAATATAATAGATATTTTTTTTTTACAAAAAGACAACAAAAAATTAAATTTTTCTTATCAAACTTTACAAAAACAATAATTAATTCATTAATTAAAAAAAAAAAATCAAGTATATATTGTAATGATAGGCAATGTTCTATTTAATCAATACACCCCATTAATTGCATCCTATTGAAAAGGTTAAAAAATGCAAAGACCTTTATTAACAAATATGCATCACAAATGAAATCAAATGGAACATAGGATCATAATAATATAATCTTTATTATATTTCAAAGATTTGGTCGGCAAATTATAATGGTATAACAAAATTGAAAGGTTGAGGTTTACTAATGCCCGATGATAACCAATACTTCAAACTAAAATAGTATATAACTAGGAATGAAAGAGAATGTGTAAGTAAGTTCATTAAATCCTACATAAATGTTCCCTACTTTAAATTATTTTTAAATTCTATACATCTAGATTATCATAACAGAAAAGTGGTCTTTTAATTCTATAATAAACAAATAGGCAAACAGAAGATTTCGCAGTTATGTGTCCAACTTTACTGATACTTGAAGCGATAAGAGGCTAGCATTTGAATGACACCTTATAACTAACTAAATCAAACTTATAACATAAACTAAAAGAATGTATTATTTAATTTTACTATCTCTCTCAACACTTCTAATAGCTTTCTTTCAGGTTTAGCATTGAAACAACTAATTGGATGTGAATGCTTGACAAAATATAAAGAAGAATCAAAGGGAATATTTTATTGAATCTAATTTATACTAACAAACAACTAAATTTAAATAATTTATTTAACATCATGAGTAAAGTTCTATAATATAACTACTTATTCATGTTTGTGCAAGTGATTATTAACATTTAGATATTCTCAGGATTAAAATAATTAATAAACTAGGTCCAAATTGTACTGAGAAGTGATTAAAAACAAAAAATCACAAAGTCACTTTAATGTAGCAGCAAATAACTGGAGCTTCCAATGAGTTATATTATGTTTACAATCTTATCAAATCTATCATACCAGAAGTCATAATAACCTTTCATACCATAGATACATTAGAAACATGTTTTTTGTCAAGCACTTCATATAGGACATGTGACAATTAAACTTCATGTACATATTATTTCTAGAGAAATCTTAACCTTACTTTTTCATATATATATAAATAAAATGTCCGTTAATTAAAAACAAAATTGTAATTATAATTGAAATAATAAATTTAATGGTTTACAAACTATTACAAACAATCCATAAATCTGCAGAAGTACTTTCAGTTAATTTCTTAAACCTGCCTCAACTGCCATTAAATTAAAAAAAAAAGCGGAAGCAAACATTCAAATCCCACAAATCTCATATTTTAATGTTAGCAGCTTGTCGATTTATTAAATGCATTTTATTCCTGTTTATAAAAATTGCCTCTTTAATTTTTCTTTTACTATGGTTTCTCGCTTCATGAAGAATTTTCACAAAATTTAAATTTGATTTTGAAAATGTGAAAATTCTTCATGAAAAGAGAAACCATAGTAAAAGAAAAATTAAAGAGGCAATTTTTATAAACAGGAATAAAATGCATTTAATCAATCGACAAGCTGCTAACATTAAAATACAAGATTCATGGGATTTGAATTGATGACGGCTTTTTTTTTTTTAATTTAATGGCAGTTAAGGCAGGTTTAAGAAATTAATTAAAGTATTTCTGTGGATTTAAGGATTGTTTGTAATAGTTTTTAAACCGTTAAATTTATAATTTCAATTATAATATATATATATCACAAATTACTGAAACATATGGTCAAAGACATGAGAAAAGAATATATCTTTATTTACGATCTATATGCTCTCTTTTTCTTTTAAGAATAGCAATTGTCTCTGAATGAAGAACATTTACTCTTTAAGAATATATGAGATGCAATAATAATAATAATAATAATAATAATAATAATAATAATAATAATAATAATAATAATAATAATAATAATAATAATAATAATAATAATAATAACAACAACAACAACAACATTTGATAATATCAATATTTACTGGTAAGCAAAAAAATTAATACATCGGTAAACCTCTCATGAAAACATTTCAAACTTTCACACAGACAAGTTACATAGCATCAAAATTAAACTATAATGATGTATAAAGAAGAATATATATTTTACTCTACTATAACTCAAATTTAATACCGAATATATTCAGTAATATATTTTAAATAATAAACATTAAAATAAAATAAGCTTTCCATACACATAATAAATCAATGAATAATATATATATATATATAATGATACATAATATTTTAATAATAATATATATATATATATAATGATAAATAATATTTTAATAATGAATAACTGTAATGCCATGTGAAAATTTTACAAATCTATTTAAATATTAATTGAATTTATATAGTGTAACATTTCCTTTTCAGATGTGTATTTTATACAAAAAAAAAAAAACATTATATGTTCTAATTTGACTTTGTTGTTTTAAGATTGTGCCATAGTATGGTTAGACAACTGAGCAACAAAAAACCCTTTCTTTCTACTACAACCTGTCTACCCTGGATCTCCACATTTCTTTCTATACACTTTGAATCTAGCTGCCGCCTAGCTCTAACATTAAACCATAAATTATATAAAATATTATTTCATGAAACTCAACAATTGATTATAATTATCTATCAAATAATTCCTAAGGTAGATTTCGAAGACAGTTTACAAGAGAGTGATTTTGAATAATTTATATATATTTCCATGATATCTTGAATTAATCACATCAAATTAATAAAATCTATTATAATCTCATATCTTTTATAATAACTACTACTACCTTATGCATATCTCAAGGTTCTTACTTATCTCAATATTATATCCTAATAATTCCTCTATTTAAGATAATTGAATAATAAGAGGGATTTTACTAAGATCCAACCATCTTAATCACACATCTAACATTATAATATATTTTAAGTCATTTCATTAGAATTAATATATCTCTTTAACAAAAATAGTAAATTCCCAAATTATAAATCATCATCATATTTTCTAACAATTAATATAATTATAACTTATAACTAATTACTACTTATAAAATGAACTATTTTTTTTAAACTTTAGTCAGCTAAATTACCAACTTATCTGTTTTTTTATTCCCTGTTAACTTTAATTAAATTGTCTACAACATTTTAATACTACTATTTAATACTCATATACTCTTCTGAATGTATTTGAAATGAATGCAAATTTACTCTCACAAGAAATTTCCATGTGACTATAAAGATATAACTATTCTTAAGTTAAAATTATAATGCTATTAAATATTCTCATTCAAGTAATTATAATTGAATTTAATAAACAATTAATTTATCATTTTTGTTCCATATTATACTCCCAATAATTTGAGTATTTGGATATGACAAAGTGGGGAAAATAATTCCAAACTGAAATAAAAAATTTACTCTACCACTGTATTTACAATGGTAATTTATTTACATGAATAGCAATAATTATTAACAGAATTTTAAATAGTATGTATAATAACAAAACATAACACATATAATTTCATTAACATTTGTACAATTATATACAATAACGAGAACTACTGACTCCTATCTGCCTAACAATAAAAAAATTGTTTAACTTATATGAATCTATTTTTTTATTATTCAATTTCAAGGAATCATTGCGTATAATATTGTTATTTTTCTTTTTTTTTAATTATAGATTCCAAATTACATACATATATATATATATATATATATATATATATATGTAATTTGGATATATATATATATATATATATATATATATATATCTTATTTAAGATACATTGTATTATTATCCTTATGAATGCAAAACAACCACATCACATATTGTCATAATGTGATTATTTTATCACATTAAATCTATGAAATTAATACCTATAATAACCAAAGATACAATACCATTTGATAATAACTCATTTCATTCATTCTTTCTTTGTTTGTTTTCATTATTGATCACATTTGTTTTTATTTTCATATAGTGTCACTTGAAAATTAATTACCTAATACAGTCATTGTTTTGTATTTACATTTTTTTTATAAATCCACTGATGTACCATACCTACCTTACTTTCTTTATAATTAACATTCTGTAGATAAAAAAACAGATTTTTACTGTACTCAAATGCTACAAATCTAAAATGGAGGTTTTATTTTCCTTTTCAAATAAGGTGGGCCCTCATGGCAAGTAATCATTTATTCTTCATGGCACTATCTTAATATCCAGGCTTTTACATTAAGCTCTTGTGGATTTGATCATCCTTATGAGTATCACTTAGATTAGCTTCATTATGTTCTTATCAGTTCTTCAGGAAATTACAATTTACCACATTGACTATCTCCTGCAATGACAACCTATCTAATTATAAAAAAGATCACAGGATTACATCATACCATAAATCAGCATGATTATATAATAAAATTATATTTCCATTAATCATTTCCCTAATCTACTGGTGATGTGTTACAAAACAAAGTATCCGTATAATTTGACAATCGTCAATATTTATTTATTTATTATTCTTATTTTTTGAAAAATTAGGATCACAACTTTATTTATTGTATCATATAGTTTATCATCCATGCATCTTTTATCCTTTCAGATTACTTTTTTCACACTTACATCGTCATACATTTGATTATTTTCATTATTATATTTCTCGGTCCTTTAACACAACATTCTATTAATCAATTTACATTTTAAAATATATCATATATATATATTTTTTACCTTGATATGATTTTATAATAACAACTTAAAACATCATTTTACTCATTTAACTCTCTATTTACTTTACATCTACAACGTTCTCATCTAGGTTATATATCTAAAATTATAACTTAAATATTAACATATAAAACAATTATTTGACATAACTAAGATTAACTTCATAACAAAAATATATATAATAACGTTAGCCATTATTAATTCCTATCCAAAGAATAGAAAATTATTACTTAGTTTTTTATTTTCTTTCTTAGTGATTCATCACTATATATATATACTTAAAATCCTTAGCACAGTTCATCGCTTACAATCTTTCCAGTCACTATGATAATTTAGGATGGTCAGCGTCCTCCATATGTTCATTTAAAGTTAATTCGCACATATTATAGATACACATACATGACGGTATCTAAACACGAAAACACACAAATGGTCAAAATTCCTTGATGCAAGATTATTCCCAAAAATGCACAATTGTTTAATAGCATTTTTAAATTTAGAAAACTCATATTTTTATAAAACAGCTGCACTATTCCGAAGGATCCTAGAGGGTTACACATATTTTCTTGTGAATCATTCAATATTTAAAAAAAAAAAAAAACAATACTTAATCTAAAGTTGACAATCAAAATTACTCATAAGTTTTAACATCACTTCAAGGAACTCTGCCATTCCATGGTATTGCAAGTTTGGCAATTTCATTTTCGATATATCCAGCTCAGCATTTATTACTACAATAAATTTCACGATTTCATTTACAACGTTCACTTATTCAATTTTATTTTTCCCAATTAAATAATTAAAACAATTTTTCTTTCATGATAAAAAATGAAAGCATGGAAAGCCTGGCAACACTCTGAAATAGTTTTAACAAAGCACAAAATTATCTTTAATATTCATATTTATGTCTTTTCCTTCTCTTTCTTAAATAAAACCATTCAAATATTTCACGTAACATAACAGTTCTAACAAAATAAGTATCGAAGGTAATACTTGTGATATTTCATGTTGGGAAAATTGGAGAGTCTGTTCCAGATGCACTATTTTTGACCATCGCACAGACATTTGCTATCCTTGGGATCCGATTCATGATCGATTTTGAAAATAAAATGCATATCTGACCTTACATGTCAACATTCTTATAAAAAGTAGCACAATTTTACTTTAACTGCAAGTTTTAACAAAGTATTAGGTCAGAAGCTGGAAACAAGCAGAATAATACAAAATGGAAACACCAGAACAAACAAATACCAGAACAGAACTTCTCTCAAATTCATATGGCTCTTTTATAATCATTGGTTTTCACTCATCTTCAAACCCACCTCCTTAACGATTCATCTCTGGTATCAAATTTTAATAGGTTCTCACACCAAATTTTGATATTAATTATTCACATTACTAAATGATCACATGGTTTACTTGAGAATTTCCCAGTTTTAAATTATATAAATAAGTCAAGATACAATTGTAGCAAACTGAAATATATTTTTATAAATTAAAATAATAGTTTTAAATTTAACATAAAATTTTATAACTGAATATTATCATATATTTATTTGAAATTAATATAAAATCGTAGTCCTTTCAATTTGCTTTCTAAATGGCATCTTACATAAGACAAGAAAATTTATAATTGTCCCAATAAATAAAATTTCATTTATACTACTGTACACACGTGCTACCACACTAATTTCCTTTCTAGCTAACTATGGGAATTACAGCTAGCGCTAAACTTATTAAACAATATTAAATTTTACAGATTTAATCATATATATGGACTACTGAATTGTATACGCCTATTAGCAATCCAAAATTTACGATATAAACTTACATTGATATTTTGATTTCTGCATTATTTTACCAAATGAATATAACTTGTAGATCGTAAGATTATGGAATAATAAAACAAAAGATAAGAAAATATGTGTAGGACTTCTCAAAAATAATCGATAGTATAAAAGGAGGGGACAAGTTTAGAAGTGGTCTTTTTATCTGTGTTTGTCTGGCTGTTCTTGTGTGCAGCATTTTTGAAGGGTAATAAAATGCTATTAGCTAGAACTACTAAACTGAATCTATTTTGCATGTGTGAGTAAAATCAGATCATTCGCCAGTAACTCTCAGAAAAGTCACCAAAATCTTCATCTAGCCTTACCTAAATATGGATCAGAGATATGGGAGTAGTACCAAAATGAAACCATAATCAAACATTGCAAACTACTCATCAAAAGAAACAGGACTACTAGTATAAGCCAATCATTACATAATACTAGAAGCATACTGGTAAGTTAATGTCTGTAACTCATATCTAATAGAAAAAGAGATTTGCAAACTGAATTTTAAATAATAAACTTGTAGACAAAAAGAAAGAAGAGACATTTGTTATTAAAAACTTCAAAGTGAGATATTTGTATTCAATGTTTAAGATAATTATCTGAGTATGCTGCTATATGTGTTTCTTTTCAATATTATAATAATTTTATTATTATAAGTGTTTAAATCCTAATGTGTCATAATAAAATTTTTAGTACTAATATAAAACTTTCATTCTACATGCATAATTTTAGTTAGTTACATTCTTAATTTTTTTAGTTTATAGCTGTAGTTAATCACTTGATTAAGATGCCAAATTGTCTGTTTTTAAAGAAATGTCCTGGAAGTATATTTGATCAAACTATACAACAATAAATTGTTATTGATTGGTATAGGAAACAAGACATGGGTATGTCTTCATACACATACCAACTTATACAGCAATATATGTAGTTAAAGATCTATGACATTTGATCATTTAATTCCAACGATAAAATATCATATACATTTATATAGGAGAGATAATGTCTTGTAAGTATATTATTTGAATCTGAGTGCCAGTTTTATAGATTATTGTTTATATAAATTACATACTTAATTATTAATCAAATTCAAGAACATGAACATTATATGTATTTTAAAATTGTGATGACAATATTATTTTTATGAATTTAATCTGGAACCAAATAGTATTGTGATTTTACTACAGATAAATTTTAATTATATGAAATTATAATATTAACATTTTATATCTCATCATATTCTAGATAAAAATAGCTAAGTGACATTTAAGTAACCAAATATGTTTAAGTAGCAGTAGTAAGTGTAATCTCATCTTCATAGAAAATATTAAGTTCAATTTTAAAAAAATTAAACTAAACAATTTATTTTAATTAAGAGGAAGAAGGATTAAATATGCTTAAAACATATTTTAATAATGAAGATTCTTTTTTAAAAATATCATTTATATAGCTCTTATGACTTATGAAATTATTACATATACTCAAATACTATGAATTTAATAAGATTAGGCATAAATTATTATCATCATTTATATTAATAATTTAAAATTAATCAAATTTTATATACATATGTTTTCATATGAAATTTTTCTCAAAATCTTAATATTCTTTATGTAAGTATTTAGCTTCAGCAATAGTCCACTTTATTCATAATAACTCTCTAATAATAATCTGTTATGAAAATATCCTCAAGACAAACACACACCTATATATTTTTCAAAAATTTAAGTTACTTATATATTTTGTTAATATAAGAGATGCACATAATCTTATGTTTAAAATACACTAAAATTTTCAGTCTATAATCTAAAATATAGCTATTAATATTTCATTTCAATTATATTCTTTAATGCTATTAAATCTTAAAAAATAATCTACATTAATTTGACCAACACCAGAAATTATTTGTTAAAGAAAACTTTAATCTTATAAACACAAATAAAGATTTATGATTCTTTAATCCCTATCATGTTGTCAATGCATATAAACAAAATTAATCCGCCCATTTACAATTTGATATCTTTGTAATAAAAAAAAGGATTAATGACAATAGTAATAAATAAAATTTCAATCACGTTATGAAATCATTTCTTTGATCAATGTTAGACATACAAACAATATATATATATATATATATATATGTAATCAAATTACAAATTTAATCTTTTCTATTACTTTTTTTGAATGCACAGATATATATATATATATATTGTAAATATCGATAAATCTATCTATATTCTAAAAATCATTTGTTGTTATTTAAAAAAAATCTCTTTGATTTGATGTTTATATATATGGAGTATTATTATCGTTTATGGTTATTAGTTATAGTTGTTTGGATATATTATTTTATTTATTAGTTAATGGTACATCGCTGTGAATATTTAATTATTAAAGATAAATAAAGACATATAAATTGTTGATTATAAAAAAAATATTATTTTATTTGTAGTGATTATTAAAAAAATGCAATATTATTATTTATGTATATATATATATTTAAAGTTGTCAAATAAATTTTCGATTTAATATTTTTTTATATGGTTAATTTTTTTTTAAATGTTGATTGTTTAAAAGAAAACATATGTAACAATGGTTTTCAAAACAGCATTTGCTAGCACGTAGAACAACAGCAACAACAAAAGAAGCCATTATTATTATTAAGATAGTGATTAAACAAACTGAAGGATAAAAAATTGTTGTACTTTGTTTCTTTGAAATTGCCATTCTAAAGAATAGTGGAATAAGATAAATTTCTGTAATAAATACATAAACATGACTGGCTAATATATATATATATATATCGCATCCAGGGAGCTGCACCGTTTTCTTTCATTTATTCCAAAGCAATTTAAAAAGAAAAACTAAGCAAATTTCAACACAAGAATTTCATCGTGTCTGAAGCCGAAATTTGATATAGCTATCTGGAATCTATAATGGTTAATCTAATAATAATATGGAGGTAACTAAAATTAATTAATATATTGGATTCAACATGTCAATTTTTTTTTTCAAGGAGAGAAATTTTAAAAAAGTGAAGTATATATGTGCATTTGGAAACCAATAATTTTGGTATTTCTTCAATTTAACTTTAGATAGAATACATTCTAATATTAAACGGATAAAGGAATAAAACAACGGAATAAGTTGACTTTTGAAAAGAAAAATAAACAAGTGAACTTTGAAAGGTAGTAAATAATTTTGTTAATATAAATGATAAATATATATATTTGAGATCGATATTTTTTTTATTTTTATTTTTAATTATAAAAATATAACGTTTTTATAAATATCATTCTATTCAATTCAAGCGTTTTGTTTTCTAACAGCAATAAACGTTTAACAGGTATCAAAATTAACACTTAAGTAATTTAAAATCTTAAAGAATGACATATAGGTTTGGGTTGCATATGAGTTGCTATATATATATATATATATATATATATATATATATATATATATATATATATATATATATATATATTAATAAATGAAATTTATATTCATAAATTTTATTAGAAAATTTTTTATATTTATTTATCTATTTTCATTTTTTTTAACTTTATATAATAATTCTTATGCAGACCTAAACAATAATTTTTATATTTTCTGGATATAATATTTTTTTTAATTTTGAATATTTGAAAAAAATAAATATGGATTTGTGTTTATATTAATGCATACTTGTTAAGCACAAATATGTCTTTATCTATTTAATATATATACTTATTGCAAGTATATATGTATATTTTTTTTTGTATTTGGGTTTGTATTTAAAACATTGATACTACATAAAATTAAACTATAATATAAAAATAAAGAATGTACTATTTGTTTTATAATTAATGCCTTTGTAATTTATTTGAAAGAGTATTAATATTTTATTCATATTTTTTTTTTTTTAGTGCCAGAGTCATTATGAAATTAATTGAATTTACAAATTAATAGAGGATAACTTCGTATTTCACTTATTGTTTAGTCTTTAGGTTGCTTACACATATTATTGTTCACTGATATGTTTAGATATACATAAATTTACTTATTGGATGTGTATATTGGATTTAATAGAATTCCCTTTGTTTCTGATATATATTTGATTAGTTAGTCATATCAACCTTGAAAATAAATTATAATGATAGATCTCATTGCTCTGTATGATTTTAGATTTATTTCATGTATAGCTAGTTGAAAGGGCATATAAACAATTTATTTAAATATAACTGGGGTAATTTTATCTTTCTTCATTTAAATTATACAATTTATTATATTAAGCTTTCTCAACAATTGGATTCATTTAGAGTACATATATTCCATTACATTACATTTGATGTATGATATGTTTATATGATATATTTTCCATTACATTTGGCACCACAAACTGTTGGTCCCAGTTAACTGATGATTGGTATAATGGAGTAAAAGTACGTTCCATTACATTTGGACCCACAACGTGGCCAGCATATGTTTGTTCAATTGTCCATTACAATATATATATATATATATATATATATATATATATATATATATATATATATATATATATATATATATATATATATATATATATATATATATATATATATATATATATATATAATTCATTACTTGTCTTTTTTTGAAAGCAGATGAAAGCAAAAGTCTTTAATAGATTCTTTTTTCATTATAGAGTCAAATGTTTGAAGCCTGTGTTGAGTGTCTTGAAGCCAGAAAGACATGGAAGTAATTTGATGTCCAATTAACAAAATGACAATTGCTTATGGTGTTTGATTATCTTCATCTTTGTGCTTATTGTCTTAGAATTGTATATTGAGATATTGCAGATTTGGAGAAAAAATAATTAATTAATTTGTAGCTATTAATTTAAAATATATAAAAAAATAAGTTTATATTTATTTAGACTAAAGTTTTTTTTATGCTAAATTGCTTAACAAACATGAATTTTTTTTTTAAAAAAAAAACAACTATAAAAATCTGCTTGGTGATGAGAAAAGAATTAATTTTTACGGGTTTATAATAGAATTTTTAGATGACTATGAGTTTGAATGACAGACAAATGTATTACAAATCAACATACATCAAATAAAGTGGTAGAGAAAATATAACTTTGAGTAAGAATTTAGAGTAAAAGTTTTAATTTTATAATTATAGATTAATATTTAGCTATAAAAATGATATTTATTAAAAGTACTCGCAAAAGAATTAATATGCACTGATTAATTAGAATATGATAAATAACAAGTAATGTAATAATATTTAAAATAAAACTAAATAAACTTGGAACTGCTTATTAATTAAAAATTGTAGTGTGGCTGCTTTAGTTAGAAGTGCTGAGGCTTTGTCATTAAAATAGCAAACTGTGATAAATATAAAAATAGTTTTATTGATGCTTGAAACCTTGTAAATTCTCATTATAATAATCCATTATAAGTAACAGATATTTATTAACTGTTTTTCAGTAAAACAAAAGGAAAGAAAAAAAATATGGTTATGTAAATGATGAAACTATTTCACTCTTCACAAAAATCTTATTTCGCGAATGTTTGTATTTTTATTTTATTTTTAATATCTAAACCAAAATTTGAAACGTAAACATTTTTAAATAAAATAAAATTGACAAATAATTTTAATGAGAAAAATATATTAGAGCTGAAATACAAAAAAAAAAAAAAAAACGATGGAAGAAATATTAAGGACGACGTTATGCCTACATTATCAAGATAAATTTTATTAAAATGTAAACAGAATCAGTACTTTCTTTTTAAAGAAAACAAAAGTAGAATATTAATTTTCTCATCTAAATTATATGTATTTTAGTATTGTTTTTTTAAAAAAAAAATAACAATAGATGTATTTTCATTTTGCACAAATTTTCATTCAAACTTTAATAACTTCGGCAGTAAAAATGAAAATTGTATGCCAACATTTATAAATATATTATCATCAATGACTAATCAAGATAAAAGATTAGATTGGTTAGTTGAAAAACAACATATCATTTTATTTCTTTGTATTTGCAGGAAGGTTTGTGATGATGGTGCATTATATAGAACATTTAAAACTTTATTTAAACTTTTCAAATATCAATAACTTTTTAGAAAAAAAAAACTTTCCAGTAGTGTTCTCCACTCTTCTTCAGATTGAACTTACACCTTTAGATTCTCGAATATATTTCTGTCAAGAGCAACAGATTGTAGAAATTTTATATATTTATATATGAGAGTTGGTTCAAATGTTCCTTTCTTAATTTTTTTTTATTAACACATTTTTGAAAAGTTTAAATAATGTTTAACGTTTCTATACATTCAACATTTACCGATAAATGATGGAAATAGTCCACATTATAATTACGTATAACATTATTTAAATTTTGGTGACTGAAAATGATATCATCCAGATATTAATTATATAATATACTATACCGGATACTCAATCTATTCTGAAACAGAGGGCGCCACCAGACCACTACGTGTCTGGAAAATTTGTTTACTGTGATAGAATAGATGATGATGATGGTTTGCGCGGACTAGACTCAGGGAGAAACAAGAGATCTTAAATTGTTTAGACAATTGAGACAAAAGCACAAAGACAAACGTCAGCCAAATTAAGTTAAATATATTTCATAAATTTTATTATGAGAAAATAAATTATTAAATATAAGTTTATGACATAATAAATGTGAGTTAACTCAGGCGTGTACCAGAAATACTAAAGGCAAAGCTATGACAGACTGACTGATCTTCTAATAAACAAAGTTAAGAGGGAGGAAGCAAATTTCATTCAGCAGAGGATTCACTTAAACACTGGTTTTCCCTTTCAGATACTTAAACCATATGCCCTTGAAATAGATCAAAGAACCAGTGCCTATGAGCTGTTCAAGATCTAAACATGGTCAGATCTTGAATGTCCTTATATCGGTATGAACTGCACCAATTACTATGTTTAAAATAACGGCGATTGATCCACCCCAAGAACAATTGAAAAATATCAATGAAATGAAGAAACAATTAAACTGGTGAATCCCAGCCAAACGATTGGCGAAAATTACTTTAAAATTAATAATTAATGGTCTCAATAAGAGACAAGTAAATGATTAGAAAAACGGTTACGTCTGTCCCAGCAAATAACGAAAAGAAAATAAACTTACAAACAAATTCTGAGTACATGCTCTGATAAATTTAAGGCACACATAATAAATACACAAATGAATCTATCGGAGAGTGCACGTACGAAAATCTTAAAAGTTGAAAACACTTTAGCAGAATGAAAGTATCGCTCACCTGTAATTTAAGGAAGGATAAATTTTATCTTCCTGCTGATGACTTATAAAATTACAAAGAAAAACACAATTCTAATTTTCACTTTTAGAGATTTTAGAACGAAATCTCCACCTGCGAAAATCAGACAATAAAGTTGTCAGCCAAAAGATTTTTGGAGGTTTAGCAAGAGGGCAAACATAGAGTACAAAATTAATTAATTATTAAATACTAAATAATTACAGGTAAGCATTTTAAAAGCACGACTGCCAAAGTATTTATAAAAATCTTACATAAAATAGAAAACTCACTCGTCACTCTCCAATAAACAAAATGGAAAGCAAATTAGAATCTTAGAACTAAGATTCTAAGACACACTATAAAATATTGAAAAACACAGCAAATATTAAATATGAGGCTATATTGATTTAAGAATACATATTTGTGGTTAGATTGAGCAGAGATTTAATGAGAACTAATTTACCCTGGGAAGTTCATTTTCAGTTTCTTGAAGCAGCAAGATAGATGTGAAGAGGTTCCGGTTTCTTTTAGGTGTTCAAGGCATTACTGGAGCAAACTTGGAAGTCAGGGATCCATCTTTTGTGGAGTTAGCAAGCCATTCGGGTGGTGATAACAAGTATAGAATTTTTCATTTTTGCAAGCGAAAGTCTTTAATAACAGCTGATGTCCTTTAATTAAGAAATTTAAATGTCCGCGCACTGCTATAACTTTTACGAGAGAAAACCACTTGTCTATCTCTCAAAAATGGATTAACTGACCCTCCAAATTTCTGGGGTTATTTATACGTTGCTCCATTTCCCGCGAAACACTTTCCTTGTTGTCCAATTTCTTTGCCTTAGGCAGGGTAAATATTAATCTCCCGCTCAATCTATCTAAGAATTCTACCCAGGGTTTATTGAAATGAAAACAACAACATAAAAATCAAATCTCCGCTATTAAAATTGTTTACAATAATTAAAATAAAAGTAACAGGAATGCAATTCGCTAGCCAGCTTGTTTTTAAATCAAATGAATTTAAAAACAGGCAGTATAAGAATTATTCTAAAATAAATCGGTAAATATTTAAAAGCAAATCCGTTTTACATATAAATGCGTGTGTATTTTGATATACGCATTCTTTTTAAATAATAACGAAAATTTAAACCTTTACATTTAATGAAAATTAAAAGCTTAATAAATATTTTTGGTAATCACATCATTGAAACGGATATCAATCAAGTTCAATATACTTTTTTGGAATGTAAAAGAGTTTTATTTTTATAAACACATTCTCTTATTTAATATATAGAATTAAATAGTGGTTATTGATTTTTTGTCACACTATAACTATAATATTTTAAAATTAAGATTATTTCAGATTTGCTTTAAATACTTAAAAATAAGAAAATATGGAGATAGAAAACTTAAAAAAAAGGTTTATTCTACTTACGTATGTCCTGATTCATGAGTAGCTATAAAAATTGATTCTAAACCAATAGCTTCCGATAAAGTACATGACAATAATGGATCACACATGACTCCTACATATGCCAGACCTATTTTAACAATTATTTAACAAGTGATTATTGAATATAAAATAATAAAAATGAACAATGTAAATAAATATAAATGGACAAACCAACAATCGATTAGTATTTAATTGTTTGAAATACTTACAAACAAAGTACTTTTAATATCTATACTCTCGCACATACACACACTATATATATATGCCACTAACCAAAATTAAATTATAAATATACTATCAAACCTATCCCTGTCAAAAGTGAGTTTTCAAGTGTCAAGTTATATAATACAAAACATATCTATGTTACCCTCCCAAAATTTAATTTGCCATTACAATTACCTTTAATATCAGTCATGAATCATAAGTTTTAAACTTATTTTAAAATTATTTTTTTATTAAAGGTATACAAGTTAGAATTATGGGAAGTTAAAATACTATATATTAGTTAGCATCTATCTAGTTAGCTACCTACATTTTAATTTTCTTTTTAATTGAGTACTTAAACACTGCTTTAAACACTGAGATCACTAATTGAAATAATGTAAATTTCTTTGCAAAAAATGAAATTTTATTCTAGTAGTAATGCTACTACAATTAAATTTAAAAATTCACTGTTTAATGCAAAACTTTAGTGTTAGTTTTCATGGTAATATTATGAAAACTGAACCCTACCATCTTATGACACTATTTTTCACAAAACACACATTAATATACCATTTTAGTGGCCTTAACTTATGGCTGAAAGTACAAGAGGGGAGAGGGATTATTTTGATTTTGAATTGTCATCTTTTTTTTTTTTTTGATTAATTTATTATGAGGCTTTTTTTTGTTTCAAATCTTTAAGCTACAGAAAGCTTTATATGATAACAAAAAGTTCTTCCTTAATGTTTTGGGCCTTTATTTTTTAAAAAAAGACATAAACAGTTCGTTTTTAAAGAACATTTTTTTTAAGCCAGGGAGGTGGGGTGGCAGGGAAGGTTTGTTTTGATTTTTAATTATCGACTTTTTTTGGATTTTATTTTTGAACATTTTATTATATTACTGCACAGTTCTTTATTATTATTTTTTTTTTTTGAGGGACCTTTTGAATAAACTCTTAAACAATTCTTTTTTTTTTTTTTGGTATAATAAAATATTACCTACTTTAACTGTTTAAGAAACTTATCAAATATTACCTATCTACTTTATAATCATGTGAAGAACAAAAACAACAACAAATTTTCCTATAAAATAATTTATTGAATGAAAAAGAAATGAAACTTTGGACAAGTTGTGAAGCAAAACAAGTAAAAAGAACACCACCATTTATGGGGGCATTAAAAACAGCAGCCAAAAGTAACATGCAAATAAAATAACAGGGAAGCCTCAAAGCTGTAAGTAACAAGATTTTGGAGCCTTTGAAACAACAACTTCCCTTATGCAGATGACCTACATAGGTATGCTTGCAGGAGCTTCTCTTTCTGGGAAAACACAATATTGTGCATCCACATGTGTGGCCAGCTGGCAGTTCACTCAGCTGCAAACAATTTGGACAACTTGCAGATGACATTTTACAGTTCTCACATAGATTCATGCATACATGAGCATTTGCATGTGAAATCAGAAAAAAACATTGGTGAAAAGAAGAACCTTTTCAAGTTGTGTGCAGTTCAAAAGCATAGGGAAGCATGTGTGATAACATGACAAATCTTAATATGGAATACTAATTCCACTATGTTTTCTAAAAATTTCCAACAATGAATTTTTGCAGTTTCATCTTTTTCAAATATGGCCACCATCAAATCAGACTGTAGTGAGAGTTCAAGAGTGGTCAATTGATGAATACTGTCACAATGCAATGGGTGTAGTATTTCATTATGTAATTGTAGAATACATCACCCTCAGGTGTCCTCTATTTATTATCAGCAAGCTCTTGATGGATCCAGAAATAAGTTACATGGTTACTAAAAAGAAAGAGCTAATAATAATATGGGCCTTCCAAAAGTTCTGATAGATGCCACTCTGATTGGAGGTGATAGGTATCTCATACCACAAATGCCTCAGATTCCTGAATCATGTTTTCCTGACCAATAGTCAGCTAGTCAGATGGAGTTTGCTGTTACAGAAATTCATTTACACTGTGTAGTATTGTAAGGAATCCAAAAATGTTGTGACTGACATGCTTAGTCAAAACCCAATAGAATTATTTGTCAGTAGAGAATGCCTATATTACAAATGTCAATTTAATGACTCATATTAATATAGGAAACAATTTAGAGAACCTAACCCAAATATAATTTAAAGACCCTGATTTAAACCCAATCATGAAAATTTTGAGAGGAGTGAAACTTTTGAATGTGCTAAAGGATCTCATATAGTATAAGATGGAAAGCCAGATCTTATTTTACAGAGTAAACAAAGACAATGATAAGTGGTAGACAGTAATACTTAAAACATTGCACACCTCCACTTATAACATATATTCACTGTTTATAGGATGCTTTGGTGCTCATAAAAGAGAACACACTTTGAAAATTTGGTTTTACTGGCCAAGAATGTATATAAACATCTTAAAGTCACTTTGAGATTGTTTACTGTGCTTACAAGCAAAACCAGTAAACCAAAATTACAATAATACTTTAAAATTAATCATATCCAAAAGACCAAATGAAGTCTTAGTGATCGATTATGATGGGCAATTACTCCATTTAACAAAAATAATTACTTATTAGTCACTTATGATCCCTTCTCAAAATACATTTTGGTGTATCCAATACCCTAACCTAATACCAAACACATGCTCAAGGTGTAAGACAACCTATAATTTATAAGGAGAGGAAAGTCCAAGACCATTCTAGTAGACCATGGTACACTTTTCTTATCCAAAGAATGGAAAAGATGGGTCGAAAAATCTTAAATCAGATGTGCTTACATCCATTAGGAATCCATGGTTGAACCCTTGAAAATGTGTAATGCATGAGCTGAGTTTGTTCAGGATTTATTCAGGATGAGCATAAGGATTGAATAAGGCAAATGGAGCATGTAATCAACTATATCAATTGGAGCATAAATGAATTAACTTTATTCACATCTGTTAGTCTATACTTCAACCAACCTATTCCCATAATATTTGACAAATATCAACCCTCAGTTAAAGTATGCCAAATATGACATGGAAAGAGACATATTAAAAGCATATGTGCAACTAACAAACAAAGCTGATAAAAGGAACAAAAACAAAAAAGGAATGCCCACAACTTCAAGATAGGCACAAAGTATCCATAAAAACACCCTATATAAGTAAACCAATGGAAGAAAGGGAAATGCCAAAAATTCTATAACCAATAAGAGAGACCTTTCCCTATTGTAAAACAGTTCAGTCTAAATGTGTTTTGTATAGATGTAAATGGAGAAATAACGGGAACATATAAAGCACACAGTTTGTAATCTTATTTTGGTAAAACAGAGAGACCATGGAGTAGGTATGCTTAAATTATAAGCCATAAAGGTTAAACATAAGTTTCAATTGGAGTTACAAAGGAAAATAAAATAACATCAAAAATTAGCATCATTAATCTATGATGAGAGTAGACCCAGGTAAATGTAAAAGCAATTACTGGGATGCTTTAGAGTCAATTGAGACTTAAAAGCTGATACATACAAAATGATGGGCACTTCAATATTTAATTAGTCCTTTCTATAAGTATAAAAAGAGCTGGGTAAAAGGCTAACAAGTTTGAATATGCACCATCTGTAATAGAGTCATATTACCATGATTTCATACACTACAACAGTGATATTAATAAAAAAGGACCCATATACAAATCTCTTTTCATTGTGACATAAGTTATAAAGCAAAAAATTGAAAAGAAGTAGAGATATAGTGGAGAATCAGTAGAAATTAGAATAAATAGGTTTTATAATCATTCTTTTTGAATAGACAATCCAATACTAAACCAAAAGCATATACTCTGAGTAAGTTTTAAAATTTTAATAATAACTTAAACTTTTAACCCTGTAACAATAGAGGAATTGTAAGATTAGATTAGTATCTAACCTTTATGTGTGGTTTATTTACTCCCATAAATGAAATAACATGCTAGGTAACCAAATGTGGAAGATGAAAGCCTTAATTCTACTATGTAATTTTATTTTACTTATAATTAATATATTATAAACAATAGACTGCATGCAACAATAGGGTTCACACAGTGATGGCTAAGGAAATAAAATGTTGGTATGCTAGACAGTGGAAGCCAAGTCCAGTATAAAAACAAATCCACTTCCATTTCCATAATCTTTTTACTATTTTCAAAGAATGCAAAAGGTGTATAACATCGGAAAATCGAATGTTCAAATCTAAGAGAGCATGGACAGCTTATTTGAATACTCCAAATAATTCATTTGATAGTTGTACTGCAAATTATAAGAAACTGCTGGCAATATTTAAACAGAAAGAAGTCTAATAGATTTGTGCATTTGAATAAATTAATTGATCTGATTTAAATAGGCAGTTAAAATAAAAAGGACCATGCTATTCTTGAAATATGAATAAAATAACAAAATAGAAAGTCATCAGTGTAGTTATAGGTAAATGATGGGATATTTCTGTTTTTATAATAATTATTAAATGCCAAACACTTTATGGACTGCAAAACAAGGGACTCTGGCTAATTCAATAGGGCCATATGTTGTCAGCCATGATAATAGGAAGCATGATGGTTTAATATTCATTTGTGTAATGCCTACTGAAACTTCAAATGCCTTTGTCTGAAATGTCCTGATGGATACTTAATGAAAACAATATCAGAACATGAAAAATGACATCATTCCAAATACATCATTGAGGGGTCCCCATGAATAATGCATGACCTGCCATGGAAGTATTACTGGAACAGCAATAAACTGTATCTACCAGAGACATTAATTGCCTAATTCACAAATATTTTGCCAGTTATCTTGAAGAAAGGCTTAATTTGTTTTGTAATTTTTATTTTATATATATGTTTGTAGAATTCTGTATTTTTTTACTTATTTCACCTCAGCACTTGGAAACCTAAATTTTTACAACTTGGAAGAGTCCACTGTAGTTAAAATGAAGGAAGTGCAGGGAGGAAAGTTGTTATGTTAGACTTTTTTTTATTTTATTAACTAAAGTTTAGGTAAAATCTCCCTCCATAGTGATATCCTTACAACAATATGGACTAAAGGTAAAATTTTATTTGATATTATTCCATATTAAAATCATGCACTTGCTACAGAAATGGGTTTGAGTTGAATAGTGGCATATTTTTTGTTACCTAATGATTGTTTATTTTTGCTTATTCACGATGAATGACTAATATTTTGCTTGAATGTACTTTTCTATCAAACTTATACATAGTCATGAAACCTCTACAGTTGAAATTAGACTATGAAGCTATTACACACACCTTCATGTAATATTATTAAATATTTAGTTATCTTCATGATTATTGTAACAATCAATTAATAATTTTTCTTTTCATCATTCTTATCTGCTTTGTAAATATGTAGTGGCTTTATGTACATATATCATGGAAAGGGTTGGAGTAATAAACATAATTAGTCATTAATATGATAGGGGTATATGCTCGACACACACATGTATATAATTATTTATTTTTATTAAAAGAGTTTTTTAATTTTTTATTTTGTTTGTAAATAAACATTGTTAATTTAATTTTCATTAAATGTTCTCTAGTTTATCTAAGCTATTTATCCATTACTTCATCAATTCATAACCATACATATATGCATACACACAGTCTCCTTCTCTTACATTATAATATAGTAATATGATTAAATGAGTCCTTTACTTGAGTGGAACCCATATAATGGTATTGTAATCACTATCTAAGATAAATTTATCACTGAATAAAGCAGAGTGCAACATTCTCCCTAGGTTTAAATTCTGAGGCATGTGTGGAATCCAAAAGAGAGGTGAGGTATGGAAGAACTATCCTAAATAATGTCTGAATTTAATGTGTAAACATAGAGCTAGCCTATTGGAAATGGACATGATCATTGGTTAGGTTCTTCATTGCATCATTATTGACATACTACAAAAAACCCAAGGTCTGACTGTAGTTAGATGCATTCTCCCTCTTGGGGTGAAAAACCCAGACCTTAATAAAACCCCAAATAAAATAATTTTAAATTTATTTAATTTTTTAATTAAATAAATTATAATAATAAACATGAATAATATAAAAAAAAAATATAAAACACATATATGTATAGAAAAAAATTTTTATAAAAACACAAAAGAGTTATGTTTAAAATTATTTTATTTTTATTTTTCAAAGAAAGATAGAAATATATAGAAATCTGATTTGAGGGTGGAGCAAAATGAATAGAGACAGTGAATCATTGACTCTGACATTTATGTAAACAAATACACTTGCTTGGAGGTCTTGGTAGAAGCTCTATCTATTGATCATTAATACAAGCGTTAACAGGTTTTTAAAACTTGATTTTGTTTTTTCATAAATGTACCTTTGAGGTCTTTCTTGCAATGATATAGATTGCAGAGGCTTCTACTATGTGGTGATGCTGAACTGATATCAGACCCATGTAGCTATCTGGTTTGCTATGCTGAGTTCGAAGACATTTAGGTGTCTAAAAATTCATGCTTGCAAGCTGAATAGAAACTGTTTCATAAACGCTCAGAGTTAGTGTTTAGATCTAGTTTCTAATTCCTTCGTTCTCTCTTCACTGATGAGAGCAAATCAGCTTGAAATCATGATCTGAAAGTGGAATTAAATGATAGAGATAGTGAATCATTCTCTGACGTTTATGTAAACAAATATGCTTGACTTGGAGGTCTTGGTAGAAGCCATCTGTATATATATAATTTTTTTTTTTTTATATTTTTATATATATATATATATATATATGTATTAGAGTATATGCATATATATGGATTTGTTTCACATATACTTTCAACAGTGAATATGTGTTGTAAAAACTTAATAATACTAATAATATAGAGCATTAATACATTTATTTTTGGTAAATGAAATATTATTTGAATATAAATATCAGCATGAACATAAGTTAACATGCATAACCATAAGTCATTATGTAAGTCTTGTTAAAATAGAATTATCTTTATTATTTTATTAACAATTAGAATATATTAATTTTATATTATAATATGGGTACATCATTGTGCTTATATATATTATAAATAATAACATTTAACAGATACAATTGTTCGGGTATTTTAATATGTGAGAATATCCATTCTATTTTTATATTATAAAAATCACCAGTAATCAATAAAAATAGTAAAAAAAAAAACTTTCTGCATTCAAAAGTGTTTGCCTTTATGCAGAAAAAAATTCATTGATTACTTTCTAATGGCATCTAATAGTGATTTATGTAATATAAAAATATAACAGATGTTTGCAAATATTAAAATATTTGAATAATTACATCTGTTAAAATTATTAATTTAAAATATTTAACTGATCAGTGAAACAGACAATTATTTATATGAAATTGTAAAAAGTTGCTATCTTCTTTCCTTAAACTCAAGTAAATATTGTAGCACTTTAGTCTCTATTTACATCAAGAGATTGCATTTAAAAGCATATACTTTTAAATACAAAATGCGTTTGCAGTTTACTATTTTAATTGACATCTGACAGTTATTTTTCTAATATGGAAATATAACAGATATTCCCACATAATAAAATATTTAAAGACATATATTCTTTAAACTTATGTTTATAGATCTGTTGATAGATGTTATGTTTTCAACTATTGATAAATCAAAATCAGAATGATGTACTTATATTATAGAATTCTTAACAGATCTTTAATTTCATTTTTATTATTATTATTTCTAATTAATAAATTTATTTATTATTGTTTTCAGTTATTTGATTGAAGTTATTTAATATTAAAATGGATTTAAATATTATATATACTTTTATTCACAGTTTCAGTCCCTATAGTCATTGTATAACAAATTAGGTTTTGAATAATAACAGTCTTTAAAATATATTTATGAAAATACATATTTGCCTTGGATATCCATATTATTTTCTGTAGAATGATTTGGATTGTGTAAAGGTAAATATTACCTTTAAAGTCCATTCACTTATGATAATTACTATTTTTTTGAAAGACAGTACAATAAAATAAAAGTACCAGTTAGAAATTTCATTACTATATATATATATATATATATATATATATATATATATATAGTAATGAAATTTCATAACTATATATATATATATATATATATAAATTTATAATCAATGTCTGTATTCCAATTATAAACAAATATATATAATTCTTCGGAAAACAATACAATAATTAATACAGTAAATAATATTTAAAAAACAAATATCTACTATAATTTAATAAAAAAACTTTCCACTATCTAAGTAGTCATTATAAACTATATTTAAATTCAGTTACAAAAAAAACATTATAAATGTCTACAAAAACAATTACATCACACATCAATTTTCCCACAATTCATTAAATTTTATATTAGCAGCTTGTCTGTTTATCAAATGCTGCTTTCCATTTCTTATTAACATAGCTTCTTTAATTTCACATTTATTATTATTTTTTTCAATACATAAAATCTTAACTTTATTAAAATCAAAACCATATATACATGTAACATTATGATCAAAGAATACTGAAGGTCATATGTCATCATTTCTAACACTCTCTTGACTTGATTTTTGCACTTGCTTATATAGCAATAAATGCTCCTTTGACCTTTTCTCCAATATACACCAAGATTCGCCTATATATGCTTTTCCACAAATACACCACCATAAATATATTGCACAACATTGATTTAAAATACTACATCTATTTTTTGAATTATTCCTCAATCTATTTAAATTAGGAGTAGTATAAAATGTGTCACTACATATATTTTTATATATTTGCCTTATAAATTTCACTTGTTCATTACAAATAAATGGTACTGATATCCAAGAATATTTCATTTTATCAATATCTATAGCACTTAACATATTACAATTATTATTAAACTTACTAACAATATTATAATTAATTTATGATTATATCCAATATTTAATAAATCCATAGTAAATACATTTATATTACTTATTTTATCTGATTTATATTTACATAACTTATTATTCCTAAATAAAAATAATTTTAAACCAGATACTTTATGAACTGTTGGCACATTTGAGTCCCAAGGAACATATCCTCTTTTTGCAATATCTTTTATTATCATACAATAATCTAATTTATTTTTATTATGAGTAACTTTAATATCCAAATACTGAATTGACATTTTTTCTTCAAAAGATTTACTCCATTTAAATCTTCTAAACTATTTAATTCATTAAATAACAAATTGATAACATCTAAACTTCCACAAACAAAAATATCATCAACCTACTTGTAATATATTTTAAAATACCTTGATAACATATATTATTTTTAAGAATTATATCTTCATATTTTGATATTACAAACCTACATATTTGTGATAATACTGGAAGACCCATAGGCCAACCATTATCCATTTTATAACAATCTTCATTAAACATAGCATATATATTTTTATCAACAAATTATAACATATTATTGATAAATTTTACTTTCTTAACATCAACATTTTTAACATTAAAGCATCTACTATAATTTGTATAGATTTTAATCTATCTATTGAACCATACATCTCATATATATCAAAAGTACACATACAATCATTTTCATTAATATTAATATTATGAATTTTCTTTACAAAATCAAACGATAAACTAATAGTATATTTTCCAAATCCAAGAACATATTTCAATAATGTTTCTCTAAATCTACAAGTCTCATAATAAAATGATCCAAGGAAATCAACTATTAATCTTAAAGGTTTATCTTGTTTATGTAATTTAATATTCGAAAATATCCTAGGACAAATTGCAGCAGATAAATATAGATGATAATATGTATGAGCAGCTACATATTTATTTCTTTTAGCTTTTATTAAAATATCAATAAACTTTACACACAAATTTTCAATGTTTATTTTGCAAACCTTTTTAAATTTAAGTTTTTCCATTTGAATTATAACTATATTGTAGTAATCGAATTGTGACATTATGCACATCCTCAAACCTTTAAACTCTTTTAAACAAATGATATAAGTTATCATAAATAATCTTTTTAAATCTATATATTTTCAAATTCCAATTATAATTAACACTGCTTTTAAATTTCTTAACATTAACTTTCTGCACCAATTCATTTGATATTTCAGGAGAACACTTAATAACACTAAATGATAGTTGAAAGTACTTCTATTAAATTATAGTAGATATTTGTTTTTAAAATATTATTTACTGTATTAATTATTGTAGTGTTTTTCAAGAATTATATATATATATATATATATATATATATATATATATATATATATATATATATATATATATATATATATATATAAAAAAAAAAAAAAAAAAAAATATAAATATATAAAAGAGAGCATACCAATAGCTCAAACAAGCTCTTAATTGATAAGTGCAGTAAGAAAAAATATTTAAAAATCTATCAGGAACATTCCTATCTCCAGACCAATTGGTTTCGAGCTTATGGCTCACCTCAGTGAAGTGTTAGAATATTCAGACACTAGATCTAAAATATCAACTCATAAACCCAGCATTTATTTCATATGTAACATTTAAGTCAAAACTCTGAAGTTTTGGACTTAAAAATGTCTTTTACTTTATTTCAGACATTCAAAGACCCACAGCTTTAGAAACCATCTTATACTACTGATACCCATGACCACATACAGGTGAAAAAATAATTAATCTCAAATATTTGTATTTTGTGCTGAACCAGCATTCATCATTTGATCCAGAATATAGATCGGATAGCTGTGTGTTATTCAAAAGTCTGAGTTTAAGCCCTTACAATTATATTTTTAGTACAAACAATATATATACACACACATATATATATATATAAGTAAATAATAAATCGCTCCAATCATATGTAATTAAACTGGAAATAATTGAAGGTTTCAATGTGTTATATAATGTTAGTAAACTCTCCAAAATACCGATGATATAACCTCCATGTTAAAATATGTTTCTATATAAACTTAATTTATTTTCATAATTTTAAATTAATGAGTTTGGTCTATTATATATAGTAACTGAAATCAAATCATACATCATGTGACTTTCATAATTTTAAATTAATGAGTTTGGTCTATTATATATAGTAACTGAAATCAAATCATACATCATGTGACTTAACTTGATAAGCTTGTATTAAAATAAAGTAATGAGTGTGCTACTGGTTCTAACCATGCTTTATCGATAAACGTTGCAAGGAACTGAGCAGGACAAATTCCTAATGTCCACTCCATACATTCTTGTCATTGCAGCTGTTATGACTATGTGATTATTCATATAGTATACAAACATGGATGGGCTGTTCACCAACACACATTAGCCAGCATGGTGAGTTTATTGGCTATTTACCACTGAGTTTAAGATCAAAAAACACCATGGTCTTTCTTTTCAGTTGCCTCATAAAGCAGAATGAATGTTTGAGTAAATGATAAATATTTTTCCAATAGTTATATACAATCAAGACAGACAAAAATAAAAGCCTAGCCCTTATTCCCTGGATGCTGTAAAGTCACCAACAAAGACAGCAGTTGGTGGCCAAAGGCAGAGGAATCTAAGAGTCCTCTGATTGCAGTCACAGGCTGCAATTGATGATGATATTTTATTTAGGTACTTACAACTGTAGATCACTTTCAAGTGAAGGAAGATTGCAAGAATTAGAAGAAGAACTGTCTTATATTAAATGGGACATTATTGGATTTTGTGAAGTTACAAGAAAAGGTTAAGATATGATTGATTTAAAAAGTGGACATGTACTATATTATAAAGGCACAAATATTGGAAATACAAAGAAGTTGAATAGGATTCATTATAAATAAAATGTGGAAGAAAAACAATGTGGAGGTCGATAGTATATCAGACAGAGTGACAAAATTAATTATACAACTTAATAGCTGATACAAAATGCAGATAATTCAGGTTTATATCCCAACAAGTTCTCATAGTGATGAAGTAGTAGAAGATTTTTATATGGATGTACAAATGGCTTTTGATCAGAATAAACGACATTTTAAAATTATTATGGGAGACTTTAATGCTAGAATTGGTAAACAAATGAAAGATGAAAGTGCTGTAGGTAATTTTGGTTATAGTAATAGAAATGGGGGAGGACATAGACTTGTGGAGTTTGCAGAAAAAGAAAAAAACTTTATATTATGAACTCTTATTTTGAGAAAAATGTTAAAAGGAAATGGACATGGAAGCATCCAAATGAGTGTACAACAGAATTGGGTTATATTTTGACTAACAGAAATTACATATTTCAAGATAGTAATGTTCTGAATAAATTTAACACAGGAAGTGATCATCGATTAGTAAGGTGTAAGATAAATGTTAATGCAAATCTAGAAAAACAAAAATTATTAAGAAAAACAATATTTACAGTTGATATTCCTAATCTTCAGAAACATTCTAATTAATTTAAATTAGAAGTTACAATTCGATTTAAAGTGTTATCAGATTTTGAATAAGATTCAGATTTGAATGAAATTAATATGAAAATACCTGATACACTTTTAAAAACTGCAACAAAGATAGCTGGTAGAAAAAAAACAGCAATTGACCAATAAAATTTTTACTGAGACTAGAGAATTTATGAAGAAAAGAAAAAAATATGAAGATATACAAAAATGATGCATTAACAAGGACAGAATATCTCAAATTTTGTAAAATGATGGTGAAAAGAGTTTAAAATGATATAAGAAAGTATAAGTGTGAATTAGCAAAAAAGCTGTAGAAGAGAATTAGTCTCAAGAGTGTAAAGTAACATTTTGATATTGGTAGGAAATTTATATCTGCAATAAGAAAAAATGATGGAATTATTACTAAAAAGAGAGATAATATCATAAAATGGGTAGAAGACTTCTATCAAGAATTATTTAGTAATAAAGAACAAGTACCCCCTATATCTATTACATAATCGGAATTGCCCAGAATTTTAACTGAAGAAGTGAAACATGCAATTAAATATATGAAGAAAGGAAAGGCCCCAGGTAATGATGAAATTATAATTTATATATTAAAAGAAGCAGGTGAAGAAATATAATTTTTTTAGTAAAGTTATATACCAAATGTTAAATGATAAAGATGTACCAGATCATTGGAAGAATGCAGTATTAATATTAAAATTTAAAAAAATGTGATAAAGAAGAAATTAGAAATTACAGAGATATCAGCTTTTTATCAATTTTATACACAATTTTTACCAAAATAATTACAACTCATCTACAGAAAACATTGTATTTCCACCAACCAAGAGAACGAGCTGGATTTAAAAGTAGTTTCAGTATAGTAGATCATATCCAGATATTGAGAAAAGTTATAGAAAGAACAAAGAAATATGAGTTGCCATTATGCTTTGGATTTGTAGATTATAAAAAGGTATTTGATTCTATAAACATTTATTTCATGATTAAAGCATTGGATCATCAAAGTATAGATCCATGATATTGTCATATCTTGAAGAATATTTGTAAAAATGCAACAGCAACAATTAAATTACATAATGATATTGGGAAAGTCAACATTCAGAAGGGTGTAAGGCAGGGTGACTCCATATCTCCAAATCTTTTTAAAGCAGTGCTGCAAGAAGTATTTTGTGGATTAAAATGGAAAGCTAAAGGAGTGAAAGTAAATGAAGATTATTTAAGTCATTTAGATTTTGCAGATGATGCAGTTTTTTTTTTTTTTTGAAAATAATGCTTTAAAGCTGCAGGAAATGTTGCAGGAGTTATCAGATGAAAGTAGGAAAGTAGGACTAAACATAAATGTTAAAAAGACTAAAGCAATGTTTAATGGATTTTCTCAAAGTATGAAAATAAAGATTGATTATGATGAGTTAGAAGAAGTTAACAGTTACAAATACCTTGGTCAAATTATTAATACTGATGGAAACATAATGGATGAAATTAATCATAGAATTAAACTTGATTAGACTGCTTTTGGTAGAAATAACTTGAAAATAAAAGGAAATATGCTTGTGTTTAAAAAGGAAGGTTTTTAATAAATGTGTTTTACCAATTCTTACTTATGGTTCTGAGACTTGGACACTTAATAGAAAAGCAATAAAGAGACTTCAAACCACTCAAAGAAGTATGGAGAGATACATGTTTAGAGTAACAAGAAGATGTAGAAAATGCAATATATGGGTAAGACAACAAACATGTGTTACTGACCTCATTTAAAAAAAAATTAAAAGACTGAAATGGAATTGGGCTGGACATATTGCTAGAAGAGATGATAATAGATGAATAATTGAAATCTTAAACTGGATTCCAAGAGATTGTAAAAGATCCAGAAAGTGACCACATGTGAGATGGATGGATGAAATAAAAAAGTGTGCAGGGATGATGTGAAGAGAAACAAAAGATTGGAGAAGATGTTTTGAATTTGGAGAAACCTTCATCAGTGAATTGATAATGATTGATGATATATATAAATGCAAAAATATTATTTAAATATCCAGACTATCAAAGATGAGCTTTAGTTTTAATAATGTCTCAATATGTAATGAAAACTCAGTTTTAATATCTGTAAATAATAAATAACTCAGATTATATATATATATTATAACGGGACGGCCTTAATCATCCCAGTTGGTGTATTAAATGTAATATAATCAATTATATTTAATGTTTAGAAGTCATTAACTTAATGCTTCATAGTTAGGTTCGCCAAATATAACAGAATGGATTATATTTAAAATCTAAGTTAGTCTTGTTAAATATAAAGGGATGATTAAATTCCTTAGAAAGAGGATACGCATTTCACTACAATCGAACTTTGGGTCTTCAAGTAGAATGCTAGAAATGAATCGATGAAATACCAAGTCCATGATTATATATACCTTTATTATGCTAGCTCATTAATCTTTAAATAAGTTTAAATACAATTTAGACCAGGTCATACATCTTTCATCCCTCTTTCAGTAACCATTATGCCACGATATTTAAACTCACGGAGAATTTGCAATCAGCTCATTTCAGGAATAATTTCAAAACAAGTTATTTCATATGCCTTTATATAAGCATTAATTATAACTATTATTCATATGATATTTATAATACTAGCATATATATAATATAATTCAATAATGATTAGACAAAGAGATCACGTTAACAAATCAATATTTAATAAACAATAAAAAATATAATAGAATAGATAATAAAATATTAATAAATAAATACGGATGAATTTTATCATTTTAAAAGAATATTAATAAATGATATTTTTTTAGATACCCCATGATAAAACTCAATACTATAATAAACTTTCAAAAATTAAAGAAAATAGCTTAAATTAATAGATATATAAAAACAATATCTGGGTTCAAAAAATTAATAATTTATGTAACTTATTAACTTATTTACCGTTCTTATTTATATGCTTCACAATTACCCATATATAGGTATTATTTACCATTGTATAACTTATATATTATATGTATTTTTAATACATAAAAATACATTAAACGTTTACAATATTACGTAGTAAACACAATATAATCCTGTTTAAGATATCTGTCAAATAATAACTATTTTTTTATATCCCTCATCTAATTTGATGAATTATGTTAAGCTTTCAATTAATTATATTTAATAATAAATATAATTTTCCTATCAAGATATAAAATGATGCGATGCCAAATTTGAAATAAAGATAATAATAATAATAATAATAATAAACATATTAAAATAATATAAGCATTATTATAATATATATAAATATATAATAAAGGAAACTTATTTATAAGAGAGTTGAGAGTAGGTATTGAAGTCTATAGTTCATCATCCTAATGAAGATCTTTTACGAAGTATATTATTAATCCATTGGTATAATGATGATTTTATTTATCCATAGACGATAAACTGTTAACAATATCCAATGATTTGATTAATGTGAAATAAAATAAATATTCTTCGAATGTAGATGTTCTTAATCTTCATTTTTGTATTATCCTTAGACGTTCTATATATCTAATATTTCAAAATATTTTAAAATAGCATGCAAGGTTGGTTTCGAAACCTTTTACGATATAATAAGTGTACTACTCAGTGCACATTGTTTTATCCTTAATATATATAATTATCTTAAATTTATATATATCCGAAGAATAATGGAAGAGTTAAAACAACGTAGTTTCAAAACTTAAACAGACGTTCTTTTCTTTTATATTGCTATTCCTTTAAGATTGAGTAGAAAATTAAATATATTTTCCTTGCAAACTTTGAATCCACAAATTATTTTAATTTGGAAAAGTTAATATTTAAATTCCAATCGTTAAATAGTAGTATTGATAAAAGAAAAATAATATTTTTTTAAAGAGAAATGATTTTCTTTTTTCCTTCGTTTTTTTATATCCAGAGCACGAACGAATCTGCTCGTGTGTTATATAAGTTCATGCTTAATTCAACTATCAATTGTTCCACTGACATTAAGATTTAATAATAAAATAAAAAAATATATAAGTATTTATTCTTAACTTCAAATCTGGCATTTTACTCAAAAGCTTAAGGTATATATTATTTAAAACTTAAATGTATATATAAATAGTACATATATGTTACATAATAAAATAGTCAAATATAAATTTATATTTATAAATAATTTCACAAGAGATAAAACACGCTAGACCAATAATAATAACTGTAAGTTACTATTATATTTCCCCTTCCCTTAGGAAATTTAAAATTTTAATTTAAGTTAAAATTTTAAACACTTACAACTATTTTAGTATATTCTTATAGTTTAATTGCATTTATAGTTGGATTTTATGAAGGGTTAATTTTTTTTTTTTTAACTGTTATATCTTCCTAATACTTGGGCTATTTTATTCTTGTGATAATGATCAAAAATAAAAAAAAATTAAGGACTTTGATGGGTTAATATTTTTTTTTATAAAAAAAAATAAAATAAAAAAAAATAATGTGTTTCCTTCTTGGACCACAAATATATTTACTAGCCTTATTCCTGCTTCTTTAAGACTTATGGATTTGAAAAGGACTAAATAAATACTAGAGTATCCATTTATAAATATGAATTGACTCTATGGTTTTAATTATTTTAAGGCATTAAAGAATACCCTCACCAAAGCTAATGTTTTTAACTATACTTCTCTTTACATTGATCACTATTATTATTATTTTTTATACAACCGTATGGTTTACACTGCCCAATTCTTATCTTGGTCTTCACCTCATTTCTTTATAAAACATTATAAGCAGCCAAAATATGGTTTTAAAATTCGTGAATTGTATGTACCACGAATCTCTCCTTCTTGGTTAATCCAAAATGCATTTGGACCTGCCCTTTTAACGATAGTATAAGGTCCTTCATATGTATTGAAGAATTTATGGTATTTATTCTCCAATGGTTTGCTGGGATGGAAAGTCTTTATCAAAACTTTATCTCCGACTTTAAATTCATAAATACATTTTTTTTTATTTTGACTTCTATTATTTGCCATTTTAACAAGTTGTTTATGAGCTTGTAAAATATCATTTTCTCCATTTATTTTGGGTTTATTAATAATAGGTTTATATTTTTTAAATAATATAGGTATAATTTGATGAAAGTGTAGTCGGATGGGCGAGAATCCTGTAGATTCATTTAAACTCCAATTGATATAGTCTACTACACGTTTTGTCTGCTTTACCCAACCCTTGTGCTCCTCTTCTAAATAGGTCCTAAACAAACGTCCAAGCTCCCGCATAATACGTTCGCATGGATTTGATTGTGGATTCCTAATAGAGATTAGCACATGTTTTATTTTTGATATGTCTACCCATTTCTTCCATTCCCTAGATAGAAAAGGTGTACCATGATCAGTTAGTATGGTTTTTGGTTTTCCTATCATTGGGAATTGGAGAGTACTCAATACTTTGATTGTATGTTTAGTATTGGCTTGGGGTATCGGGTAAGCAGCAACATATTTGGAAAAGAGATCATAAGTGACTAATAAATATTTTTGTTTGTTAAATGGAGGCAAAGGCCCATAATAGTCAATTGCTAAGATCTCGTTTGGTCTTTCTGGAATGATAGAATTAATTGAATTAATATAATTTTGGTTTACTGATTTAGCTCTTAAGCAAATTAGACAATCTTGGAGTGATTTTAAGATGTCTTTATACATTTTTGGCCAGTAAAACCAATTCTTTAGGGTGTGTTCTGTCTTATGAGCACCATAATGCCCGTATAGACAGTGTACGTATTTTATGAGTGGGTCACGTAAAGACTTTGGTATTATTGTCCTCCACTCATCAACATTATCATTCACTTTATATAGTAAGACCTGTTGTTCTAATTTAAAATGGTTAAGATCTTTAGGTGCATCCAAAACTTCCTCCCCTAATAAAACTTTTATAATTGGGTTTAATTCTGGGTCATTAAATTGTATTTCTTGTAAGTTTTCCAACTCGTTCTCTACATTACTATCAGCCATCACATTGACATTTGTAATGTAGGCGTTGTCTACCATCAAATGATTTTGTTCTGACCTACATGGATTTCGACTAAGCACATCAGCCACGATATTCTCGGATCCTTTGCAATAATGCACAGTGTAATTAAATTCCTGTAGTAGTAAACTCCATCTAACTAGACGACTATTAGTCAGATAACTATGATTCAGGAATTCAAGGCTTTTGTGATCAGTGATCACTATCACCTCTGATCCGAGTAGCATTTGTCGAAATTTTTGGAAAGCCCAGACTATTGCTAGTGCTTCCTTCTCTGTAACCGTGTAATTTATTTCTGGACCTTTCAAGAGCCGGCTTATAAAGTAGAGGACACCTGGTTGGCCATCCTCTTGGATTTGGGACAGTGTTACCCCTAATCCAAAACCACTACTATCTGTTTGAACAATGAATGGTTTATTAAAATCAGGGAAAGCTAACATGGTTAACTCCAAAAACCCTGTTTTAATATTCTCAAATGCACGGTCTTGTTCTTCGGTCCATTTCCAACGTTCATCTTTTCTAATCAATTTTAACAACGGTTCCATGTGGTCTGAGAACTTCTGATAGAAACGGTTGTAAAAATTACATAGACCTAAAAATGATCTAATTTGTTTTCGGGTAGATGGTTTAGGAAAGTTTTGAATGGCAGAGATCTTCTCTGGATGAGGTCTTATCCCATTGCAACCAACAATATGACCTAAGAAGACTACTTGGTTGGAAACTAAAGTACTCTTCTTGAAGTTAATTTTTATACCTTTCAGAAAACACTCTTTAAAAAATATAGATAAATGTTGAAGGTGTTCTTCAACTGTGGTGGATGCAATAATTACATCATCCACATAAATAATTATGATTTGTTTTACCTCAGGAGATAAAGTCTTATCTAAACATCTGATTAGACCTGCACCACTATTTATCAATCCAAATGGCATCCTATTAAATTGGTATGTAAAACCCTCATAACGGAAAGCAGTATATTGGCGATCTTCTGGATGAAGTTCAATCTGCCAATAGCTGGAGGTTAAATCGAAAGTAGAAAATACCTTCTTATTTCCAAATTTCATGAATAAGTCATGTATGGGCGGTGGTATATTTCTGTCTGGGACAGTAATTTTGTTTAGTTGTCTAGCATCCAAACAAAATCTCATCGACCCATCTTTCTTCTTCACAGTTACTACTGGATTACAGTAAGGTGAAGAGCATTTGGAAATGATTTCCCAATCCAGCATTTTATTAATTTGCTTAGATATATCTTCCCGATATTGGTATGGAATAGGATATGATTTAGATTGAAATGGTTGATCATGAATTAATCTAATTCTCTGTTGGAATCCCTTTATCACTCCTGGTATGTCTGAGAAAATAGAATTAAATTCTCTTATAACAAATCGTAATTTTAACATATCATCACTTCCAAGCAAGTTGGATTCTGCGAGTTTACTCTCTAAAAGTGTTTCTGAAATGCTAGATGTTATAGAGTCAACTTCAATTTGATCATATCTTGGAAGCAATGTCATCTCTAAGACTTCATCATTAATTTTAACTGTTTTATTACAGAAATCAATTACACAAGTGTTCAAATGTAGGAAGTCTGCCCCTAAAATAACATTATGAATCAAACCATTCAAAATTAAAAATACATGATAGAGAGTTGTTTGGCCGATTTTAATCTCAACCCAAATTTGTTTTTGGATTAACTTAGCTTTTCTACTGTTAGCCATGGTAACCTGCATAGATTTCAGTGGTAAAATTTTGATATTAGGATTTATTGCTAAAATCTTTTGGTAAAATGTCTCTGATATCACAGAAATTTGGCTACCAGAATCTAATAATGCCTTAACCAGCAAGCTCTCAAACAAAACTTCTATCATAGGGCAACTTTGTAAAACAAAATTTGGTGTTTTATCTTCCCATGAACACATCATGTTAGTGATTTCTCGTGTAAAAGATTGATTCAAGTTCCTCATTGGGTATTTGGTTTCTTGAGGTGAGGAACATTTCCTCAAGTACCCTTTTAGTTTGTTTTATGTGAATCTATAGATATATCTTTACTACATCCCGGTTTTGGGAAATTTCTTGGATTATTAGAAGAAGTTATTTTTACTTTATTTAAATTATCACGATTTATTTTGGGAGAGGGGTCATAAGGTATATTCCTTTGAGATGTTTTTCCCTTCCAATAATTGGTATTTCTATTATTTTTCCTTCTATTATAAAATATTGTATTGATTGAAGCTTCCTCCTTTTTTTTATCAGGTAATCTAATTGATAAATTGGTTTGATTCATATCAATACTATTTAAAAGTTCTACTATTTGTTCTATTTTTGTTATATTGGTACACAATAATGATTGTTCTATTTTAAGTGGTAAATTTCTTTTTATTATTCTAATCATTTCGCCTTCACTTAAATGATAAGTATTAAGTGTTCTTAATTTTGTTATTTGACGGCGAAAGAATTTGGTCAAGGTTTCTCCAGGTGTCTGTTTATACTTATCTTGGAATATTTGGTACAATAAAGCCTCTTGTTTATCTCTATTCCAAAAATTTTTAATTAATAACTCTTGATATTCCATATAAGTAGATGGAGTTTGTGATAAAGACTCCCACCACATCAATGCATCTCCTTGTAAGTGACTATATGCAACGATCACTTTTTCTCCTTCTGATAAACTATGGTTAACAGAAAAATAAAGATTAAGGCTTCTAATATGTTCTATCGGAGATTCATTATGAGATCCTTTGAATATTTTTAACCTAACAAATTGGTTAATTGTACTACTTGGTATTGAATGGTTATATACCTTTTGTTTTTCTAAAACATTCAACTGAGAAGTTGATGTTTGATTTTCATGATTAATCCTATAAGTATTTAAGTTTAACCCTTCTAATTCAAAATTACTAGGATAATTTTCAACTTCAGGCATTATATGATACTGAAAATTTGATCTATCACCAGAGTCAATTACTTGTTGTGGATCTTTTTGAATGACTTCCAAATGATTTTCACCATGATTTTGTTCTTGATTATAACTATAAGTATTTACATTATTTTCAACCTGATGCATTTCTATAGTTGGTGTTCTTTTACATATCTGTGTTTCAATAACCAAAAATCTACTATCAGTTGATTCCTTTATTTTATTTACTCTATTCCAAGTTTCAGTAGTATCTTTCCTTAATTTTTCCAATACATTTTTGTCTATATTTGTATTAATTTCTATTGAATTCATTTTATTTTCTAAAGTTTTAAGTTGATGATCAATAGTCTCCAATACATTATTCTGAGATTCTACCTCATTATTATGTTTAGTAGATAGTTGATCTATTCTTGCTTGTGTTTGTTGTCTATCTACTTGGATTTCATTCCGTATTTTATTTTGTTCTTCTTTTACTTGATCCCTAAAAATTCCTTGATTTTTATACATTTCATCACATTTAACATTTAATCTATCTATTATGTCACCTTGGAACTCACTAAACCGTTGTTGACATTTTGAATTATTTTCATCAATTTCATTCTTTAAATCATTTAATGCTTGTTTAATTTCTATGTTATCTTTTTTAACATTATCCACATTTAAATTTAATTGTTGGATTTTTGTAGATAGTTTATTTTCAATTCCTGTTATTTCAATCTTCAAATCATTTTTTAAACTATTAATATTATCATCCAATTTTTTATTCATATTATCAAGTAATTTTTGATTATTACTGTCCATTTTAGTCATAAACATTTGTAACATTTGCTGAATTGTATCAACATTAAATGATTGACTAATTCCAATTGTAGATGATTGATTTAAATCTTCATCAATTATATTTTGTGTTTGAGATAACACTTGATCTAAACTCGGTGTTTGTTGAGGGTATTCAATTATGGTTGTAGAACCCCCAGGTGCTTGTACTAATGATGATTGTTCAATAATAATATTATCATCATTTAGTTCACTTTGCAAATCATCTTGCATTTGACTAGAGCATTTAATATCTTTGTTTGAAAACATTTTCCCACTTCGCAGCATAACAAATTTTAACTTAATTCAAATATTACTTAAGTGTATATATATTTTTATAACCAAAATATTATATCGTAAAGTTCTCTACCACCCCATGCCATTTATATATACTTATGATGTTCTAATAATATATGTGTATATTTTTAAACGTCTATGTCTATATAAAACTTTATCCCACTCAACTCTTGTTTAAAACATAATTTAATAATTAGTTATTCAAATATTGATCTGTCTAAATCATATTATATATATTACCATTTTTTTTTATTTATATTAATCTTGCAATTATAAATACCATATATAATGAATCGAAATTATAGATTCAATGCCTAAAACGTCGCACACCAAATAAAACGCAGTCTACAGGGTATGAGATTTAATTAATCGAAGCCCCTAACGTTTGGGTCGCCAGATATAACGGGACGGCCTTAATCATCCCAGTTGGTGTATTAAATGTAATATAATCAATTATATTTAATGTTTAGAAGTCATTAACTTAATGCTTCATAGTTAGGTTCGCCAAATATAACAGAATGGATTATATTTAAAATCTAAGTTGGTCTTGTTAAATATAAAGAGATGATTAAATTCCTTAGAAAGAGGATACGCATTTCACTACAATCGGACTTTGGGTCTTCAAGTAGAATGCTAGAAATGAATCGATGAAATACCAAGTCCATGATTATATATACCTTTATTATGCTAGCTCATTAATCTTTAAATAAGTTTAAATACAATTTAGACCAGGTCATCCATCTTTCATCCCTCTTTCAGTCACCATTATGCCACGATATTTAAACTCACGGAGAATTTGCAATCAGCTCATTTCAGGAATAATTTCAAAACAAGTTATTTCATATGCCTTTATATAAGCATTAATTATAACTATTATTCATATGATATTTATAATACTAGCATATATATAATATAATTCAATAATGATTAGACAAAGAGATCACGTTAACAAATCAATATTTAATAAACAATAAAAAATATAATAGAATAGATAATAAAATATTAATAAATAAATACGGATGAATTTTATCATTTTAAAAGAATATTAATAAATGATATTTTTTTATTTAATACCCCATGATAAAACTCAATACTATAATAAACTTTCAAAAATTAAAGAAAATAGCTTAAATTAATAGATATATAAAAACAATATCTGGGTTCAAAAATTAATAATTTATGTAACTTATTAACTTATTTACCGTTCTTATTTATATGCTTCACAATTACCCATATATAGGTATTATTTACCATTGTATAACTTATATATTATATGTATTTTTAATACATAAAAATACATTAAACGTTTACAATATTACGTAGTAAACACAATATAATCCTGTTTAAGATATCTGTCAAATAATAACTATTTTTTTATATCCCTCATCTAATTTGATGAATTATGTTAAGCTTTCAATTAATTATATTTAATAATAAATATAATTTTCCTATCAAGATATAAAATGATGCGATGCCAAATTTGAAATAAAGATAATAATAATAATAATAAACATATTAAAATAATATAAGCATTATTATAATATATATAAATATATAATAAAGGAAACTTATTTATAAGAGAGTTGAGAGTAGGTATTGAAGTCTATAGTTCATCATCCTAATGAAGATCTTTTACGAAGTATATTATTAATCCATTGGTATAATGATGATTTTATTTATCCATAGACGATAAACTGTTAACAATATCCAATGATTTGATTAATGTGAAATAAAATAAATATTCTTCGAATGTAGATGTTCTTAATCTTCATTTTTGTATTATCCTTAGACGTTCTATATATCTAATATTTCAAAATATTTTAAAATAGCATGCAAGGTTGGTTTCGAAACCTTTTACGATATAATAAGTGTACTACTCAGTGCACATTGTTTTATCCTTAATATATATAATTATCTTAAATTTATATATATCCGAAGAATAATGGAAGAGTTAAAACAACGTAGTTTCAAAACTTAAACAGACGTTCTTTTCTTTTATATTGCTATTCCTTTAAGATTGAGTAGAAAATTAAATATATTTTCCTTGCAAACTTTGAATCCACAAATTATTTTAATTTGGAAAAGTTAATATTTAAATTCCAATCGTTAAATAGTAGTATTGATAAAAGAAAAATAATATTTTTTTAAAGAGAAATGATTTTCTTTTTTCCTTCGTTTTTTTATATCCAGAGCACGAACGAATCTGCTCGTGTGTTATATAAGTTCATGCTTAATTCAACTATCAATTGTTCCACTGACATTAAGATTTAATAATAAAATAAAAAAATATATAAGTATTTATTCTTAACTTCAAATCTGGCATTTTACTCAAAAGCTTAAGGTATATATTATTTAAAACTTAAATGTATATATAAATAGTACATATATGTTACATAATAAAATAGTCAAATATAAATTTATATTTATAAATAATTTCACAAGAGATAAAACACGCTAGACCAATAATAATAACTGTAAGTTACTATTATAATATATATATATATATATATATATATATATATATATATATATATATATATATATATATATATACTTATACAAGCAGTAATTGAAGCTTCTAATGAGTTATTTGACATAAATGGACTTTCCAAAACACAGATGATACTACCAGTCTCTTAGTATTTGCTATTATATATGCTTAGTTTAATTAAGTAATTTTAAATGAGAAAGTGAATTTGATCTATTGATTATATAATTGATTAAAAGCTTCATTTACACAATTTCTTAGTTATTTATTATTTACAGATATTAAAAATGAGTTTTCATTTTATATTTAGAAATTTCTCTGAATATTTACCGTTTATTCTATAAATATATATAATCAAAAGATAAATTTCACTCCCTCATTTAAAATTACATAAATAAACTAAGCATATATAAAAGCAAATGCTAAGTGTTAGGTAGTATCATTTATCCTTTGGAGGCTTTATTTACCTTTTTAATATAACATAAACTATTAAAAGACAGAATAATAGTACATATCTTTTAGCATATAATGGTGATTTTGTATCATTTATTCTGTACATGTATATAGTCAATAAATCTAATGCACTCCATTATTTCAAATTACTTAAATAACCTAAGCATAAATACCATAAAGGCTAAAGGGCAAATAATATCATTCTGTCTTTTAATATTTTATTTATGTTACACAATTTATTGGACACAATGTTTATATATATATATATATATATATATATATATATATATATATATATATAACACCAAAACTGTCTCATACCATACTAGCTTATTCTTTTGCATTTATATATATACTCTCTGTAGAATACTCGCAAGTTGTTGTTAAGAAATAAGTCTGTTGATATCATATTATAGTAAACCCTCTGTAGAATACTCACAAGTTGTTGTTAAGAAATAAGGCTGTAGTATTATAATTTGCATAGAAAAATCAGTAAAATATTGATTCTTATGGTTTTATATATATATAATTATGATAAAAATAATAATTTTAACGGCAACAAACTATTAGAAACAATCCTTAAATCCGCAGAATTCCTTTCAGTTTATTTTCTAAACTTGCCTCAACTGCCATTAAATTAAGAAATTAACCGAAAATACTTCTGCCGATTTAAGGATTGTTTATAATAGTTTGTTACCTTTAAAATTATTATTTTTATTATAATTACAATTTTATTTTAATTAATAGACATTATATATATATATATTGTAACTAAATTAAACTTGATCAAAAGAATTAAGATTCCACTATTAATAAATAAGGGTAGAAACGATTCGGATTCGAATATAAATAAAGGTAGAAAAGATTCAAATATATTAAAATATCCAAAATTCAAATATTATAACTTAATACACGAAAAAAATAATTGTACCTTAAATTAACTTGGATTAGAACTTAAATAAAGTTGGATCAATGGAATTAAGTAGAAACTATAAACAAATTATTATATCTGAGTAATCTATAATGTATAAATCATAATATTTAAAATAACGTTGGATTAAATAAAACATACTCCTGGATAGTAGCTATAATAGTAAATAAATATTAAAATGATGAGTAGGAATAAACTAAACATATTTCTATAATTAGATTGTCAAAGATATCACAATATCAATAATTATAAACAATAGCCTGGAGACCAGTCATTTAAGGTGTCTGGCCTATTGAAAATCCTGGTTAGGCAGGCATTGTATCATCAGTAAACAAGTAGATCAAACTATAAGCAATTATTATTCAGAACAAACTATTATAACTCAGGTATATGGAAATCAAGTGAGTGAGTACACTGATAGACTCAATCAAATATCTCTCAATATATCCAACTGTAGATTTTACTCACTCTCATCTCTTGGTTGGATCTCAAGTGCATATCTATGTGAACAACAAGTGAATATGGTCTATCGGGGCGCCACTAGGTTAGCTGGACCTAGACAAAGTTATATTTATAACTTTTTCACATGTACCGGGTTGAATCCCTTTTTGGTACTTTATTTCTAATAAAAATGGAGGATTTTTGATTTTAGACTCATATCACTGTATCACTGTATACATTAATATTTAGTTAAACATAAAACATCTTTAAACTAAAGTGGAGTATATAAATTCATTAGATAGAAATCATTTCTTAGATCTCAACATAATAAATGCGTTTCAATATTTTTCTTTACAAGTTTTACCAACTCAAATCATTATTATTAATCTAGGATGGCAATTCACTCATCCTTGCATGAAATAGATGATGGGATGGTGGTTATTATAGTAATAATAAGAAATCAATATTTATTTATGGCCTTTAAACATTTAAACAGCTCATTAATTAAAACGTGATAATGACGACGATGAAAATGATAACGATAATGGTTAACCACAGCTTTAGGACTAAGCCTAATCATAAACCTAATTTTTATGAAGAAATTCATAATTATTGCTTAATTTTGGTATATCTAATTGCAACTTAAATAGCTAATATTCACCTTGATAATGAATGATCACACTTAATAAAGACTACTCTTAATGAGATATATACGCCTCGTTTAATAAAATAAACTAATATTTATTACTGCATTTCTAACATATACATAAAAATTTCTATATCTACATGAAAATTGATATTAACAATAACAACAATAATCATAATCGACTGTTTTAAAATCATAACATTAATTTTAAATTCTTCCCCCTTTCCCATAAATGTATTTCAAATTGGATGTCACATTGACCATGATTTTCACTCCACCAAAAAATGTCTCAAAAAAAAAATAATAAACACTGTTTTTTTTAGTACACATACCTTTATAAATCTAACATATAAAGTAGAATGACAAAAATAAATGTTAGTAAAATTAGAAAGAGCAAGTTTTAGAAACAAGTTTTAAATTATTTTTCTCCCTCTCCCTCCTACCTCTGAAATGCTATACTTTAACTTAAAACTCAATACTCTAATATTCCTAATATGGCTTATTGTTTTACATTCACACACAATTACATATATGCAACAAGTATTATATTATTATGTATGTGCATGTTTTATCCCCATAATATCAAAAATATTATTTAAAACAAAATAATAATAATAAAAAAATGTTACATTTTAATATTTCATAACTTTAAGTTAATAGACAATCATAATTTTAGTACATATATGAAGCTTATGTTTATCATTATTAAGAAATTCTGGATTTCAATTGATCTTGGTTGTTTTAAAAAGTTCTGAGATAACAAATGAAAATATACAACTTCATTGCTAAAGTTTTACTAAGTCTCTGATATCATAAAGAAAATATGTATAAAAAAATTTCATATTACCAGTTCTATTCTTTAGTAGCGCCTTCCAATTATTCAAATTTATCTTGTTTAATGTCTATAGTTTGCAGCTACCATTTCCGTTTTCCCTTGGAACAATCTCTTTCTTGCGGTGTACAATTATTTGATGATGATGATTCCATTGAGGTTATTTGCTTTAGTGGACAATTTGGAAATCATTATATTAACTTATATATAATTATTTGATGATGATAGTTCTATTGAGGTTATTTGCTTTAGTGGACAATTTGGAATACCATATATTAACTTTTCTTCTCTTCCTGTCAAGCATGATTCGTTTAGTGGGTGAAGTATAGCAGTTGTTTTCACATTTAGAATTTTGCTTTGATTTAAACTCAGTTACTGGAACAATTAATTGGACTTGATGATTTAATATTTATCAGTAGATTACTCTTTTTTTTCTGATTGCCTCCAAATGCAGGTGAATGTTTTCTTTTTTCTATTTAAAAACACCTTATTTCTCTCGGTCTGATTAAAGGTGTAGAATATTATTTTTCAGACATCTTTTCTTTCCTATATGATGCACTGGCTGGATGGTCTGGTCAACAAATGAGATATATATTAATTTTTCTTAGCCTGCCATTCTTATATTTTCAACATTCAAAACTTGATATTAAAAAAAATGATTTTAAAAAAAGGTTATCTAGCAGAATTAAAAATGTTTGTCTGCTTTAGTTTTAATAATTTTTAAAAAGTCTCTCTAACAATATCAACTGATTTTCCAGCTTGCTTTTATATCCAATTTTTATTTCTATTTTTGACCAATTCGTTTTTGAGCTGGAGAATGCAATCTTTTTTAGGAACATTAAAAAAAAAATCACACATCTGTTTTCCAGACAAACTTTTGTCTTGACGGAAAAAAAATAGTCTTAATCCTTTTTTACACCTATGTAACATCTCAAATTTGGGTTTTTTCTTTTGATCTTAAGATGAGACACTTTTAAAATTAGACTTCTCACATCGTCTCTAAGTTTTAACAAAAAAAAAAAACCTTTATAATACAAAAAAAATTGTTGAGTAAGAAAAAAAATAATATAACAGATTTTCTTCTCTTTCTCTCAATATTTAATAAATGTAGATATATTTATGTGATGAAACACACACATTCCATCATTCAAATCATGTATAAACTGACATTAAATAATCTAATTGTTAGCTTAGTAACTATAACCCTAATATTTAAAATTAAAACCTTAGCTTCTAAATCCAAATTACAATTATAGAAAAGCAAAAATAGAAGTATAGAATAAGATATTAAAATTTGGCAAGTGTAGGATAGTTTTAAAGAAAGTTAATATGTGTAATTTAAAAGGGACTAACTAAATAGCTTTTATAACACACACTGCCTATACATATGCGTTATAACTTTATTTATTTTTAACAAAAAAATTAAATATGGAATAATTAACTGTGTGTACTACTCAATACACAAACAAATAAAGAATATAACTCTTGCCCCACTCTCTTTCTATTTTAAACTTGGGTGCCCTACAGCTTCATTTACCATATAAAAATGTGATGATAATTTTTGTTTTTACATTTTCTTTCATGCACATTACTACAAATTTAGCTACTGACTAAATAGTAATGGCACAATATATATATATATATATATATATATATATATATATATATGTACTATTTAGTCATTTATATTTTATACATATATATATATATATATATATATGTTAAAACGAAGATTTGCATGGGTTAAATATATAAAATACATATTTTGCGGATTCATCCGTGTTAAAAACTTTTAATATTAATATACTGACGTTTCGACTTGGTCACACAAGCCATCCACAGAGTTATAAAAGGTAGAAAGACAGTTGTACAGGCGCTACAATCACTGATTTGAATAAAATGTTAAAATTCCACCAATAGCAAAAAATGTTAAACTTAGGAATGTTTTTTAAAAAAATCTTTCCAAATAGGAGGAAGTTTACAGGTATCATCTCGCTTATTGATACAATCTGGCCTTTTAAGTATCTCAATGGCTTCTCTAATTTTGCATTGGTAGAGATTATCACATCTGGATATGATCCTGGTACTAGAAAAATCAATTTTATGACCTGAATCTGTAGTATGGAGTGAGAGTGCTGATGATGATGAGTGTTGTTTAACTGCATTAACATGCTCATCTCTCCTAACACTGATGCGATGATTACTCATACCTATGTAAGAAGCTTTACAATTTTTACATGAGATTCAAGAGGGATTGAATCCTTAGGCTTGGTTATTATATTGCTGATCTTTTGATGAGCAGAAAATGCTGTATCTATATTATAGCGTTTTAATATACGTCCGATACTGTCTGTAGTTCCTTTTACATATGGAACACAAATCCTAATAGCTGATTTATCATCTTTTTGTTTCCTATTTTGTCTATTTTGGGCTTGAAATAAGGCTTTTTTTTATATAAATTTGTAATTATAACTATTTGCTAATAAAACACTATTAATATGATTTATTAATTGCTCTATTTAAAAGAGTTTTGGCTACAGAAACTATCTGAGTTGGGTGATGATGAGAATGGAAATGCAAATATCTGTCTGTGTATGTATCCTTTCTGTAAATAGAAAAAGATAAACTATTTGGTGTTCTGGTGACTAGAACATCAAGAAAAGGGAGTTTTCCATCAGACTCTATCTCCATTGTAAATTTAATATGAGGATGCATATCATTTAAATGTAAGAAAAAATTATCTAATTTATTTTTTATTTTTTATTTTTTATTTATTTTTTATTATCTAATTTATTTATTTTTTTTTAGTAATAAAATACATCCTTTACTGTGGACTAGTTTTGATCGTATGGCAAGTTTTAGATCGTTTAAAGATTCGGAATTTGTAACAGCAAAGCAAAAGAAAAAATTGCAAAGCTAATTAGAACACAATCCCCAAACATTATGTATCCAAATCAAAAAACCGTTTACAATTTATCTAAGAAAGCCCTCTCTACAGATTAAATTTCGGTTTTAGAAAAAGGTTTCAATTTTGCTTTAACACCTTCCCGGATACCTTTTGAGAAAATTGTCTGTAATGTTGAATCAGCTCTTGATAAAATTGATTCTACATCGGCTGATTTAGCTAGAGCTGAGATTTGTAATATTTTAAAAAAAGCTAAGCTTCCTAAAAATAATTTTTCAAAGAAAGAAAGACAAGCATTAAATAATATAAAATCGGACAAATCAATTGTTGTACTTCCAGCTGATAAAGGTAATGCCACAGTTGTAATGGATCGTGACATTTACCATAATAAAATTTTAGATCTGCTTAGTGATAAAACTTATAAACTATCAAAAAGAGATCATACTACATATTTGGAAAAAACAACAAAAGCTATTATTAATAAATCACCTATTGAAACAGAGATAAAAAATAAAATAATCCCTCGTGAAAAATCTTGTGTCTGTCCAAAATTTTATGGACTTCCAAAAATTCACAAACCAGATACCCCTCTTCGTCCAATAGTAAGTGCAATAGGTTCTCCAACTCATATTTTAGCTAGATACTTATCGGATTTCATTAAACCTACAATCCCATCTATTAAATCATATATTAAAAACTCTCTTCATTTTTATTTCTGTTTTAAAAAGTTTAAAAATTAATGCTAGTGACATTCTGGTCAGTTTTGATGTCGTGTCTTTGTTTACAAACATTCCAATTGATGAAGCTTTAAATATAATCTCACAACGTTGCAATTTACCAGACCATATTATTGCTTTGATTAAACATTGTCTCTTAAATACATATTTTGTATACAATGGACAGCATTACAGACAAGTTTTTGGTACTCCTATGGGCTCACCTATCTCAGGAGTAATAGCTGATTTATTCATGGAATATATAGAAACTCGTGCTTTAGAATCATCATCTTCCGAACCTCCTCTCATTTGGCTCAGATACATAGATGACACTTTTGTCATATGGCAACATGGAAAAAATACATTAGATGATTTTTTCTTACATTTAAATAATATGCATCCTCATATTAAATTTACAATGGAGACAGAGTCTGATGGAAAACTCCCTTTTCTTGATGTTCTAGTCACCAGAACACCAAATAGTTTATCTTTTTCTATTTACAGAAAGGATACACACACAGACAGATATTTACATTTCCATTCTCATCATCACCCAACTCAGATAGTTTCTGTAGCCAAAACTCTTTTAAATAGAGCAATTAACCTTTCAGATGACACACATCTGAAAGAAGAAATAAATCATATTAATAGTGTTTTATTAGAAAATAGTTATAATTACAAATTTATAAAAAAAGCCTTATTTCAAGCCCAAAATAGACAAAATAGGAAACAAAAAGATGATAAGTCAGCTATTAGGATTTGTGTTCCATATGTAAAAGGAACTACAGACAGTATCGGACGTATATTAAAACGCTATAATATAGATACAGCATTTTCTGCTCATCAAAAGATCAGCAATATAATAACCAAGCCTAAGGATTCAATCCCTCTTGAATCTCATGGTGTCTATCAAATCTCATGTAAAAATTGTAAAGCTTCTTACATAGGTATGAGTAATCGTCGCATCAGTGTTAGGAGAGATGAGCATGCTAATGCAGTTAAACAACACTCATCATCATCAGCACTCTCACTCCATACTATAGATTCAGGTCATAAAATAGATTTTTCTAGTACCAGGATCATATCCAGATGTGATAATCTCTACCAATGCAAAATCAGAGAAGCCATTGAGATACTTAAAAGGCCAGATTGTATCAATAAGCGAGATGATATGTGCAAACTTCCTCCTATTTGGAAAGATTTCTTTAAAAAACATTCTTAAATTTAACATTTTTGCTATTGGTGGGATTTTTAATGTTTTATTCAAACCAGTGATTGTAGAGCCTCTACAACCATCTTTCTACCTTTTTATAACTCTGTGGATGGCTTGTGTAACCAAGTTGAAATGTCAGTATATTGATATTAAAAGTTTTTAACACGGATGAACCCGCAAAATATGTATTTTATATATATATATATATATATAATTGTAGTCAATATTTAACACTTTATTCGAATATATTTCACTGTTTTTGCTTTTATTTAATGAATATTTATTTGCAAAGCCTATTATTTCTAAGAAACACTTCAAACCTGCCATTTTGTGTCACATTTGCACTCTTGACTTATATGGAATATAATCTCTTTTTACTATTAGTTTAATGGTCCTATAGTAATCCAGCATACATTGATTTCTAGTTATTTTAAGATCAAGAAACTGAATGCATATTAAATTTTCATTTGTTTATATCCAGTTTAGGCCCTTTAAACTATTTAATTCTTTAATTAATTCATTAATTATATTTGGTTTGCCACATACAAAAATATCATCAACATATCATAAATGTACAGTAATAATTTTTGATAAAATTACTTTTTCAAAATATGTTCTTCATGTGTAGAAATTACAAAATTACATATTTGAGCAATAGTAAGTAAACCCATTGGCCAGCCATTGCCCATTTTATAAAAATCCTTCATAAAAACTGCATAAATAATTGTATCGATAAAGTCTCATGTTTCATTTATAAATTTTATTATTTTCACATTTACATTTTTTAAACTTAATGCATTATAAATAATTTCAATAAATGCTAATAAATCAATTGATCCATAGATTTCACTGACATCTAGACTACATATTATATCATTATCATCACTTTTAACATTACAGATGTTATCATTTCCAACACATTCAGTTTTAAAAATGTTAATGCGAAAATAATAAAATTTATAACTGAAATATTAAGCTTTATCGATAAAAATATTTAGTCAATTTTTAAGAATTTTTATAAAATGGCCAATAGTTTGCCAATCGGTTTATCTATTGTTCATCAAATATATAAGTTTGTAATTTCTATATATAAAGAAAATATTTTGAAAAAATGAATTTTATCAAAAAAATATTACTGTATATTACCAATATGTTGATAATGTTTTTGTATATAACAAATAACCTACAATTAATGAGTTGTTTAAAGAATTAAATGGTTTAAAAGGCCTAAAATGGATAAAAATAGATGAAAAGTTAATGTGCATTCAGTTTCTTAATCTTGAAATAACTAGAAATCAATGAATGCTAGATGACTGTATCACCATTAAACTAATTGTAAAAAGAGGTTATATTCTATATAAACCAAGGGTGCCAATGTCACACAAAAATGGCAGGTTTGTAGTCCTTCTTATTTAGCAATAATATTCTTTGCTAATATTCATTGAATAAAGGCATAAGTATTGAAATATATTAGAATGAATTGTTAAATGTTGGTTACTATTATACTATATATATATATATATATATATGTCCAAAAGATGGCGCTTATACCAAAACCACTAACAAGTGTAAGATTTGTTTTACATAAACGAAAAAAGAGTCAGAAATTAACTACCACTTTCATTTGCTCACTCCCAGATCAGCTGATTTCAAGCTGGTTTGCTATCCTCAGTGGGAGATAGAGTATAGAAACTAGATCTAAACACTGACTCTCAAGTGTTTATGCAAAACGTTTCTATCAGATTGCAAGCGTGAATTTTTCAGACCGGAAAAGTCTTCAAACCCAGCCTAGCAAGCTAGATATTTATATGGGTCTGATCTCAGTTCAGAATCACCATATAATCAAAGTCTCTGCAATGATATATATTGCAGAGACTTTAAAGGTACATTTATGAAAAACAAATACAAGTTAATCACGTAACCTGCTATCACTTGTTATTTATGTCCAAAAGATGGCGCTATACCAAAACCTCTTAACAAGTGTAAGATTTGTTTTACATAAACGAAAAAAGAGTCAGAAATTAACTACCTCTTTCATTTGCTCACTCCCAGATCAGCTGATTTCAAGCTGGTTTGCTATCCTCAGTGGGAGATAGAGTATAGAAACTAGATCTAAACACTGACTCTCAAGAGTGCTCTTCCGATCTTATGCAAAACGTTTCTATCAGATTGCAAGCGTGAATTTTTCAGACCGGAAAAGTCTTCAAACCCAGCCTAGCAAGCTAGATATTTATATGGGTCTGATCTCAGTTCAGAATCACCATATAATCAAAGTCTCTGCAATATATATCATTGCAAGAAAACTCTAAAGGTACATTTATGAAAAAACAAATACAAGTTAATCACGTAACCTGCTATCACTTGTTATTTATGTCCAAAAGATGGCGCTATACCAAAACCGCCGAATAAGTGTAAGATTTGTTTTACATAAACGAAAAAAGAGTCAGAAATTAACTACCTCTTTCATTTGCTCACTCCCAGATCAGCTGATTTCAAGCTGGTTTGCTATCCTCAGTGGGAGATAGAGTATAGAAACTAGATCTAAAACACTGACTCTCAAGTGTTTATGCAAAACGTTTATCAGATTGCAAGCGTTGAATTTTTCAGACCGGAAAAGTCTTCAAACCCAGCCTAGCAAGCTAGATATTTATATGGGTCTGATCTCAGTTCAGAATCACCATATAATCAAAGTCTCTGCAATATATATCATTGCAAGAAAACTCTAAAGGTACATTTATGAAAAAACAAATACAAGTTAATCATGTAACCTGGCTATCACTTGTTATTTATGTCCAAAAGATGGCGCTATACCAAAACCGCCGAACAAGTGTAAGATTTGTTTTACATAAACGAAAAAAGAGTCAGAAATTAACTACCTAAAAGAGTCCTACCTCTTTCATTTGCTCACTCCCAGATCAGCTGATTTCAAGCTGGTTTGCTATCCTCAGTGGGAGATAGAGTATAGAAACTAGATCTAAACACTGACTCTCAAGTGTTTATGCAAAACGTTTCTATCAGATTGCAAGCGTGAATTTTCAGACCGGAAAG